>JAHWFO010010457.1:75346-130297 GCA_023313115.1 Rhysida immarginata
AATCCGGAGGAAGGTTCGTATGACCCATATGACTTAAATTCAAGGAACTCACTTATTGTACACATGTTAAAATATAAAAAATAATTTTGTAAAGAAGCTTAACTTTATGTATCTTACAGATTCTTGCTCAGATATGCTGTGTGATGAAGTGTCAAAAATGATAGGGAGGCACGACATCAAATCACTGGCAAGGCATTTGAGCATTACCGATAATAAAGTGCAGGAAATCGTAACTTCTTGTACTGTGTACAACCTTGGCGATCAGGAAATGGTATTTGGGATTCTAAAACTATGGCGACAAAACAAAGGAAAAAGAGCCACCCAAAAACAGTTAATTGAAACACTGTGTCGTTTAAATCGGAGGGATATAGTCGACAAAGTATTTCCTGGTAAGAATAAGCTCAAAGACTTTATTTCCAATACACTACCCTACAATAATGGAACGGACAATGGTCAGGTCCAAGAAGAATTATATTTTAATTAATATGTTGTTGGGATCCGTCTGCTGAAATGACGTCATCCACCCTTATGGGCATACTTCCTAGAAAATTCTGATAAACAGCTTTTAACGTGTTAGCAACCATGTCAGTTATGCACTTCGGGAGAGGGTCCGTGGCCCTCATTCGCCGTTCCAACTTATCCCATTAATGTGACTCGATAAAAGTCTTTTATCAAAATACCCAGCGTAGGTGTTCAGTCAGTCTCAGAGATCGTCCTATGTGGGGCGTACATGTTCTGATGCTTGTAATGTTCCATTTCTTCTGTGATAATTTTATCGAAATATCACGAATAGACACGCTCTAACCATAATGATTATTACTCCAAATTGAATAAGCTTTTACCTCCGTTCCATTATTGCAAGGTAGTGTAGACATAATACGAGATATTAAGATTTGAAAACCTTTCTCCTTTAAAATGTTCAGTTTCTAAATGTTTATTAATAAGTAGAGAATTCTTTGATAATGAACAGAAGTATAGATAGTGCAAACGTTGTAAAAAAGTAAATAACTCGGATAAAAATGTGATTAATAAAATGGATGAATTTGAAAATTTCAATGCGATTTGAACACAGGATGGTAAAATCTTGAAAAATAGCTGACGGTTCGTATAGAGGATACCAAATTTCTTCAGCTTAAAAAGTTCTGAGACACATTTTGCAATTATCACGCCCACAAATCCTATCTTCTCCTAGTACCACATGTTCTGCATTAACCCCACACAGGTTTGGTTTGTTCCCCTAATGTTCAATTGAGTTCCTTATCCTCTCCCTTACTGTCTCAGATCCATTCCACTGTTTCTGACTCCACCCGTAACATTATTCTTAGTGATCACTGTTCCAGCATATACAGGGTGAATACAAAAGTCTGAACTCCCCGTTTTATTTTTTGAACCGAAGCAGATATGTCTATTTTGATGAATCCAATGAACAGGAAGTTGTGGGTGGCCTATCCCATAATGCACTTTTCATCATCCCAAATATGAAAATTGGGACACATTCAAAATTTTTTAATAAACCGTAAGGGATAGAGAAAAAAACCCAATTGCAAACTTGTTCAGCATAAAAAAACAAACAAAACAAAATCATCCAAATCGGACCAACCAATCACCCACAATCACGTGGTGAACTGTTTGTAGCTTACAAACAGTCTCATGCACAGACAAGTTACTTCAAACAGTTTAAAAATAAAGTTAATCAACAAAATGCTCGATGTGACGACCGTGAGCACCATAACACAATTGGGCACGGAACCTAACTGACGCCAAAACATCGGCAAGCATGGCTTGTGTCACTCCTCGGCACGCATCCTGGATTCGTTGAACCAGACCCTCCAGTGAGGGGGGCTGCGTAGCATAAACCTTGTCCTTCAGGTATCCCCACAAGAAAAAGTCAAGTGGTGTAAAATCAGGGGAGCGGGGTGGCCAACGAACTGGTCCTCCTCGGTCAATCCATTGTTGTCACTTAGACGCTCGGGAACGACCAACCGGTAATGTGGAGGAGCTCCAACATGCTGAAACCACGTGCGCTGATACCAGGCCAATGGTAAATTGTCAGTGAAGTCTGTGACTACCAAGTTGAGAATTTCAGCCCGGTAGCGTTCTGCAGTCAGTGTTTCATCGTAAAAATACGGTCTAACCACAGTGTCATTGTATAATCCACGCCAGGTGACTTGATGAGTTGCTTCTCGCAGACATCTTGGGTTTTCGTCTGCCTAATGATGATGGTTGTGCCTGTTGATAACTCCATCCCTGGTGAACTGGGCTTCATCTGTCCACAACACCTCATGAATGAAGTTTGGATTGTCATCCAGGCAGATAAGTAACCAGTTGCAGAAGGCTGCCCTAGCAACATAATCCAATGGCAGTAACTCCTGGTGACAATGAATAGGGTATGGGTGAAAATGATGTTCGTGTAGAATGTTGAAAACAGTTCTCCGATGGCACCCAACATCTGCAGCAATTGCTCTGCTGCTTGTGTGGGGGTTTGCAGCAACTGCAGCCAGAACTAGTGTTGTGGTATCCTCGTCGCCTTGTGACCTTGGTCGTCCTCGTTCTGCATTAACATTCCCTGTATCCTCAAATCTTTGAATAATGTGACGCATTGTTTGACGAGATGGATTGCGTTCGTTAGGGTATCTGTCTCGATACAACCTAACTGCAGCATATAGGTTTCTCCTTGCCTCTCCAAAGCAGATCATGTTGACCACTTCCGGAACAGTGTAGCTTGCCATCCTGGAAATTTTCTCTCTTCTGTGTGCTGAAACATGCCTTTTATTTGCTTTTCCGCATCAAAGTGAATGTGAGTATGATAATTTGTTACTTTTTTGATTTGCATGGTTTACATGGTGGAAATATCAACATTCAGTTTTCATTGTGCAATTCACCACGTGATTGTTGGTGATTGGTTGGTCCGATTTGGATCATTTTTTTTTTGTTTTTTATGCTGAACAAGTTTGCAATTGGGTTTTTTCTCTATCCCTTACGGTTTTTGAGATAAATTTGCATATTTGGGATGATGAAAAGTGCACCATGGGATAGGCCACCCACAACTTCCTATTCAATGGATTCATCAAAATAGACATATCTGCTTCGGTTCAAAAAATAAAAGGGGGGTTCAGCCTTTGTATTCACCCTGTATATTCTTTCGCTTCAGAAAACCTTAACAAGGATTCTAAAAGCCACGTGACAGATTGTACCGAGGTTGAAAATAAAATCTGAAAACACCGTACTCGAGAAACGTACAATATACATGGTGTTTCAAAAGATATAATCCAAACTTCACACACAGGTAGGAGGCATGCAGGTGAACAGATTCTGATAATACATGAAGGGTTGAAACGCGGCCGTTGTCAAGTTATTGGGGGAGCAAATGACAAGTGATAAAACAAAGACGTGTGTCAGCGTTTGAGTTATGGACAGATAAACTGCTCAAGAGCTAGCAGACATGCATCTGATGTATGGTACAGCTGCGGGTAACAGCAGGTCCCATGTACGTTTGTTTTCCGAATCGAGTTGTGTCCCATCATCAAACATTCATCCGAATACATAATCTACGAGAATGTGGTGCATTCCAAGCTGCACATCATTTCGGTCGACAGAGGTCCTTGAGAAGTCCTAACATCGAAAATGAAGCACAACGTCTAACAAATGAGCCAACATTGAGTACACGTGCTCTTACTCGTCAGCTGGATGTGGACCATTCGACTGTCTGGCGGGTTATCCACACATATCACTTGCATCCATAACATTATCAGAGGGTCCAGGCCATAGGCATCAATGATCACCAACCTCGTTTGGACTTCGTGCGATGGTTCCAGCACTAGTGGACTTGGAATCTGCCTTGACGTTACCTTGGCAACGGCTGAATTCCGACCCCTCATTTATTAACAGAATTTATTCATCTTCATGCCTCCTACCTGTGCGTGAAGTTTGGATTATGCCTTTTGAAACACCCTGTATACTGCTTAGGAGAAAAGTCACCGGATACGGCAGTGTTTCTAACCAAATCTAACATTAATTCATACATACATTTATGAACAATTATAAATACGTTCATATCGCAGTTACTGTTTCATTCTCTTACTTAGCAATAAACGTATGTCTGTTTACTAAGTAGATGTCATTGTAGAAAAATTCATGTGTTTTATAATTCCTAAAGAGCAACATAAAAACGTATTACTCTTCTTTCTTTCAGGGCGAGAGAATTTGCAAGGAGGAAAAGCAACAGTCATCGATCCCCTGATTAAACGTGAGTTAAACCAGTCATATATATAATCAATTTATATAAATGCTAAAATATTTAGCTGTAGTCCTACAAATCTATCAAACTAAATGAAAATACGAAGAATAAAATATTGACAAAGACACTAAACTCCTTTTGGAGCCCCAAGAACTTAATCAGAAAAGTGTAAAACACCTTGTCGTAACGGCCACTTTTGCTTGATCCATAAAGTTACATGGCAAATCTTTAGCATAACGACCACCTGTCTAAGCAACCAGCAACCGGAAGTTCAATCCCCTATGTATACAAACATGTGTCTCAAACTCCCTGTTACAAACTTTTAGAGGAGATAGTATGGGGGATTCTAAACAAAAAAAAAGTTGATATGAGCATGAGTCCGAATTTGAAGATAACTGAGATATGATAAGAAATAAAAATGCCGCCACCAAGATCAACATGTTAATAACGCCAAGAATAATGAAAGTAGAGGGAGTAATAGTGCACATAAAACTGTGTATACCGTTAAAATTGATCGTATTCCAACGAGTAGTTTCCGAGTTACGCATTCAAAATCGTAACAATGCTCACATGCGAGTACTAATCAGCACGTGTTAACATGTTGACTGCGTAACCCGGAAACTACTTGTTGAAATTCGTTCAAATTTTAATGTCATACACGGTTTTATGTACCTTATTAGTCCCACAACTTTCAGTATTCTAGGCGTTCTGGAACCTGAGTTATTAACGTGTTGATCTCGGTGACGGCATTTTTATTTCTGCCCATATCTGAGTTATCGTTCAAATTGGGACCCATGTTCATATGAATCCCCCATACTACCTCCCCTAAAAGTTTGTAGCAGGAATTTTGAGACACCCTGTATAAACAAACTAAAAAACCTATTTCTAACGACCATTTCCACAATCAATTAGGTCCTACCTAACGGTTAATTCCATCACTGTTCTATAATCAATACTCAAGAGTCAGGAGATAGAAAAATGCAACCACTGGTTACTTTAGCCTACTCATATCGTTTACTATGTCAAACAAACGCAAGGGTAGGTCTTTGGGGAAGAAATATTGCTCCTAAATCACTGGCGATATTTCCATAAACATAAAGTCCGATTGATCGCAAAAATCCTTTCTAAAAATAACGGCCACTCGCTCTATCTAGTCGAGTGGAATCATAATGGAGGAGGATAACTCTTTTAGCTGTTAGGATAATGGAACGTTTTTAATCTTAGTCGCTAATGACCAAGTTTCAGTTTCGAAAGATCATCTTCAAAACTGTCTAAAAGCACAAACAGACAGAATCGTCTAGCTTAAAAACTGTTCAACCATGCAACTTGACCCGATGGCGACCATGAAAACACCCTCCATATGCTCGAAAAAATATTTTAAACATTTAATTTTCACTTGGAAGACAAGTAAATGCAAACAAAGTAACTTTCCTAAAGAAATAAACCCATCTCTGTTCAATTATGTTATTGATTTGTAAATTAAACTTTACTACAACTACCACTTTCGCTTGGTCCCATGGATGTCGATACAGACAGGTAAAATGAAGAGAGGCATTAGAAACAGATGTTCGCATAGGCAATGGAATCATTTCTTTTAAAACTTGTGCAAAATTCCGTCACGTGGATTCGAAACAGAGACCCGAGTATCTAGCATTTCTTTCTCCAAAATTCACTAATCCTTCAAAGGTAAAGCCAATTGACCCTGCTGCTTATCATTAAACTTGTGAGTAGTCTTTAGAACACTTGGAGATAAATAAACCTCAATATACAAGTGTCCGCAGTGGCTCAGTTACTAAAGGTGAGGAGCAAGTGCTTGAAAAAATATATAGCATTGCCACCTGTGTATTCTAAGTATTTGTCTTCCGAATGAATATGTATATAGGGTGATTCTGAAACCCTGTCACATACTTCGTATGCGTACTCCCCATGGCCAAATAAGAAACGAATGTCTTATCATTCTCAACTGTCAACGAAAAAATGGCGTCTAAATATGGGTGCCCCTGTGAGATTTCTTCCAAATGACGTCCATGTGCTTCAACACGTTCTAACACTCCTGTGCTGTTCCTAATGGCATCAAATTCAGCGACAATGCGATCCCATAGCTCATTCGCATCCTCGATGGGGTTGCATACACGTTATCCTTAACATTCCTCTACAGATAGAAATCAAGACAATTGAAGTCGGGAGACCAGGAATCCATGCCACTGGCCCCGCACGTCCAATCCATCTTGCGAGGAAGCAGTCATTCAGAAACTGACGTGCAACCATGCTGAAATGTACGGAGCGCCATCGTGCATAAACCACATGTCCAGTCGCCACTGCACAGGCGTGTTCTCTAGCACCTGCGGCAGGATGTCGTGCATCAATTGTTCCAAGAATGTCCGGTATAACGGTCCAGTCAATCTCCCAGGCAAACGTATGGGGCCGAACAACTCATCCCCGACGATCCCGGCCCATACGTTCATTAAAAACGTGTGTTGATGTCCTCCTTCACAAATTATGTATGGATTGTCATGCGCCCACGTATGAACATAATGGAAGTTAAGCACTCTATCGGGTGTGAATGTTGCCTCATCTGTAAACAAAATCTTTGCGACAAACTCTGGATGTTGAGCGCACCTTATCAGGCAACTTTGCGCAAACCCTACAAGGAGGGGAAAATCGGAGAAGACGTTGTAAATGAGATGGGCATAGGCGATCCTTGTGAGAAACACGCCAGATGGTCTTCTGGCTGACACCTTCCTGTAAAGCAAGTCTTCGTGTACTATGGGCCGGATCTTCCTCGACGCATTGCAGAATCCTCCGGTCATGGACAGGTGTCCTCACATTACGGTGCCTACCACGGCCGACACTAACTGGCACGAATTTTCGTTGTTCTCGCGGTCGTTGGTCAATGCGAGAAAAGGTTCTGTTGCATGGTATTTGTTGTTGAAGGAATGAGTCGTGATACAAACGTCGGGCTTCGTGAGCATTTCCATTCGCACGTCCGTAACACAAATGCCTATCCGCCAGTTCAATAAATGAGTAATCACCCTCCATTTTTGGGCTCACGTTTCACAGTACGAAACAACGTGTCTGTACAGTACATTAATGGTCATATATCTGAACATGTGGTACACCCGTGGAGAAATGTAACATAGCTTCCCTCTACCCACGCTTGCAGTGAACTCGACAGTCTATGCGTTCTGCACGAAAGCACTGGGGACCAATAACGACAATTTCCTTGATCCGCTCGGCAACCAACCTCACAGTGGCACCCATGTTTGGACGGCATTTTTCTTGTTAACGGTTGAGTTTCAGACCCATGTTGATAGGACATTTGTTTCTTACTTGGCCATGGGGTGTATGCATGCAAAGTTTGTGACAGGGTTTCAGACTCACCCTGTATATAAAGCGACAGATATGAAGGCAGGCACGATTTAAGTGAGTTAAACGCGGTAAAAGGATTGTAGCTCCTGAGGGGGGGGTCATAGCATTTCGTATTTAAAGGGGAAGTCTGGATTACAATGCTGTTACATCTCTACAACAATTCTACAAAGACACAGGATGAACGTTGCTAGCGTCAACTGGCAAGCATCGTTGTAACACTGTCAAGTACGCAATTTAGTAAATCTAAGTAAACTCTAAGTCTATAAAAATACTGAATGAAAGCCAACAGATGCATATTTCGGGGGGTTAGTTCTCCTTTAGGGACTGCACAGTTAGGACAAAAACATCTCTAGCAAGTAAACGCTTATTTCTAACGGGTTATACACTAATTCCTGTCCTAAATTCACTTTCTTCTTATAAAAAAAAGAAGGGGGGGGGGTCTTATTCTTAGAGAAACTACATTGTATATTGAAATTTTATTGAGAGAATCAGTGCTCTGAGTTTGGGGTATTACCGTGGCCAACTAAGTCACCAGATCAAAATGTTATAGGGCACATCTGGTATACACTGCAAAGCATTGTGGAGTATAGCTATCCAAAACGTCGGAATTCAACTGAGTAATGGATTGCTCTGCAGGAAACATGGTCTTTACTGCCTATAGATACTTTTTAAGACCTTCATTAGAAAATCTTCATAACAAAGTAAATTATTCCCTAATATCAACATTCCAACTTCCTTTAACGTCTCCTCATTTCTTTTCCTTCACTTTCAGGTATTCAAGACAGACAAAGGGAATATTTCAAAGACCTCCAGTTGCCGCGTTTTTTATGGATGGAGAAAAAGGATTTGCCTCTGGAGAAGCTTTACGTTGAACTCACTCTGACAAAGAAAGATAAAACGGGAAGACAAATCATGGAGAACATTGCACTGGAGAATGTGTTTCAAATGGAGGAAGAGAAAGAAAATCGTCGCCCACGCATATTCGTCGAGGGTCAACCAGGGTTTGGAAAAACTACCCTCCTCATGAAAATACTTTCCGACTGGACAAGAAAGCAAAATTACGTTTGCAGCCTTTTTAATTTGGCGTTTTTCATTCCACTGAGAAGTTTCAAAGGAGACGTAGACACTCACTTCCTTCAACAATGCCACAGAATAATTACAACAAGAGCAGAAGTTTCTCAAACATTCGGATCCATCGAAGGGAAAGTCCTCTTGTTATTAGACGGGTGGGATGAGGCCAGTGACAGTACAAAAGCGACGCTCGTGCCTCTGCTCAAAGGACTCGAGCATAACAATGTGACTGTTGTAGTCACGTCTCGCACTGGGTTCCACGACTGTCCAGAAGAAAAAGATGACATTTTGAGCGTAGCAGGTTGCGGTGGATACAAACATTACAAAATGTGGGATAAGAGGATTCAGGTGAAAGGAATTTCTCGTGACAAAAGAAACGAATTTCTACAAAAGTATTTAGAAATCGATCCCAATGAGTTGGTCAGGACCCTCGATAAGTTGCCTGTTAGATTCGACGATTTCTATCGTTGCCCATTGTTTCTCTTGTTGTTGGGAACTCTCATAAAACACAAGAAACTCCAAGAAAAGACACTGAACACAAAGACTCAGCTGTACAAAACTATTTTCAATTTTGTTGTCAATCGAAGTTTAGTGAAAGAGGAAAAATTGGAGAAAGACGTGGACATGGACCTATTTGATCCCCTCAACAGCCAAAGTTCACTTTATAGAGACGTTGTGATTGCTTTTGGTCGTTTATGTTTGCAAAAATTAAAAGCTCAGCTCCTAACGTTTCAAGAAAAGGAAATTGTTGTTAATGGCTTCGATATTTATCTTTTAGGATTTCTTACAAAAAACGTTTTGTTTGAGGAAGACGAAGAGAAGCCCGCTTTCGAGCCAATACACAAAAGTTTTATGGAGTTTTTGGCTGCATTTTATCTGTCGACGATCCCAGAGACTGAGCTAGCAACCGAAGTGAAAGAATTATTTCGAGCCACAATTACGCCGACGAGAGATCAACTTGTGTATCCGTTTTTGTGTGGACTACTCGACGCAGATGCGGCCAAATTGTTCCGTTCACTTTTGCCATTCAACGATATCGTTCGTCTACTCGATGTCAAAAATGATTATGTGAACAAATTAGAACCCCTTTTAAACGAAATCGCAAATGCTAATGAGGAGATGTACAAATCTTTAATTCAGTTTGTTCCTAAATTCTTGATACATGATGATGATGATGATGATGATGATGATGATCATGTAATTGAGAAGAACTACCCTTGTGTCGAATACGTCGAGCGATGGGTTGGTCCTGTCGTAAAGCATTCCAATAAAATTCAAATCATGAAAGAATTTAGATTCAATGACGAATGCTTAAAGACGATTAAGTTTTTAAACTGTTTGGAATCTTTTCGACTTAAAACAATGATAATACGTGATGATGATGATGATGATTATGAAGATGATGATGATGAAGATGATGATGCTGATGATATTACAAAACTGGCAGAGATAAACAGGGAGTTTAGGTGTCAAAATCTAGTCATTGAAAATTCTTTGAAAAATCCTCGGTTGTATTTGGCGAGTATTTTGAAGAGGTTATCTCAATTTTGTTTTTGGGATAGATTACACTTACACATTATTGATATTGAAGATAATTATGATGAATTCGTTCAAATTTGCGAAGATCTTACGAATGGAGAATTAAAGAACGTTCATGTTTACCACTTATCGATTGAGAATATAGAGATATGCAAGTTTCATTCCATTTCTTCTTCGTTTGCAGATCTTATTAAAGCAAATAAAGTTACATTTGGTATAAAATTAAAGTTTACATATGAATCTGAATTTGATAAATATTTATTGGGAGATATTTTAAATATTATCGGCAGTAGTCATTTCTTGTCTTTATCTCTGGATTTGTCGTTTTCTTTATTTAGTCATCCCATCGTTTTTCCTTCAGCTTTTTTTAAGAGTCAACGAATATGGAAATATTTGGAACTAAAAGGACGTTTTATAAAGCCAGAGTCTGATGAAGATATTGTTTGTACACCAATAAACAACTTAAATTGCATCTCCTTCGGACCTGAGACTCTACTTCCATATTTGTTTTCAAAGTGCGATGAAATAAAGAAAGTAAGCTGCAATAAAATCGAGGAAATCCAAGGAGACATCTTAAACGACTGGAAAGGGTTCTTCACCATAGAGTCACTCGAATTGAATTTACAATATATCAAGGACGACACTTTTAATTCTCTGATTTATCGTTTTCAAAACCTCAGGAAACTCAAGATCAATGAATTTTATACACTAAATGACGACGTCGTTGATATTTTGCTGAAGACGATTTCTTCTCTTCCCCATTTGAACACACTCTCCATCCAGTGCAATAGAAATTTCCTCGTTTTGTATAATTTTTTGGAAAGACTTTCCTGTCTACGAGAAGAAGAAAAAAGAAAGATCCCGTTGAAGAAACTCGTTCTTAATCGACGTCGAGTCAACCCTTTTCCAATGCACGAAATCATCCAACAATATAAATGGATCACACGTCCCAAAGGAGAAAGTAATTATTCGCAATTTAATTTTTAATCTATTTCTTATTTGATCTAATTTATGTCTAAGAAGGGTTCACAAGAAAAGTAAGATTCCATTGGATTATTTTATTGAGAACACAGATCATACATTTGCACCAATTTCTCTCTTTATTTTTGGTTCTGTTCTCAACGTGGAATGCACAGCATGAGGCCCAAATTCGATAATTTAACTTTGTTGTATAAACAGAGACCATTCACTCTTTCAGCAGTTTCATGATGCTCCTAAATTGATGCATTCATATTATTATTGCGGAAATCTCATTTACGAGTTCCAATCATAAGAAAATGTTCAAGTCCTATTTAAGGTAACGCCTGAGGATACAGAGAGAGTTGTTAGGGATCTCTATGGTTACACTACTCAGAGAGGGTCAGTTCAAAACTGGTAGCAGCCATGCACCGCTGCTTTTGCCCTGCGCGTCGCAGTTTCCACTCAAGACCCCTCCTGTGTTCGATTGCCCGTTTAAACAGGCGAAAGCCACAAGAAATCAATAGGCAATGCCCTCCAGCGACTTGACGAGTATGTCGTTGAATGGAATGGAGCGGATTTCGATATCTTCTTGCATGCGTTTCAGGAACAGTCGAGTTGACAACTCATGAACCTGGCTATTGTGTCGCTTCTCCAGTTGCAAATCACAGTAGATCTTTGTGTTTACCGTGTACACAGAAGTCGTACCTTCTGTGCTATGACCCGTTGCGCCAGTAGGTTACCTCACCCGACGAGAGCCCTGACTTTCCACACAACGTTAGGATGCTCTCGGATTGGCAAACTGTCCGCACGGCTCCATGCCCGCATGGCCTGTTTGAACGAGCAGCATCACATGGGGCATTGTTCTGCTGGAAGAAGCAATCCGATGAGGTGCCATAAAACTCCACCATCGTTCCAGGCCAGGAAGGTGTATTTCCAAAATCTTTTGGCATCGTGGGACGTTCAGTCTCATCTCTTGGTGACAGGTCCTACGCAGTCTGTATGGTCACACCATGTCCGCAAAGCCAGAGTCCTTTACTGTGGGTCTTAGGCATTCTGGATCGTATTTTTCGTTTGATTGTTGAAGAATGAAGCCGTTTTCATCACTCCACATAACCTTTGCCCAATCAATCATCACACCATCGTAGAAGACGAACACCATTCACCCTTGAGACTTCCTCATTCCGGCTCTCCCACATAAGCCAATCTCATGGAGGTCACGTTGCACTGTGCACACTGATGGCCCACGGGCTGTCGCTGGTGAGTAGGTGTCTTGAGTCCCCTACGCCTGAGAGGTTCCCTGTCTGTAATGAGACAGATCCCGCTGCGTCCATTCTCGGAATGCACGTGCAGAGGACTTCTTGATATCACACAATCATTACAATACTTATCTCTTCATTGTTATTTTAAAAAGAATCATGATGTAAGAAATTTAGTCATTTCAAATGTATACAACAATGGATAGGAAAGTATTGTTAAAGTTTAAAAACAAAACTAGCTGCAGAAATGGCAGCACGCCAAGAAATGTCTGAATTTGAACAGGGAGTGAATGTTGGTGCCATAAGGTTGGGTGCCTCAATATCAGATTAGACAACATCTTGAAATTTTCCTGCACAACAGTGGGTAGGGTCTATCGAGAGTACAGCAGACGGGCCGCCCACGCCTATAAGATGGCAGAGGTGTTCGCCGGGTTACCCGGCTTGCAACTGCTTACTGAAGAACGACAGTGGGCCAAATAACCATGCGTACAACCAGGGACGTCCCACAACTGTCTCCGTGCTCAGAATTCGGCAAATATTGGCAGTTGCAGGCTTTGGGAGGGGGCCATGCGGGTGCAACTCTTGACAACTGCACATCGACATTGTACCGCTGACGACTGGCGAAGGGTTGCCTGGTCCGACGAATCACGCTTTCAACTGTGTGGGGCCGATGGTCGTGCAAGTTTTTGGTAATATCAAGAAGTCCTCTGCACCTGCATTCCGAGAATGGACGCAGCGGGATCAGTCTCATTACAGACAGGGAAACTGAATGGATGGTTGTCCGGATAGTTTTGGCAGAGCAGTGTATAGAATAAATGTTTGTGGCTTTGTTTGTATCTTCTACAAATCAACACTTTTAGTCCTTTCATGATGAAATTTTTGCAGACTTGATCTTTAAAAGCAAAAGGAAGGTCACTGTCTCGCTGAGATTTCGAAAGAAAAAATAATGGAGAATTGCAACACCATCAAGGAATCATGAGAATTAATGGAAATTTAATAGACAAAACGACTTGGATGGTTCCAAATAAATGATTAGAGCTTCAAAGCAAAAATAAAAAAGATTAAGTGTCCAAAACGAGTATTTGGTGTAGCCACCACGCGCTCCAATAAGACGTGGCAAGGAATTAAACAGATTCCCTGTTGCTTGTTCATCTGTAGAACCTGTAGACCAACGAAATCCCACACAGGTTCAATAGGCGACATATCCGGCGAATAGGCAGGCCAAGGAAGAAGCTATATTTCTTCTGCTAAAAAGAAGTCTTGAACATTTCTGGTAACATGTGGGGAGGCATTAACCTGTTGAAAGATGGCTCCAGGAATGAATTAAAGGAAAGGAATGAGTTCGGGCTCCAGCACGTCACTGATGTACTGATTGCTGTTAAGATTACTCACAATTCTTAGCAGTTGAGATCGTCCATGATACGCAATCACACCCTCCACCATAACTCAGGGTGTTGATTCACTCCTTCGATAATGCACTCCAGAAAGTAGCGTTAAAGCGGCATAGCCACATCTAACACGAATGCGGCCATCATGGTACCACCGGTTAAAGCGGGATTCGTCAGAAAAAAAACAATTGTTGCCAATCTGCAAGCCAATTTCGATGCTCATGAGTCCATTGCAGCCGCAGGCCTCGACGGTTTTGCGTCAGGTGTATAAATGGGTTCTTGCACGCAGTCCATGGTGCAGCAGACATCGCCGAATCGACGGAGCAGACAGGGATATACCTGGTGCAGTGGACTAATTTGCTGTCAACTGTCTAGAAGAAGCTCTACGGTCCGTCAGCGCCAAGCTGATCAGGTGTCTGTCATCGACCGTTGATGACATTTTTCGGATTTCCGAGTTGCCCGATTCTCGTTGGTCCACTGCTTACAAATTCGCATCACTGTATTGCTGTTACGCTGCACACGATTTGCTATTGCGTGATAGGAAATCCTCCTTCACGAAGGTCGATGATTATCCCCCCGTTCAAACAGTGGAAGTTGTTGAAATGTCGCCCTCCTTCGTCGAACACGCATCGTTACGTCTCCTAGATTGACCATAGACTATTTTCAATACCCCGCTACAGCCCCTCTCTATTGAGCAGCAGTTCAGAGGTCTCTGCTCAGGCTACGCATGCGTGATGACTCTGAAATTTAATCATTCCCTTAACACACTATAGTTTGCATTGACTGAAAATTGCAGCTCAATCGCGTCATTCCTTCATGGTGTTGCAGTTTTTACAAACTTGAGCTTAATTATATCCATATTCTTACGGATCTGCAGTAACAGTGCACGCACTCACGCAATGAGTTCGTGATGCCTGGAAGGACACAAAATTTCGGTAGGAAGAGTAACAAAAAACACATTGCAGTTCCACCAAAATGTCTACGTAGCCGGAGACTTGCATAATATAAAAAATCCATAATGCAAACTGTCGTGTGCATAGGTGACAACTGCACCAATAATTTGGACAGGGTTCTCACATTCTGGAAAGTCTCAGGGATAGTCAGGGAAATGAAACGTGGTCAGGGAAGAAGGACTATTTTCATGCATTTGTCAGGGAAATGAGACTCTTCCTGGGAAAAGTCAGGGAAGTAGATTTTAGTGGAGACATCCATACTTATATTTATATGTCCAGTTACGGACCAGGAGGCAAAAATTATTGAACATACCTCGTAATACTGATACTAATGCTAATCTCACTGCATATTCCAACGCCTCTCGAAATATCAATAAGTTATTCGGTATAGGCATCATAAACGAACGTACTCTCCAACGTTGCTTCCGAAAACCGGGCGGGAGTGACGGACCTGGCAAATGAGCCACGCGGCAGACCGCCCAACGTGTTGAATGACGCTGATCTGAAGCGACCTGTCACAACCTGTTCGGAACCTTGCAGGGGATCATGCTGTATCAGCGTCGACTGTCAGTAGACACCTTAGGAACAACGGCAAGGTCAAAAAGCAGGACAAATGGGTCCCACATGAACTTAGGGAAAACCAGAAAGATCGTCTGTTGGAGGTGCGTACGGAATTGCTTTTGCGCCATGAAAAAGCGGGAATTCATGATCGAATTGTCACCTGCGACGATAAGTTGCTTCTATACGACACTAGGAAACGCTCAGCATAGTGGCTGGATGCTGAACCCCGACGACAGTTCCCTAAAATCCCGTTACACCCCAGGAAGCTCATGGTTACAGTTTGGTGGAACATCCGTCGTATAGTGCATTACAGTTTTACTGCAGCAGGAGGAGACGATCACCACTGCGACCTACTGTCCTGAACTGCATCGTATGCACACAAAACTGTGTCAGCAACAACTCGCACTTGTGCATCGCAAAGGCGTCCTGCTTCATGACAACGCGCATCCGCAGTCACTAAAGGCTCTGAGCTAGGAGGTGCTTCCACATCCCCCCTCCCCCGTACTCTCCGGACGTCTCTCCGCTACCGCTTACCATCTTTTTCAGAACCTGGACAATTTTCTCCGGAGGAAAACATTCCTAACCCAAGCAAACGTGGACAACGCATTCGGGGAGTTTATTGAGTCCCGTGACCATGGATTCTCTCGGAGAGGGTTCGAGAAGCTGCCAAATCGTCGGTAACAATGGGGGTTATATCGAATAGTACTTGTGAAGGTGTCCTTTCTAAAGATGATCTCTGCAATCGATGTTTGATATGAAATGACCTGATATTATGTTACGTGAACGTGTGCTGCTTCATTCTCAACAATCCAACACATCAGCCGCTCTTCATGAGTTTAGAACCCTTCACGACCTGCGTAAAAGCAACTTTAGAAATTCATGATTGACAAGTTTAAAGAACCAGTTTTGACCAGTTTCAACTACTTTTAGGGAATTCCTTAGAGCTTAGTTCTGACAAGTCATTGCGCAGCAGCGTAATATTAAAAAAAGTGTTGTCTGCAGAGAATGAGTGACACTTTTCGTAAGTGAATGATCATGTAAGCTGCAAGTAGATCCAATTCCTAAAGTTACCTGAATCCAACGATAGTAGCAGTGCCACTGAAAAGTATGGAAAGTGTTGCGCTGATGAGTTCATATAAAAAGATGAGCCACCACGAACAAGCAACGATTATGTTTCACTTCTTTCTTATTTCTATGTCTGCTCTTTCTTTTTTCGCAGAAACCCTATTTCCCATGATGTCATTGTAAACAAATTAGGTGTCATATTCCGGGTACGATTTCCACACATGACTGTGAGCACTGTCTGTTTTACTACAACAAACATCCTCTATTCTATTGAATTTCTAATAACACTGACACGAGATAATGTCATTGTCACGCCCTCAGAGCAATGAGATGCGATTGCTTATTCCATTCCAACGAGGATAATTCAAATCCTGCCAAACGAAAAGACACACTCAACACCACAGCACTGCCAACACACACACACAGCTGCCACTTTATCAGGAACACTTCACAAAATATGCAAATTGAGAGACTGTCACATGATCACAAATAACGGTATAACTATCCTGAAGCAGTTTTTCTACTCTTAGTTAAGCGTCATTCTGATGGAGTTCCATAGTGGCTTCTGTGGACGGATAAACCCTTGTTGATGAAAGAGGAGAATGTCAAGATAGGTAGAAAGGCAACAAACGCATAAACATTACAAACACAGTCTGACAAAAAAGGCGAAGTACTCAGAAAAAGTAGTTGAAAGTGAATCTGATGAAATACCACGTGACTTTATTGTACTGAATCCAATATGGGATGAATCTGACAACGCCGTTGGCAGGTGGAATGTTGGCGCCAGGTCTGTAGGGTGTGGCACGCCCTATGGCCCCAGTGCATGCCCTTATGCGGTTCAGAAACGTGTCAATCAGCCTTTGGATCCTCTCCTGAGGCCAGTCAGTCCACGGTTGTTGCAGCTGTCCCTCCATATACCGCAGATTGATACTGGGATGGAATCGCCTTCCAATGTCATTCCACAAGTGTTCACTGATGGAGAGGTCAGGAATCTTGCTGGCCACGAGAGGACCTCAGCACGCAGTATACGGCCCATAAACCGACGCGCTGTGAGTAGGCGTGCGTTATCTTGTCCCTGCAATATATCCCAGGGTGCTGTGCCAGAAGGGGTTGGACGTGCGAACGCAGAATGTCTGTGGTGTATCGCTGTGTTGTCAAAGTCTGCCGAAGCCCTATTTCAGATGACTTGAATGCTATTCGGATGGCTCCCCACACAATGTTTACAGGTGTTACCCTATCTGTCTCTCTACAATATGGGAGGGTTATGCCGTCTGCCTTCTACGCCATTATACGCGAAAACTATGGTCATCGGAGGTCATGGAGAAGTCGGACTCATCACTAAACATGATGCGACACCATTCGTCCTTTGTCCATACCGACCAGGCAAAACACACTCTAAATGCAGGCGTTAGTGTTGTTGTGTTAATGTCAACCGCCGTATGGGGCGGAAGGACCCTAATCCGGCGGATGCGAATCGTCGAGACACGTGCGGGAACACACGGGGTGTTGCAGAGCCTCCAGTATATGTTCGCGGATAGCGGGGTGCCGATGCCATAAGATTTCTTAATGCTTGGACCACCATACGACGATCCTCCCTTGGGGTGGTGTTTGTTGGTCGACCCTAACCTGCACGACGTGCATGGGTGCCCGCAAGTACCCATTGATTCTGACATGGGGACCACTGTGACATCTGAAAGGCCCACTTCCTAGCAATTGCACGGTACGACCAAGCAGCCTCATGCAGTCCCACAATGTGGCCCCTGTCAAATGCTGTCAATTAGTGGATAGGATGTGCTTTGTACAGTAGAGTAATCCTGTCTGAACGTGTTGCGTAACTGTAGGACTCACAGTAGTTGACTGGTAACAACTTATCAATAACATGACGAATGGTGAGCGTTCTAGGCATTGCAGATCCTTGTGAATCTAATAGTTTACTCTCACAGAAATGGTGTGCATGTGTACCAAAATAGGACCACTCCTTCTGGGTGCTTCACTTTTTTGTCAGCCAGTGGATTTGCTCATTATTAGAATTCAAATACGAAAATGGGCGTTCTCACTGGAATGGGAACCAAAAGCAAAGAGCATGTCGGGTAAAATGCTGTCAGAGGAGAAGCAGAAAGCAGAGAACACAGCACAAGAATTGAAAAAGGTTGCCTGGACAGACCAATTGCCGGTTCCTGCTGCATCATGTTGATGGATAGCGTAGAATATGGAGAAAACGACATGAAACCATGAACCCCCTCGTGTCTGTTTCAAACTTTGGAAGGTGCACAAGACGGATTAATAGTTTGAACAATGTTTTCTTGCCACGATTTGGGTTCTGTAAGGTCTGACGTTTGAACGCCAAAGCATACAGAAAGTTTTGCTCCAGATCAAGTTCACCCCTTCATGCTCCCAGTTTATGCTTCCTTCGAGCAGGATAATGCACCAGCACACTGGGTCAGATTGGGTCTCATTACTGTTTGAATGTTTTCACCATCTCATTGACTACTCAGGCAATTTTGATGGCCACTGGAGGTTCAACACGCTACTAGACAGGTGCACCTAATGGCAGCTCATTTAATATTGAAATTGATACCTTGGCATAGGATGAAACCAATGTCCCACTCTAAGCGATTCATTTAATCAAAACAATTCAAAAAGAATAGGAAAAAAGCCTATAATAGTCATGTTTCTTCATCAATGTTACAGCTTAATCAAATCCTTTTAAATGTCTTTTACAGGGATACTAAGGGAATTGATGAAGATACAGCGAGAACAATACAAGAGTGACGATCGAATTCCTTCGTTAATGTGGCTAGAAGGGGGCGTCCTAATCAATTCTCTGTTCGTGCACTTAGAATCCCAAGACTTCATGACGGATGGCGAGGTTAGCCAACTCAAATCCATAGACATAAGAAAACTGTTCGATTCGCATACATCTCGGATTTTTGTTGAAGGTTCGTCGCCAGAAGAGAACAAAATCTTCTGCTGCATAGTTTTAAGGGAATGGGCAAAACATTATTATGATTTTCATTATCGATTCAGTCTGTTGTTGCATATTGAGACGAAGGATTTTGTTAACAGCGCTTCCATTGAAGACGTGCTGATTGAAAAATTCCCAGGACAAGAGGTTATATCGCAGGATGACATCATGAATTGTATTAACGCGTACCAACATAAAATTCTCCTCATTTTAGAAGACAACAATGACGAAAGGAGCGAAGAAACAGAAAGGATAGTGGAGCCACTACTATTACGTCGACTGTTCCCTAAAATGAAGGGAATTTCACTTCTAAACAAATATTCCACTCAAATATTTAAAGAAACAAGTGAAAGCGATAAAGAGATAAACACCTCTTTCTATAGAAGAGTGCTCATCAAACACTTCGATGTACGTCCAAGCTATAAACTTCCTCAGGAGAAATGGTTAAAGATGCGCGATAGCATAATGAACACAATGAATTCCATCGACAGCGAATGGGCGACGAGTATCTTAAACTCTTCTCCCTTTTTCTTTCCGTCATTGCGCTTAATGATAACCGAGGAACGTAGCACGCGCAATTACAAAAACTATTTCAATTTTCTTGTCAAATTGTTGAATGGAGAAGAGCAAGTGGACCTTTTCAGGTTGGATAGCCTTAGCGATACATTTTCACATGAACAAACATTGATTCGATTCGGAGAATATGCACTGCAAAAAATGATCAACAACGAATCTGTCACCATGGACGACAACGACATCATTGTCAACCTGGGAGATCAAAGTATTTTCCGATTTGGATTTTTAGTCACACGAAGTGAATTCTTTGAACCCATCGATGAAAGCCTCAGTGTGTTCTTGGCTGCATTCTCCACCTTCAACGTGATGCGAGTGTCAGGTGAGGAGGACTTCAAAAGAAAAATCAAAACATTACTTTTTAAACATGGATTACTACCGACAAAGTACAACAACATCCTCTTTTTCCGTTTCCTTGGAGGATTGTTGAACGAAAGAGCTACACTTTTATTCGAGGAACTGCTCCCTTTGTCTGGTTGGTTCAATCTGCAAAATAAATCCTTCACTCATATTCTCCAGGAAATTACTGACATTCACCCATTCGTCGATACATTCCGACATCTGCTGACATCTTTCTCTCCTTATTTTTACGATTATCGTAGATTCCACAAGAAATACCTTTCCTCCAGCATTCACTCACTCCTATTTAACGAGGCAAGCAAGTCGAACGTCATTGATACTCTCTTAGTTCATTATTCGAAACTGAGCTTGTTAAAGAAAAACGTCACCCTCAATCATTTGGTGTTGAATATTAATTATTTTGATAAAAACGTCGAAACCCATGCAGCAAATTTATTGAAATGCGAGACACTCACCATTTGTTTTGATAGATATTTTAGAAATATCGAAAAGTGGGGGGCGTTGTGTAGTGTTCTCGACAAGATCCAAAAGGGAAAATGTTTTTTCCATTTCAATAGAGACTACTTTGATAAGAATTATTTTCTTCTAAATTGCCTTCACAAAGAATTAACTGAAGGAAAATGGAAAGAGAGAACGTTCCACCGTCTACAATTAACGATCACAGAATATGATGATCCAGAGTGTCTTAGCAAATTAGTCGAACTCGTTAGAAACCATAAAATCAAAGAAGCAGTCTACGTTACGATAAAGAAATCAGACAGAAATGAAGAATTAAAGATAAAAAAGAAGTCCGATTTAGAGGAGATATTTGACTCGATCCTTCAATCCGGTAGTGTCTCTGAATTTTTAATATCAAACGAAGATTATAGTTTCTCACCTGTTTTTGATTTTAGTCGTTTGCAAGGAGAACAAGAGAGCTCACTCCGTTCGGTTTACCTGGCTGGATCTGTAAATGCTTTGAATGGAGACAAAAGATCAGAGTGTGCAGTAGAAGAAGCACTCATTTTATGCGAGGGGGATCGATGTTATATACAAAGTCTTCGGGGGGTCAAGTGGTTGTGGTGTCGTAAGAAATGCTTCGATTGCTTGGTCGAGGACGAGTGGCAACAATTAAACCAATTGGAGGAACTCACTTTGTCCATTGAGGAGGAGGAATCGATAGGAGTGAATCCTTCCATTTCAAGTTTGCTGCAATTAAGAATTCTAACTCTCACATTCGACAGTTGGCCAATTCCAAAAGCGTTCGATTTGTTTCTTCAGGAATTGCTTCTTTCTTCACTCTCTTTGAGAATTCTTCAGTTATTTCACATTCCTCGTAACATTTCGAAGTTCGATTGTCTCGTCGGCTGCATTGTTAAAGGTTTAAATGGAAAAAAGGAAAATTCGAATTGGAATGTTACTCCTCTACTGGAAGAACTAGTCTTGCAATTTGTTCACATCAAGAGAAAAGTCAATTGGTACGCATTGAAAGAGTCCAAGGGGGTGAAGGAAATTGAGTATTTGTTGCAAGAGAATCTGATGAGACAGTTTTCTTGGGTCGATGATTGTAGGAGTAATATTCCAAGTGACCTTCTGTGTTCTCAGTTTTCATTGGGCCATCGATTCACCATCAAACAGGAAGTGCATGGATCAAATCTATTGCACTCTCGACACAGTCAGTGGCAGTATCGTTGGAGGAAACCAGCAATTAAATACTGCATTACATGTAGCAACAGAGACTAATATTTAATTTGTGTAATTTAAGCATTAGACCTTCGCTGCAATCAAACAACTGAAAAGTCATCAAATCAATTTTAATTAGGATCTAATAATGAACAGAAAAAAGTAAAATTTAATTTTGATATATTTAGATTTTTAATGGTTTAATAAAATGTTCTCATCAATAAAAGTGTAAACATTTGAACATGTAAACGCTCCCTTTTCTTTATTCAACACACAAAACAAGCTCCCACAACTGAAGCAAGAGAGCACCCACGTGGGCCAATATATCAATCACGTTTCAAGATAAAAATTAAATGCTAAATGGATGATAGGTTAGGTTGAGTGTTTCTTAATCTTGAAGGTTTTATTGTTGATCTCAGTTGGTGTTGTTGCCATCTTTCGTTCTCAGGATCAACATTTTCCCGCTGTGTCTATTAATTTGGACGGAATTGTTCATTGCTTAGAAGGGTTTTTCCATTTAATCACTCAACTTACACAATCTGTTCTCAATTAATTAAAGAGAGGGAGGTACCTTAACAATGTTGAAGAAATAAAAATAAACATATACTTTCCCCACACAATTCATGGGCAATGAAGTTGGCCTAATCACGGACCAACAATTTGAACGACTTCGACTCTAGCATGCTGGGAGCTGTAAGAAATATTCTTTCTATAACAGCAAACATCGGAGGCCTTTTTCACTTGTTAATTGGAATGTTTAGAGGAAGACAATTCTACTTCAAAACCTCAGAAAAGGCTTGGGTGGATGAATGAGGTGGTAATGGGTGACTTGCATCAGAACAGCAACACAGCTCAATAAAAGACAACTACACAAAACGATTCTACAGTGGCGGCAAAAAAATGCAACACTTCGGAATTTCGAAATGTTGTACAGGGTGGCTCCTATGCCCCAACATACCACATTACTAAGTCGTATAACCGTCACGAGCTTCAATGCAGGCCTCGACTCTTGCATGCATGCGATCATGAAGATGCTAGATGTTGTTTTGCGGTAGGTTGTTCCAAGCCTCCTGAACATGCTAGCGCAATTGTGGAATTGTTGCAACTTGTGTGCAGTGACGAACTTAACGACAAGTCCGGAAATCGTGCTGGCGAGGGTAGTAATGCGATTATCCTACTGGAAAATCATCTTATCCTCCTGTTGCAAAAGAAGAGCAGACGAAATCAGGAGACGCATGGGAGTAATCCCTGTACAACATTCTTCTGGAGGTGCTGTCTTGCAATTTGATACAATTCTTGTATGCCACCAATGCTCCATGTGTGCAAATTTTCAGGATAATCGACCCATTTCTTGTAGGTGGTGCATTTTATTTGCCGCCAGTGTATCTAATTAAAAGAAATCAACAGTCACTGTTGGTCATAAAGAACCAGATACCATCCAAGGAGTCTTTTCTACACTGCTTTGCAATGAAATTGCCCCACCAAGAAAAAGTTATCCATATTTAGATGCATGCGCACAGGAAATGACTATTTAGGTTAATACAGGATTTCCGGGTGCTTGTATAAGCTCATCGGTTGAAACCTGTGCGAGACCTTCAATGCAGTAGGGAGGAAGCAACTACCACGTGAAGGTACAGTACTGTAATCCGCACAACGGTCTCGATGCAGCGACGACGACAACGACAACCGTTCACGCAATTAACAGACTTTGAACGAGGTCGGATTATTGGTCTCCCCCAGACTGATGGTCAACCAGACGGATTGCTGTCCATGTCTCGCGGGACGAAAGGACGGTAGGCAGACGTTGGAGGCATTGGCGAGAGGAAGGCATACAGGCCAGAAGACCAGGCTCTGAGTCCCGGAGAGGCACGTCAGCTCGTAGCGATAGGCGCAAACTACGAACAGCGCTAGCGGAGAGAACCATCACCCTGCGGCATCTGCGCGACAACATCACTCTTCCCGGTACTGCTCCAATGTCAATGGTAAGCCAATTACACGCCACGATAGTGCCTGCCAGGCGTCCATTGTTGTTTCGTCCCTTGAACTGCAATGGTGTCCTGAACGACTGGGCTGACGAATTGAATGGCGCCCAGTGGTCTTCAGCGGTGAATACCGCTTTTGTTTGCACACCGACGACAGACGCGGACAGGTGTGGCGAAGATCATTGGAACTTGCCAATGAATAATGTATCCATTATCATCATCATGGACCAACACCCGGGATCATGATCAGGGCTGCCATCAGTTACGATACCAGAACGCCTTTAGTCACCATCCAAGGCACATTGACAGCAACAGGGTACGTCACAGAGATTATGCAGCTCGTATTACTGCCCTTTCTGCACACCACACACAGCGCAGTCTTACAGCAGGATAACGCCAAACCACACATGGCAAACGTGAGCATGGCATGTCTGCATGATGTAAACTGCCTACCATGACCCGCGAGATCCGCACACCTATCGCCAATTGGGCACGTGTGGGACACGGTGGGACGCAATCTACATGACCTGACACAGCACGTTCACAGGCCTGGGCAGATGTACCCCAAGATGATATTTGCCACCTATATGATCACCTACACCTGAGGCTGGAACAAGGCATCGCCGCTAGAGGTGTTGCCACAACTACTGATGCCTCTTTCCGTTGGGACACCCTGTACAAACGAGTGCACGTCTTGGCTGCATAACGTAATAAAAGTGTGTTCAGATGTATCTCTTGCTGTATACCTACATTTTGCTCATTCGGATAACTCCTTGTGGGTGGGGCAATTCCATTCTGTACGGCAGGAGGAAAGCTATCCTGATATACACATTCCAGTCACATTAATGTGACCATCCTTTACGTTCGTTCAATACCAGCGGAAAATGTTTATGATATAGGTACGTACCAATATCAGAGGTGGAAGGAGGTATAGGGAGGGTGTCAAAATGAAGCAAAAAACATTGCAATTGATGGACTCATGGCGAAACGTAGCGATTTATCCGACCGCCAAAAAGGCATGATCATCGGCTTCCGAGACAAGGGTTGCAGTATTTCCGAAACTGCTAGTTTTGTGAACTATTCGCGTGTCGCCCTAGTGAAAGTGTACCGTGCATGGCAGAATGGCAATGTCCAAAATCAGCGACGTGCCATGTGTGGGGCATCATAGGCCATAGATGACTGTTATGGAGATGCGTTCTAGCGAACAAACGTGCAACAGTAGACCAAATGACCTCCCAGATGAGCCATGAGGCTATCAAACGTGTATCCTGAACGACACTTCAGCGAACGTTACTCATATGGGGCTCCGCAGCAGACGGCCGGTGCGTGCACCGATGCTAACGACTGTTCGCTGGCGACAAAGACTGACATTTGCACGCCAGCACCGCAACTGGACAGCAACAGAGTGGGGAAAGTCGGCTTTTTGCCATGAATCACGTTTTATGCTCAATAGCACAGATGGGCAATGGCGTGTACGGCTTTCAGCATCAGAAAACAAACGGCCTGCAACAGGTGCCGCAAGAATCCAGGCCGGAGGAGGCAGCTTAATCGTCTGGGGAATCACGGCATTCCCTTGTGCGCTCATCTTCGCGGATAGCACCATGGATCAATGAAAGTACGTATCTGTCCTTTCGGACCATGCCCACCTACATGCAGATTGTGTTTCCTCAGCACGATGGCAACTTCCAGAAGAACAATGCGACTGCCATGCAGGGAACGGAACATGCGTTTACGGTACTCCCCTGGCCCTCAAACTCTCCGGAATTAAACCCTATAGAGTATGTATGGGACCACCGCAATAGATCCGCCACTGCGCAAACTATGGTACCCTCGCCACAGAACTGGAGTTGGCATGGCTTCACATCCCTATCAATACCTTCCAGAACCTTACTGACTCATCCTGTCTGTCGCGCAGCTCTCCGCCCCGCGAAAGGTGTTTATTCTGGCTACTGACAGGTGGTCACATTAATGTCACTGGACTGTGTGTACAAAGAATATCAAAAAACTGATAATTCGCTGAGTAGAAGGGACACCCAAAATTCCCGAGAATTTTCTTGTAAACAGCAGAAAGCGTACCGTACAACGTAATTTTCTCCTGCACGTATGTCACGACCTAGTGATTTTCCTATTTCTGGAGCACTCCTGTTCAAAAAGCAGTTGCGATTCCACTTGGATATCTTCAATAGTGTCAAAACGTCGCTCATTCATTTTAGGGAAGAGATAGAAGTCTCAGAGGGCCAGGTCAGGAGAGAAGGGAGGGGTGGGGGGACCGTTGCCGTGTTGAATTTTGCCACGACGAGAGATAAGGCGTACCTGCAAAAATTGCTCACTGGTGGAAAAGACGGCAATGTCACACTCTGATGCACCCGACAAAACACACCTCACAAAAGATATTCATTGAAGAAAATTGAATGAGACCACTCTAGAAGCATCGCTTGAAACAATCGAGCAGGTGAGGCAATTCCTGTAACGTGCACGTTCTATGGCATCTACGTTCACAGAATCTACACGCATTCGCCGGTGTCGACGACAGTTTCAGTGTGTGGCAGGAACTAGATGGAATACACGGACTGTGAATGGACATACTGGAAAGATTGTGCATCTCAATTTAGACTGCATCTCTCACAGTTGTTTGCACAGTCCATTAAAAAAATCCGAACAGATTATGAATAAATATTCTGTGGGCACTACACTCACTCACCAAAAGTAATGCCATATCTGCCTAATAACGTGTCGGGCCTCCTCTGGCCCGGATAACGGCGGAGAGTTGCGCGGCAAAATCACCTGACCATACCAGTTCAAGTAATAATCCAACGTTCATTGTTTCCATCTTGGATTTTAATAATCGATATTTTTTCGCTTGTTGGAAACAGTGAAGGTTGGATTGTTGGCCGGACTGCTATGATCAGATGATTTTTCCGCGCCGAGGCAACACTTACACATAAAGCCTCATAACGGAAACGTCATACCTTGTTACATCATCATTAGCGACCAACTCTTGGGCTTCTTATTGGTAGAAATAGGATTAACAATGGTCGACTAATGATGTAACAATATATGACATCTCCATTATCAGGCCTTATGCCTTGTTTGTCTTTATCGTGGGCTACCTGCTATACAAGGCCTACGAGACAACAAGGCCTGGAAGCAAAGACGTCATATGCCATCGCGTTGCTAGCAGCAATTTAACCTTCACTGTCTCCATCTTGAATGTTAACAATCAGAGTTTTTCAGTTTGTTGGAAACATTGAAGGTTGAATTGTTGCTAGCACACAGTCGGTCAGGTGACTTTTTCGCTGGTAGGCCTTGTTATCTCGTTGGTCTCGGCTGCTGTTATCGGAGGCTAACGAGAAAGACCAACACCACTTCTACTTAAAGCCTGAGCGCGAAAACGTCATATATTGCTACACGTAGCCCACGAGAAAGAGAGGCCCCGGCGCGGAAAAGTCACCTGATCACAGTAGTCCGGCCAACAATCCAACTTTCATTGTTTCCAACAAACGGAAAAATATTAATTGCTAAAATCCAAGATGGAAACAATAAAGGTTCCATTGTTACTCGGATTTGTATGGTCAAGTGACTTTCCCGCGCCGGGGCCTGTCTTTCTCGTGGGCCACATTGCTACATCACCTACGGTATCGTATTGTTAATCATATTTTTACCAATAATAAGCCCGTAGGAGATGTAACAATGAATGATTTTTTCGTAAGCAGGCTTTCTCTCTACGGGGTATTGGAGAGATTGGTTCCTGCACTGAAAAGTCACCTGACCAATTTAGGTCTAACAACAATGTAAACTTCATTGTTCCCATCTTGGATTTTAACATTCAGTGTTTTTTTCGTTTGTTGGAAACAATGAAGACTCGATCGTTGTTAGACCTATCTTGGTCAGGTGATTTTTCAGTGTTGTTAGCCTCCGCTGCTATATGAAAAAAAGGAAAAATACTAATTGTTAAAATCCAAGATGGAGACAATGAAGGCTGAATTGCTACCCGGATTCCGATGGTCAGGTAACTTTTGAGTGCCCTGGCTTGTCTCTCGTTGGCCTCGCTGCTGTAGGAATGACGTCAATAGAGCTAAAAAAGAATTCATCAACTTAAGACACGTTGCAACAAATGGGCAACCAACAAAGAGGTAAGTGCCTTCTTTATATTATAATATCCCTCTCCATGCACACACTAACTAAGTAAGTACCAGGGCCAGTATCACTTAATCAACTAAGCAATTAAATTAGTTAAAGGACATTGTAATGTAATCACAGACTCACTCAACTTTCTGGAATCAATGGCAGTGTATGCTACTAAAAACCACATATGCAAATCAATGGGGGAGGGAGGACTCTTCCTTCATATTTCTGCAGGGAAAAATCATTGGGGATCTTGTCAAACAAACAAACAAAGCACAAAATGCTATTTTACTGAGAACTGAGAGCAAAAAAGGCCAAAAATACACAAAAGCAGACAACTTCAATCAACGTGGCTCAGCGAATGTTTCTGCTGTAAACATTTCGATGGGAAGTCCTGAAACATTCTCCGTACAGCCGGGACATCTCCCCATGTGACTCCCATATTTGCGATCCTTAGAAAAATCACTGACAGGTCATCGGTGTATAACCTGCGTCAAACATGTGCAGAACACCGTGGAAAAAGGATCCGTATGCACCCCACCAGTTTCAACACTAAAGCCAGCATTCGAGTCTTACGCTCTGAGATCAGTGCATCGTTATCAAAGGCAATTGTGTGTAGGCGTCAATGTCAAACATTCTCTACTTAAGATAATCGTTAGTCTCCTTTTCATTTGGGCACACCTTATACAAATACCCAGCCCACTTGATGATAATAGAGCTACTTTCGGCCTTGTGTCCTGCGGAATCCACTTATCCCGACTTACTACTAGACAACTGCATCAACGCGGCAAAAAAAGTATGCATAGTCCGCAATTGCCTTACACATTGTTCTGGCACGACAACATTGTTTAACAACATCGGTCGAGAAGGTTCCATATACCGTGGCCTTACAAAAGTTTTTCAGACCTGACCCTGCCAGATTTCTTTGATACAGCCAAAGAGCCGCAGACCTGGACAATTTAAAGAAGAAAACCAGTGCGCCAATTCAAAGCAGAATGTTGAAGCTGCTAGAAAACAAAGTGGAAAGGAAACAATACCCACTTTGGCATCACATTATACCCTGAGTGAGCATATTATTATGACCACCTGACATGTTTATGCAAATGCGCGCACGGATGTCGCCAGAATGTTGCTAGCGGGCCGGACCAATATAAAAAGGGAAGCTGAGCGTCATTGACAGCAGTAGACGTGTTTCATTCTTCAACTCTGGGTAAACAAACGCGATTTAATAGCCTTCGAGCGCGCGATGATTGTAGGTGCTCGGAGCTATGCAGCGAGTAGCAGCGAAACAGCAACATTTGTGGGGTACTCAAGAGCAGCCGTCGTTAAAGTATTTAAACAATGGACGGTTAGCCGAAAGACGGGGTCTCATCGTTCGCGTTGTGGCCCCCACGGATGGTTGATGATCGACAGAACGGAAACTGTCACGACTGGTAAAGGATAACACAAGGGCAACTGTGCATCAAATCACTGCTGACTTTAATCAGGGGACCTCCAAAACGGTTTCTGATTGCACTGTCCGCCGCACACTGCACCGCATGGGATACGGAAGCCAAAGACCTGTCAGCACACCTTTGCTGTCTGCAGCCAATAAGCGGAAACGACTCCAATTCGCTCAGGAGCACAAGGACTGGACTATCGAGCAGTGGAAACAAATCATCTTGTCTGATGAGTCACGATTCCAGTTACATTATGCAGACGGCCGCGTGGGAATCTGGCGGAAACAGCACGAAAGCATGGATCCCGCATGCACGAGTACAAACCTTCAGGCCAGTGCGGGCAGTGTTATGGTCTGGGGAATGTTTTCCTGGCATGCTTTGGGTCCGTTTAAACTGGTTGAACAACGTCTGGAGGGCACAGCATACTTCCGTATTGTAGCCAATCAAATCCAACCTGTCATGTTGATGGCGTGCCCCAATGGAGATGGCTACTTCCAGCAAGAAGTAGTGGTTCCAGGAACATGCGGGGGACTTTAACCTTACTTCGGTAGCCACCATAATCCCCATATCTTACTCCAATTGAGCATTTGTGGGACAAAATCGAACGAACCCTCAGACGGCTGGATCCACCACCGTCCAATCTAGCACAACTAGACAGTGTTATCCATCAGGCATTGTATCAGATTCCTCCCACCACCTTTCAACATTTCATGGAATCAATGCCACGAAGAATCACCGCAGTATTAAAGGCAAAAGGTGGCCCAAGGAGATACTGACAGGGTGGTCATAATAATATGCTCACTCAGTGTACATGCTCAAAGTAATTTATATTTCCCTTGAGTTGTGAGTATTGCTTTCTCGAATCGCAATCCACGTTTTGCATCTGTTTGGCCTGCTTCCCACTAGACTGTTGAGAACAGCAGTTGGGATCTTATTCCATTCTTCTTGTTAGTTCAAGCAGCATTCTGGGAGGGAAATTCCTTTGTGCCACACGTCTACCAAGAGCGTCCCAGGCATGTTCTATGGGATTGAGGTCCGGGGAGTGTGCAGGCCACTGCCAATTCATGATATCCTAACTTTCAAGAAAAACCATACCATGTTCGCAATATTTGGACGGGCATTGTCGTCTATGAACACAAAGTTTTGATCAACTGTTCCACGGGAAAGACGAAAGTGATCCAGAAGAATCTTCTTGCAATACCTTGCTGCTGTAACAGATCCTCCTGCAAAGATGTGAAGGGGCTTTCTGGCATCATGCAAGATGCCCCCCCCCCCCCCTAGGCACACAATGACTCCTTGACCTTCTCGAACGTGTTGACGATGATAACGAGTTCTCTTTTCACGCCAGATCAGTTGATGCCCAGAATCACTTTGCATATTGAACCGAGTCTCGTCGGAGAACATCACCATGGACCACTCCTGATCGCCCCAAGCACGATGCTCGTTACAACACTCTAATCTCTTCCATCGATGGAGCCGAGATAGAGGAATGCATTTGACAGGCTTTCGTGCATACAGCAACCCAACATCATTCGACCGAAGGGAAATGGTTCTGTTAGAAACAAGAGTGCCTGTACCAGCTGCAAGATGTCTGATTCTTGTAGGTTCTGGCTATGTCGGGTAATGGTTCTGGCTATCGGTGCTGGTGTCTAATTTCTTCCTCTTTTTGCTGGAAGGGCTATGCTACGGTCCTCCCGAGCGGTGTGCTCCTTCGACGACCACCCCCAATCACGTAAAACGGATCCTCTGGTGGCAGCAGCAGTTTTTAAACCAGAAGCAACACTTTTCGCAAGGCCTATTGCAAACGCATGATATCCTCCCTCTAAAAAAACCACACAATGTTTGCAATGTCTGTGAACACAAAGTTTTGATCAACTGTTCCAAGGAAAAGACGAACGTGATCCAGAAGAATCCTCCTGCAATACCGTGCTGCTGTAACAATGATGTGAAGGGTTGTTCTGGCATCATGCAAGGTACCCTCCCCCCATGTAACACAATGACTTATGACGTCCAACAACTCGTCCACAATCGTAATCACTCAAATGACGTCTCCGCAGACGATATGTGATAGAGGAACTGAACATTTACAGTAATGTTCGCAAAACACCTGCACGTGTATTCGCCGTAACACTTCACGGCTAGTGATTTTCACTGAACCACAGCTCATTGGATACGTGACGTTTAGTCAAATTATCCACATCTCGTATCAACTAATGCTTTGACGCGCCCTGCTTTACTTTCCAACGTCTCTAAATAGCGGAAAGTACATGTTCCTTAGCAATTGTCAATCATTGCACGAGGCGTATTCAGAAAGTAAGTTCCCTTTTGTAATAAAAACAAAACTCGAAGATATTTTCAACATTTTTTCTTTCTATAACTTTAGCTATTTTTGCACACAGTTTCCAAGTTTATTTAACACTTGTCATAGCGCTCAATTAGCTTCTGCATGTTCACTTCATAGAAGTCTGTTGTCGGTCAGGAAATCCACGCAGTTTTCACTTCTTCATCCTCGAAATGCAGCCTGCCGATGAACTGTTTTAGATATCGGAACAGGTGGTAGTCACTGGATGCAAGGTCTGGACTGTAAGGGAAGTAGTCAAGTTGTTCCAACAAAACAGAACTTTGAGCACCTTTTTACAGAGGCTGTACCGTGTATCCAGTGACTACCACCTGTTCCGAGATTTAAAGGAGTTGACTGACAGCCTGCATTTCAGCGATGATGATGCTTGGCTTTCCTCACCAGCGGCAGAGTTCTATGAAGTGAGCATGCAGAAGCTCATTGAAAACTACACTGCTAGCAAAAAAAATGCAACACCTACCTAGAAGGAATGGGTGGATTTATTGTGTACACATATAGCATTGGTGGCTTAGAAGAACCAATTCAAACTGTAAAAAATACCTCCAGAAAAACATTGTACAAGGTGGCTCCCATGCCCCTCCTGGAGAAGAATTGCTCCCACAAAATTTGTATGAAATCTTCATTTTGGCATCTGCATTGTACTGGAACAGTTGACTGTAAGTGTGGTGACAAAAACTGCAATACCAGCAACACACACTGCCGTAATCCTGTGTATCAACTCACGGAGTTTATACAGACATCACATTGTGGGACTTCAAGAGACTCGATGGTCTCATCTTGGATATCGCGGCGCAGATCGGTGGTCATGTTTCTGTGGCGGCTCGATGTTGTCAGCAGTGGTTTACGGAAGGAACGCACTCATGTAAACCTGGTTCTGGACACTCATCCACTATTGACCTACGCCAAGACCGTCGAATCGTAAGAGAAGCTTTGAGCAACCGTACGGTATCCACAGCAGAGATAAGGTCCAAAATAGAACAAGCTTTGTCAAGACGGATCATTGGAACCGTTAGCTAGCTGCACGACTGCGTGCACGGGCCCTCTAGCGAGAATCCCACTTCTGCAAGAACACCGTGCTACGCGGTGTTGCGAAAGAGTCGACTGGAGGTATATGGTCTTTAGTGATGAGAGCATATTCTGCCTGTACACCAGTGATGGAATGTACGTGTGCGGCGAAGAGCAACAGAGCGCCATCTTCCACAGCGCATCCATCTACAACACACAGGTCCAACTTCTGGCGTAATGGTGTGGGGTCAAATCAGTTATAACTCGCGATCACCTTAATGTTTGTGGATGGAACACTGAAAGCATTCGGTGCGTCCAGCAGATTTTGGAACATGCAACTATCACAGGGGGCGTGAGCGCTCTCTGAAACAGTGATTTACTGCCCACACAAATTTGTCTTGCTACGGTTCAGTCCGAGAATATCTTTCTGACGGTGCTATAACTTGATATGCAGGGTGAGTCAAAAGTCGTTGGACACCTTCCTATCTTAGATATTAATGGAGTTACGCAAAATCCAATACAAGGAATGAATAGGAAGTTGAGGGAGCTCTATCTGATGGAGCACCTTTCATCATCTCAAATATGCAAATTTGGTCACATCCAAATTCTATCTCGAAAACCATAAACGATACAGAAAAAGAGATCCCAATTGGACATTTGTTCAAAAGCAAATTCCAAACAAAACAAAAAATAAATTGAAATAGCGGAATGGTACATTCGCACAGGCCTACCACGAGTTGACGATACGGACTCAAAAAAGAAAATTGAATTTTCCAATAACAAAGCTGTTCATGACGCATTTGTTGTGTTTGGGGCGAAGATATGAACGCTTCTGCTATATGTTCAGTTTTTGAAAAAAATTAGTTTCCCTAAACAAAAACCCTCTATGCATAGTTTTAGGACCCTCGAAATATTAATAACGCAAAAAAAAATTTTTAGAGGGGGGCAGGGGGGATAGTTAATAACTCCAGAACGGCTCATCACAGCCAAACAAGTCATTTACAAAAAAAAAATTCGCTTTTCTGAGTGGATTCCGTGCATGTCCAGCTTATTATATGCTGAAAAGCATATATTGGTTTCGCTCTGTTTGTGTGTCTGTCTGTCTGTCTGTCCGTCCGTCCGTATGTCCGATGATTTCTCGAGAATGCTTTAACTTTTTCAAGTTCTTTTTTCGCTGTTCGATAGAGACCCTTCCTGAGCTCACCTGATTAGTTTGTCGTCGAAATCGGTCTAACAGTCACGTGACTATTGAGACCCAAACCCCACCATTAAATTTTTTTATTGGCAATATAAGGCATGTAATATGTCATTCGAACGGGAATGACGAGCACAAGACGAATATGACATTCTTTTCGATTTTCGAAATGCTACCTCCGAGAAAATGACCCCCAAAAAGTACTTCAATCACCCCTTATTACGAGCTTTATTATAAGAATACAAGCATGATCAGCACCTTTATGTGCCCGGCCAGCCATCGTTTGCACGAAAACGTGAAAATGGAAGAACTTAACAGCGATATATCAACTTTTGATGAGCTCTCGTGGACCCCTTCAAGCACGTGCACTAATGTTAAGAATAGGAACTTAGGGCATGTAATATATCAATCGAATCCTACCGACGAGTCATAAGTGAATACAGTGTTACTTTTTGTTTATCATTTAAGCATTGTTGATGGCAGCCTGGAGCACGTGCCCGTTATGAAGCTTTCTTGATGCACGTGCTCATTTCATTTTAAAATTCACTGCTGTTAGGCCTATTGTTAAATGTGTTAATTAATGTTAGGGCGATGGTTAAAAATGGCTAAATAACGTTAGGCCTATAGTTAAAATGACTAAATAATGTTAGGCCTGTTGTTAAAAATGGCTGATTAATGTTAGGCTTATAGATAAAAATGGCTAATTAAAGTTAGGCCTATTGTAAAAAATGGCTAATTTATGTTAGGCCTAGAGTTAAAATGACTAAATAATGTTAGGCCTATTGTTAAAATGACTAAATAATGTTAGGCCTATTGTGAAAATTAGCTAATTAATGTTAGGCCTATTGTTAAAAATGGCTAATTAATATTAGGCTTATTGTTAAAATGACTAATTGAAGTTAGGCCTATATTTTAAAATGACGTGAATGCATATAGAATCGAAGGTATTTCCACTGTTTATTTAAACCAAGTGGAAGTAAAAGTGAGATATTAAAATTACAGTTGCGTCAGAGCTAAAGCTCCTTGGAATGCTTAAAAGATTTTACCCGGCAATGCTTTGAAACAATGGTTTTTCTCTCTTGACGTTTATGATAACTTTGATCTAGCACTGGAAAGAACATAGACCCAGTAGTTTAAAACATTTAGACGTGCGAGGATTTCATTCTCATTTCGCGCGCGTTTAGAAAGATTCGTGTGAGCGCTGCAATCGCATACGTAAATTTACATGCAGTTTTCGCCATTGCTGTATATAAAAATATTACAGTAATATTAAACAACAAATTTTTATATTCTTCTTTTCAGCATATTTGAAAATCGTTTTACGAGTTATATTCTTGTTGAGTTTGGTTTGCTGTTTTGAATGCTGCAGCCATTTTTTAATTTTTAGAAAAAAATTAATATCTCGAAAAAGGCTTCTCCAACTGACATAAAAGTTACGATGCGTCACAATTTATGGAACCCTCAAAGCAGGTATATTTTTTATTTAGTTCTGTTATTAGCCGTTTCAGAGGAGTTAGCTCCACAAAATTGGTCATATACGTACATACAGACGGAATTTTGTTTTTCAAAATTTCAACGTATCATTACGAATCATGACTTTTTAAGTCGATTTCAGCAAAAAAAAAAAAAAATTCTGTTTCTTGAGCGCTTTAGAAAGTGTTGACTGAGAGCACTCCAAGAGTTGTGCAATCTCATAATTTAGAACATTGAATTATTAGCTCTCTCTTAATCATGGACAAGTCTTTTTTCCCGCCCATGATTTGGGATTTGCATACGTTGAAATTTTCAACTTTTATTGAATATTCCATTTTTCGTCCCAGGTTTAGAGAGTATTCCATTTTTGTGTCTTGAGAAAAAGGCTGATTATGACATTTTAATGGCTTCTTCTAAAGGTTCATGTAGGATTAGAAGCAGGTTTCTGTTTAACAAAAAAATTCGATTCAGTTAGAATATAATTTGTGGAAATAATTGGAATTGAAGTAGAAAACTGTTTCCTTGCGGCGAGTATTCCGTTTTTTTGGCAAGGAGGTGTACGTTAGCCATTTAATGCTGCAGTACGGTGATATAAACCAATGACATTTCAATTTCACTTCTTGTTAAACTGTCCAGAGAAACCTGACACCTAAAAAATCACAGTGTGCATCACCAGTTTATATTTCTATGTAGTCACATTAACAGCTCATACCTTATAAGAATCTTATCAAGTGCTAAAGAGCAACAAAAGTAATCTACTTACAGACTAAACAAAACATTAACAGTACCCTAACTATCAGATTACAGTACACAGACGCAAAATAATCTCTACTGTAAACCACTCCATCAGGATGTCACCCAACAGACTAAAGTTATTTCAGGGCATTTTTTTAAAAAAACAAGCCAAGTGAGTTACAAGCCTTTACCTTGCCTTTACCAGGATCCTAGTCACTGTTAGAGGTAGCTCGCAGTCCAAATACAGATCATAACTTGTAGTGATTCCATAAGTTGTCTAAAAGCATCTTCTTTACTTCTTAGTCAGGTCGAACGATCCTTTTCAGTAGTGTACTAGATGGACCAACATTGACATTCCAATTCGAAATGAGGAACTGCTAAAGAGAAAAAGGAACCAAATGTTAATGAGTGCACTGAAAAAATAGGCAAAACTAGCTAAAAGTGAACCTAAAATTAACACAAAAGGCAAATAGAGTAATTTCTATTTATGGTGAGCTCTACACACACGATCTACTCAATGAAATTAATAATTCGTAATACAGCTCCAACACCTTAAAATGTATGCTGCCCTCTCTTCAACCCGATTGATTAGGTAGGAGTGATACCTCTACAGAGCAATATCTCCAATTCAAACTTAAAACAAACATTGATTAAACTTTATTTAATTTTTAATTAATATTCTCCAAATTACAACAACAATAACAAACAACTTCCCTTTGCTTAGTTCCGAAATTTATTCCAAAATGCCCGCAAGAGACAGCTCAATTGGGCTTCCAGGCATTACAATAACGCTAAGCAGACAAAACAATGGCGGCCATTGAGAAGAAAGAGAAATGAATTGAGAGAGGGAGCTGTATTTTTTAGAGTTTTATCATTTACTGATCCTGGCTTATTTTATTCTCCTGAAATGCCTCAGGGAACTCCTCTACCATGTTTTCCTCCTCGGAAATCAATTCTTGGGCTTATAAACGCGTGAACTTTTCTATTTTCTTTTCGAATATGGCGACTGTTCTCCATTCATCTTATCACCAAACCATGGCCTATTCTATTATTACCGACCTGGTTTTTAGCGATGCTGTTCTATTGTTCTCTGTGGGACCATCGCCTTCGAGATATTAGGCCTCCGCATCGGTCTTGAAATCGCGTGCCGAAGCATTTTCAATTTTTGATCGCTAATTGGTGATCTTGGTTACTTTCTACCTGATCGTCATGCTACTATATCCAACTTTATCGCATGAATAAATTTTACCCGTCCTCGAGCGATGGCACATGAATTATCAATTCCATGATCCACGATGCGAAAGTTTTTGCGGTCCATTCTTCGCTGGTGCCCGTATAAGATTCAGATAATCCACCAGTTACAGCTACCGGTTCCGGAAATGCGCTTAGCCTTTGCATCTCGTTTCGTGGCTAAAATGGCTGTCGACGATATGTGGACCTAGAATTTTGTGGACAGATGAGGCGCATTTTACGCCAGACGTCGATGTGAGTGCGCAAATTTGTTCCGTATGGGGGTTCCTCTATCCTCTATGTGGAGCACGAGCAGCCGTTGTATTTCTAGTACGTGACTGCATGGTGTGTATTTAGCGTGAATTTCATTCTGGGTCCATACATTTTTGAGTGAGATGACACGACATGTGGTTTAGTATTGTAAGATGCGTGTGTTTATAGACAACAGTCTTTATGCAAGATGGTGCAGCACCGCATATGGGTCGCCCAGTAAAGGAACTTCTTCGTAACCATGAATATGATTTGCCGAGACACTTTCCAGATGCGTGGCCTGCCCGTTCATGTGACTTCTGGCTGTGGGGAACCCTGAAGGATCGTGTTTATCATAGAGGCGTACGGACCTTGCTTGAACTGAAAGCCAACATCATTCGTCATGTTGCAGCCATTTCACGTGAGATACTTCGTGCTATCTTTGAAACACACTGTCCTGCGCTTCCAGTATGTGAATGACGTAAAGAGCGCGCATATTGAACAGTCCCTCTAAAACCTTTCCATTAGTGCATTAATACAGTCTCTGCATAATCTTGCAGCGCTACTTTTCCCCCTGGTGGCAACCGTATGCACTAATAAATTTTCCGTCAGAATTTTCTTGTCCTCATGCTCTGTATAGCCTATGCACATAGTTTCATCACTATCCGTGTAATAACGCGGTCCGCAGTCCCCACAGAAGTGGGCAACTTCAATTATAACCACCCGGTTCATGAATGGCGCCTACACAATACAGTACTAATTCGCGTACTATTTTTCATGTTAAGTTTTTTGGATGAAACACGGGTAAGTAAAGTTACGTTACTATCCCGACCGCTTTAGTTGGAGGGGGGAGTGCGTGGCTCTCCTAATGATCAAATCATTAAAATGCACTGAAAAGCATTCCTATGCGCTTAAAACAGGTCGGTAATAATAGAATACGTCATAGCCAAACGATGCCGGCGCATGCGTATTCATTCCATTCCGCTTTTTCTATTGCCGTAGCTGTTGCTCTTTCACATCCCGAAAAGCATTGCCTCTGAGTTTCGAAGAACTCTAAATCGGCTACATTTTTAATCCTAAAATTTATTATCTTAATATATAAGAATCGCGTGTCACGATGTTCGTTCAAGCTAATCTCCGAAACCGCCCAACCGATTTCAATGAAATTTTGCGAATGTGTATAGTTGGTTCTAGCTTGAAAGATAGGATAGTTTAGGACCCGATAGGTGACGCTGTTGTCCAAATATTAATGTGGGAGAAGAACGGGAAGCGAAGTGATGCTCTTTTGTTGAAATAAAGATACATCTAGCGATCGTAAAACGTTACCCTTTTTAACATTAAACCCAGACATCGTCAAAGAAAGTCTCTGCTTTAACCTCTAACTTGATATGAAGAGCACTTTTACTTTCGATATGGAAGCGACTAATTGCTGTCACTACAAGCAGGATGGAGCTATAATATATAATATATCTCCATCGTGAGTGAAAGTGAATTAGTGCTGCTTTTATAATATTTATAGATGGCACTGGCATTTAGCAAGGTATTGTGGAACGAAAACATGGAGCAATTCCATTCGAAAAGCAGGGATTTAAAAAAGTAAATTCAAAGACGAAAGTGAAAATAGAATGGAGAGAACAGCCAGGGAGGACGGAGATTATGCATCTAGAGAAAAAAAACCACACGTTCATCGTTTCCTTTTAAACGTTTCCCTGATGCTACAATTTTTCTGAAGTGTTCCATGGATACACGAACATAAACAATGTGGGAGTTTAGCTTTTTTGTTTATCGTTTTTTTATTTCGACTTAATTGAGAGTGTTTTCCCGGCCAAACGGAATAATAAGTTGAACCCTAACTGGTTCAGTGAATGTGCTATTTTGGCAGCAATTAATGTTGACGTTGACGAAATTAACCTTCAGATACAACAGTCGTGGCGAACTGATGTCTTTCAAATCAATCGACACTGTCGTTGATGAAAACGAAGCAGTAAATTATCCAACTGAATTTTTCAATTCATTAGATATGCCAGGAATGCCACCACACAATCTTCGATTGAAGATTGGTTCGCCGAAAAGTCTGCTTCGTAATTTAAACCCACCCACATTATGCAACGGCTCACGTTTGCTCATCAAACGGATCACCGGAAATGTTATTGAAGCAACCCTTCTGAACGGGAGAAAACGTACTGTTGCCATGTATCGACATCAAAAGAAACGTCAAAACGAAATTTACGATGCACGTGACTTGCGCATGTATTCTTTGTATGTCAAATGCATAAAAATATCCGACAAGAGCGCCACCAGATAAAAGACGGTCTACATAAAATGCGGTCTAAAATAAGTGCGGCCTACATAGAAGGTGATCTGTGGCAGGACAACGTCTACCCGGGCCCACTAGTAACACAATAAAACTAACCTATTGCGAGGGTACTTTAGGAATTTATATTAACGATTCTAAAATTGATAAAAATATAAAGGATCACAAAAAAAACAAAAAAAAAATATTTGGATTGATGTTCCTTGTGATCCTTTATATTTTATAGATTTTATAATTAAACCCCACCTCAACATTTCAATTTGGTTATACTTGTTTTAAAGCGAGACCTTTGAGGCGATTCCGGACTAATTACAATGCACCAATGCTGGGTGGAATTATTCTAATAGAACGCTCTGGCAGCAGTGTCGCTGAACGCATTTCACGTTTATGAACGCTATACGAGTTTAAAAATAGCTTTGTTGAAGAATGGGAGGTAAATCTCTCAAAACTTAATAGTATTCTGATGCCTAGTATTCCAGCAAGTTCCGCAATTTGTGCGCTTCTCAGCGTAAGGACCATACAGCTTATTGAACGATCATTACGCCATGCACAGAGACCTGGATAATACTCCAATAGCTTACACCTCAGTGAGCTTACAGAAGATTTTAATCTTAGGCCAGCAACATGGGCTGCCGTCTTTTTTTCTGTGGGATGATATTAGGAAGACTTTCTGTACTAATCAAGAAGATTACTCAAGCACTGTTCCGCGCATGGACTTCTTCCTCTTTAGCACTTCTGTGTATGAAAACCCAGTCAGGTCACAGGAAGTCAGCTGCTATAGCGTATGCTCGAGCGATTCTCTGAATCTTTAAACGCGTGGATCGTTCAATGTTTAGGCTATATGACGGAGGCCTGCATTGAGGGTAGTGATCGTGATGTGAAAATTAAGTTAAACGTTCTATGCTGTTAATGCAGCTACCTATGATAAACAGACATGCAGTGTTCTTACGTCGTCTGTGATAATCGACGTCCGTTTATAATCAATAAGCCATAGCTAACTAAAGTCATTTTCGATTAAAGTGTTCATCTGTATCCTCTTTACCTCCCAGATAAGTTTTGAGCATGGACTTCTGGGACAACGTGTACACTACTTGGGAAAATATCTCAAGGCAACCTACAGAAGCAAAGTAGAAGTCACGTGTTGATAACCTGTTTAAATGCTTTAGACATTCCTGCTAAGTAAGTGAAATCGTATCCTAGTGAAATGGCTACTCGACAAGATACTAATCGTATCCTAGTTGAGCGATGAGATGTCATAATTTGATGCCACCAAGTTAAACGTCTGGGTACAATTGTTGAGAAATTGGGCAAACCCAAATCAATAGTTAGTGATACAACCCTACTGATAAGGAACACTCACAAAGGTGTAAATCACCGATGTTTACCATTTTTTTTTACTGAGCGATAACATCAGTTTTAGCCCACAGTTTAATTTGTAGCGGCCACTTTTCAGTATTTTTTTGATAAAAATTAATCAAATAGTACAAAATTTGGCGCGCAGTTTCAAAATAGGGAAGGGTTATTGCTTCCACGGGTGGAGACAGGAATTGCAACATGTCTCTGAGAAACAAAACTAATTCGTCGTTTCATAATTGTATCAGGTCGTCGCATATAAACTGTCGGATTTCGAGGTGGGTTCTGCGCTTCAGCACGGTTTTCACGTTTAGTAGCAAGTACCCATAACAAAGTGGTACATTCCCAGAGATAAACTTATCAGCGACTAGCTGCCTGAAATTTGCATGTCTGCGATGATATTTAATAGCGTTTGAACCCAAACGAAGATAGTCGTGACTTCATACGAATTACGTGTGATAATGCTTTACGAATTCAGGTTGAATCACACTTCATCCAACGCCTCTCGAAACATCAATAAGATATTCGGTGTAGGCACCATAAACGAACATTCTGTCCAACGTTGCTTCCAAAAATTCCGGACGGGAGTAACGGACCTGGCAAATGAGCCACGCGGCAGACCGCCCAACGTGTTGAATGACGCTGATCTGAAGCGATCTGTGGAAGAGGATTCGTCAAAAACTGTTCGGGATCTTGCAGGGGATCATGCTGTATCAGCGTCGACTGTTAGGACCATCGGCAACGTGAAAAAGCAGGACAAATGGGTCCCACATGAACAGTTTGGTGGAACATCCGTAGTGTAGTGCATTACAGCTTCCTGCCGCTGAGGGGGGGGGGGACGATCACCGCTGCGACCTACATTGTATGCACAAAAAGCTCTGTCAGCAACAACCTGCACTTTTGCATCGCAAAGGCGTCCTTCTGCTGCAGGAAAACGCGCGTCTGCACGTTGCAGGAACGACTGTGCAGGCGCTACAGTCTCTGGCTAAGAGGTGCTTCCACAACCCCTGCGTACTCTCCGGACCTCTCCCCTACCGACTATCATCTTTTCCAGAGCCTGGACAATTTTCTCCGGAAGAAAACATTCCTAACCCAAGCAGACATCGAAAACGCATTCCGGGAGTTTACTGAGTCCCGTGACCAATGATTCTAAGGGAGAGGGCTCGAGAAGCTGCCAAATCGTTGACAACAATGTTTGGATTGCAATGGGGGTTATTTCGAATAGCACTTGTGAAGGTTTCCTTTCTAGAGGACCATTAAAGATGATCTCTGCAATCCGACATTTGATATGCAACGACCTGATACTACGTTCAATGGATTTATTGATGCCATTATGCTTTATGTTCAAAATAAATTCTAGATCCAACATATCTGATTTTTTTATGCTGTAATGAAAAACTACTTATATTTTTAAAATGTTTGCTTCTGGTTTTCCTCGCACTAACATGGAGGTGCCCAAGTTTACGATAATATCAAAAGTTTATGATTTTTTATCTTGAAAAATACTGAAAAAGGGCCGCTACAAAACTGTAGGCTAATATTGGTGTTACCTATTAGTAAAAGAAAAAATGGAGAAAATCGGTGATAGAAACGCAATTTGTTACCTGGAAATGGAGGACCTACAAACTCAACAATCGTCAACTCTACAGTGCTAATACGCAAAAACGATGGCTGAGTCTCTGAGCAGAGTTTCAAAAATTATCGACTATAGCAAAACATTTCTACGAAAACATTGAGAATCGAGGCCCGTAACACACAGTAGGTTTTCATATTAAGACTGCACATGTATGGAAGTCCCTTGTGGCCCGGATCAGCTTGCAGCGTTGATTTCAGTTGTGCAACGAACGGGCACAGTGTTGTGAGCAGATCTGGAAAAGTGTGTTTATGGAGTGATGAATCACGCAACACTTTTTTACTTCAAATGGACATGTCTAGATCTGCCGGATTCCTGGAAAATGCTTCTTGCCAAAACGCGTAACCCTAACAGTCAAATGTGATAATATGGTCTTACGTTTCATGGTTTGGCGTCCGACTTCTGGATATCGTGCCAATGAAAATCTCCAGGTAACTGAACAATTTAGACAAATTAATGTTAATAAAAAGCATTGTGCCGTTTGTCTGGACCGGAGACATTTTTCTTACGGAAGGACAATGCACCTTGCCATAAGGCTGCCACTGTAACTTCATGTTTGTAGAAAATAACACCATTGCATATAACTCTCCTCCAGAGATCCCAGAATACTATTGAAACACCGTTGGGATGAAGGGAGCTCCGATTGGCATCCATGGTTGTTTGTTCCACAACAATTCCTGAAGAACTCGTTACATATATCAAGGAAGAATGGTCCAATAATATTTCAATGGCCAACTGGTGCCATCTTATCTTGTAAAAAGAAGTTTGCCCCTATGTAGGATTGCTGCAGTCGTCATTGCAGCTAAAGATGCTCCCACATAATAATACTGCAAATTGAATAATGGCTACAGGTAACTGCAAACACTAAAGTGTGCGGAGATTTTTTTCCAAATCGAGCAAATAAGAGGTTCTAAAGTACCATTTAGCATATTTATATGTGGCAAGAGCGTTCAATTCACGTGAGCTACTAGGTGGAGTATTGTTAAGGCAGGTATTAAAATAGTTAGTATTCGAACAGCGAGCTTAAAAACATTGAGTTATGCCACCGAAAATTGACAGGTATTGGGAGGGTTACGTAACAGCCCGTTTTCGACGTCAAATTCAGCTCTTTCGAAATTATGAAAGCATGCAAGAAGAGAGGCTTCGTACTTTCCAAGAAAGGCACATCAAGTGTTGCTTTATCTTTCAACTCAATAACCCAGGGAAACTAGAAGCTTCTTCGTTCCTGAGGGTAAAAAAGACAGGCTAATCCGAGATCATCCACAAGCCGTACACCTGATGCCGTCCAGAAAGTTCTGTCTCTCGTCATCGGAAGTAACCCATCAACACAAAAGGCTATTAGACAGAAGGTAGCGACATCTGAATAAACGGTAATTACAATTATCAACCGTGAATTTACAACTGGAGAAGCAGCACAAAAGCCACGTTCAAAAGTTGTCGAAATTATCAACTCGCCTGTTCCTGGAACGCATACAAGAAGATACCGAAATGCGCTCCATTCCATTCAGCGATATACCAGTCAAGTCGCCAGATCCATCGCCTATGGACTTTTGTGGCTTTGCCCTATTTAAACGGGATCTCGGAAAGAGACGACCGTGAACAGTGGGAGGTTCTTTTGAAAGCGTTTTAACACGTGGGGTTACGAATTGATCTTGGTGTTCTGCGGTGGAAACGATACATGGCTACCAGACTGACCACACTAGATGGTGGCGAAAGGGGTTTTCCACCTTTTCTGGCCCTCTCTAACTTGTTACCATAGATCCCTAACAACCCTCGTTAATTGTTCTTGGAATATAAAATTTACAATATTTTTTCTTGACATTTTTAAATTTGAAGATAATTTTCATTGCTCTAGTCCTCAACTGCGTTAGAATATTCTTAACAGAAGCATTAGCCTTATCTCTCCATCGATTGATAAGATTAAAACCGTCGACGTCGACATCTTCCTTTGCACAAATGAACAACTTGAAAACACACAGGGACATCGAGTCATCTGCAAAATGTAAGTGATGAAAATATTAATGCAACAGAAAGTTACTTTTACTAATTCCAAAATACATTTAAGTTTAGAGTAGTGAATAATCTATTGTCAAGGGTGTGTCTTCCACTTTAAAACAACTAACGAGAATCAAGATGTCGTTCCACTGTCGTTGGTAATTCAATGAATTGTGTGGCATAAAAATCACTTCATAACGGCCTCGTCATTTAACAATGAATCAAAACAAAATTTAATTTTCGAGTTTTAACTTTATCTAATATTAAATCATATTTTACACACGACTTAAGATTTCACAGTTAATGCTTTTTCAGAAATATTTATCTGCTACTCCTCCCCCCGAGATAAGACTCAGCCGCCATTTCGTGAACTCATTCTCACCTGCCTCTCTCTCTGATCCGCCATTTTGATAACATTACCTTTTCCCTATTACTCTACCACAATCTTTTATCTTGCGTGCATCTTAGAATTATGCTCCATTTTTATTATTCAAAATCATATAAACGAAAATAGAGTATATTAGATTGAACTCTAATGAAACTTTCTTTATGAAAAAATTTTCAGCATTTAATCTGAATATTCTGTATTCATTAAAACAGAATATAATGAACTATCATTCACCATAGCTTGATTTCATTTATTTCATTCAAATCTTTGCTCAGGAAACTGAAATTATTCTACGTTGATCATTGCGAACACTATATACAGGAAAGTATTTCTCCGTTTTAATTTTTAACTTGGTGTAAGTGGAAAAAATACTTAATAACATTCTAAATTAATGATCATACGTAATCTTGGTTTGAGTGTTCCGTAATATAAAATATTGTGAAAAAATATAAATAAAGACAGCACATTGCAAGGATGAACCGTTTTTAAATTATTCGCCAAAACACATTTTAAAGAGGCCGAACGTGAATGGTCTAATAACTTATGAATACCATCACGTGTTAATGCTGATATTTGTATACGTGATACTAAGTAGCCTTCCCCCCCCCCCTTCCCCCGCCACTAGAAGGTTATAAGAAAGTTGCGGAAGCCCTCAGTACGAGAAATTGGCACCCTTAAAACATTTAAGTAGGAGGCTAAAACCCGGCGTTAAAAATGAGAGCTAAAGGAAGGGTAAAAAATATCTCCTTATTATATCGTCCACACATCGACGCCAAAACAAAGAAAATAGTGAAATGAATGTGCTGAGAGTTAGATTTTCTTAAAACCAAACTTATTCCGGGAAAACCCTATCCTCCCCCGTGTCTACAAAGACGCATAGGCAATATAATAAATTCAGATCTCTACTAGATAACATGCATGCTCCCATGCACCCTATTGCCGTAGATTTATTAAAAGTGTTCTCCAAACTAAAATTATCAATAATGAAAAATAGGAAAGAAAATATCCGCAGCCCGAGATCGAACCAGGAACCTTTGGCTCGGACCGCCAACGCGCTAACCAATTGCGCCACTGCGGCCATGAAAGCATTACGCTTACAAACCCTCACAGAACAACTAATGATTATTCTTTAAGAATTTACGCCTTAGGAAAGATAGTCCCAGCCGGCGAACTGGGTAACTGCTCTAACCAAGCCCTAAGGTCATGCAGATAGCGTAATGCTTCCATGGCCGCAGTGGCGCAACTGGTTAGCGCGTTGGCGGTCCGAGCCAAAGGTTCCTGGTTCGATCCCGGGCTGCGGATATTTTCTTTCCTATTTTTCATTATTAATTCGAACAGCTGAGGTAGGCGTACCATTACAAACCCTCACAGAACAACTAATGATTATTCTTTAAAATTATGTGTGGAATGTTTAAGCCTCAAATAAAGTAGTGGTTCACTGTGCTTTTGCGTTTTGGTGAAAGACATTTTGAGCAGATCCTTAATTAGTTTTTGCTTGTTGAATAACCTCTCCACGTATTTTCAACTTTGTTACTTATATGTGAAAAATAAATGTCAACCCTATATTGCATGTACGAGGAGTGATCAAAAAGTAATGCCGCGTATTTTTTTTTCTATAAATTCGTGACCGGGAAAAAAATAAACACATGTACATAGCTAAAACAATTCAACTTTATTTTTCCACATAATCTCCAAGCCGATTGAGGCAATGATCCCAGCGGTGGACAAGTTTTACCATGCCTTGTCGATAAAAGTCGTCCGGTTGAGAGTGAAACCAGTTGCAAACTGCCGATTTCACGTCGTCGTCATCACGGAAACTTCTTCAACGGTCTGAAGATATGGTAGTCACTGGGAGAGAGGTCCGAGCTGTATGGATGATGAAGCCATGTTTCCCAGTTCCATCGCTGCAACAGGTCAATTATCCGTTTCTCTGTGTGAGGATGCGTTGTCGTGGTGCAGCACAGCACGATATCCTCCATTCAGCCAGAGGCGATGTTCGTCCACCAGGTCCTGCCGTCCGTCTTTAAAAGTCTTGCACCAAGGTTGTACTGTTCGGAGCTGCACGATGTCACTTGCGTACACCGATACAATTTCCTTATGGATATCGACTGGTTTCAGTCCTTTTGCACAAAGACGACGCATAATACTCCGCCGCTCAAAAGCACTGGACGATGAAATGAAAGCCGCCATCTTGTTAGGAATGTGACGTCTCTAGTGTTTGGCGGATGCACACGACACTAACAGGAAACTTTAACAATGAACCAACCTAGTTTTTATACATCGCAGATTTCTCATATCAGAAAAAAAATATGCGATATTACTTTTTGATCATCCCTCATCATCATCGTAGAAATGTTTCATTTTTGACTAGTGATCTGTTCCTCAAATTATGGTGCGTTTTTTTTGTGACTGTGGAATAAATATGAAATAAAAATTAGTCCGTATCTCTTACAGCTTATTAGATAAATTTTGTTTATGTTCTAATTTGCATAATCGGTACCACCAACAGATAATCCACGCACGATTTCCTATTCGTTGACATATTATTGGAGTATTAAATTGTGCGATACTTATCAAGTAATTATAGATTTTTTGATAACCCTATAATGTTTATAATTCCATTATTCTCGGCACGGTTTCTATACCTAGCGAAGTTAGAGACATTCATTTCAAACGAATCAAATGTAATTGACGAAAATTGTAAACCTTAAATTTTGTGTGTATTCTTATTGTAATGAAAAAGACTAAATAGTAAAAAAATATTAACTGGTGATACTGTGCTTTAAGGTTTAACTGTTTTTATTACAAATAACTGACGTATAAAGGACCCTCAAGTTTTTCAAAAATTGTTTGCAATATAAATTATGAGGGGAATAAATATGAAATAAAATATACCCTGTCCCTAAAATATGGATTGAATATATCAATTCAAAAGATTTTTATATTTTTACACTGAGTAGAGCATATATTTTTGTGGGAAATATTCATCACATCCGTCACATCAAATTTACTCAAACCTTTTTCTAAATTCTAACAGATTAAGACACAACAAATGGATCCGAACCAAAGGGTGCCAAACCTTAACCAGTATGAAGAACATGTACCAGAATATCTGCAACCACCTCGTACATCCTCTGAGCAACCCCAATCTCGAGTCTTTTCTGACCCACATCGAGAACATTCGCAAGTAAATCTGCAAGGTTTTCCTCAGACCTATTATGAACAACCCCAGTATCAAAACATTTCTAGCCATATAGAACATACAGAACAAATAAATATGCAACCTCATAGTCGGATATTTTCTTGTGAACAAGACCAATCTCATAACCCTTACTTCCAGCAAACACAGAGGCTAGAAAATATGCAATCTAATTCTCAGACATTCTATGAGGAACCCCGATCTCATTTCATTTCCAGCCATCCAGTGCAGTTGCCGAACAACGTGCAGCCTTATTCTCAGACATTCTATCGACAACCCCAATTTCAAGACATTTCTAGCCATCACGAACATTTTCCAGTAAATCTGCAACGTCCGTCTCAGACTTACACTCGATTTCCAAATCAAGTCCCTTCCAGCCATCAGGGTTATTCGATGGTTCAAGCAAACAGTAGTCAACATAGAATTAGTGCATCTCAAAAATATGTTCCTCATCATTTACAAAATACCATTCCATCTTACAATCTTCTTGCTTCAAATCTTTTGTCGTCTAACCAAAGTGTTGGTGATGAACTACATTATAACCAGAACATTACAAGCGGATACAATACTTCACAGTATTTTAATCAACAAGATCACCAACTACGACAAAATCGTGTACAACAAGAGCCACGGTCCTTGGAAATAGATGATAGTCACTCCGTTATACATGACCCGGAGTATCAGTCAGAGAAGTTCCTAATTCCACAAGACAGTGTATCTGGGATAGATTTCCAGGATAATCAGCCAACAAATTTAACTTCTTACCAACATAACAATGAAGTTTTACTCCAGGCTACGCATTCACTAACTCAGCCTCATATAACACAACAAAGACAGGTAATCTTACCCTCTGTTATAAATATTCCAGTTCAAGAAGCGGAGGGAACAGTTTTCGTCAGCATGGGTCCACAGTCGAAACGAATCTGTCGAGCATCTGATGTGTCAACACCCTCCGTCTCCATCCCACCCGTAGTCTTACCTCAATCTCCGATTGCTCCAGATCCAAATCCAACGACATCACCCAACAGACAACTTGATTCTTCAGGTAATTATTCTTATCTCTCCATTTCCTTATTTTTATTTAGATGACTTTTAAAATGATAAATTCTAAGTAACGATATTAATAGGGAAGGTTAAATAATGCGACCTGGATTCGAACCAGAGACCACGAGTATCACGCTTACTGGGCTATCGCGGACACGGGACAGCAAGGCTGTTTCCAAGTGTGCTAAGAACTACAAAGTAGTCAATGTGAAAACTCAATAATAGGTTAGAAGATACAAGATTGCAGAATTTTTCCTTCCATTTCTTCCATTAATTTTATTGCCTTATGCTTTGAGCATTAACTCTAGCTTTAATTTATTTTCTTTTCGTAAGTTAGAAGTTTTAGAAATGTTTTCATGATAGAGACACAGTAATGTATCATTAATTTTTTTTTCAATGGGGAAGTTGCATGAAAATTTTAAATTATTGTTTTCTATAGTACAAGTTGTCAATATCAAGAAATAGTAATTCGTTTGTGAAAAAAAATTATAGTTATTTTTTAAAAAATTGTTAAAGCTGACACCACAAGAAAACGGTACGTCATAGCCTGTGAATAATATGATGTCACTTATCTGCTCCTCACTATCATCGACAATGGTTAAAGCTTACAGACAACAATGCTTAATCATCAGAACGAGCTTCACGTACACATAAAATCATTGCGTTTGATGGAAAGTGACGTCAGATATAGTTTTCGTTGGGAGGCGTGGTTTCACTTTTTTAGCCTAATTTTAATAGGTTTTTTCAATATTTCTAATAAATTTAACAACGATTTCGTATTCAGCATAACACAATCAGTATGAAACAGTGCTTTAATCTGTAAAAAAATTTCCATGCAACTTCCCCATTGTGCTTCGCGCTTCTCTATAGAAATCGAAATTTTCTGGTAAACTACAGTGTTGTTATAATCAAACAGGAGATGTTTAGACTCCGTGTCCAAAAACTACTGGTGACCATCTGTGTTTCAATATCTTAGATAGATAAAGTTTAGTTCAAAAATCCCCGCTAAGGTGATATTTGACGCTAACGTCGCTTTAACTTGCATATCGGATAGGCAATGACAACTGTTGGATATATAAAGAATCACGAGTCTTGTTTTATCAATTTGGATTAGCGACAACTCATAGTGCTTACTTTATCGAAACGCGCATTACTCGTAAAGCTGTACCCCCAACGACATGATGCAGGTATTAAGATATGTCGACGGTTGAACATGATTCTGTGTTTCGAGGAAACAGGAACATGTGAAACCGAGAAGGGGACCGCTAACCAGTCGAATCGGAGAAGTTGCAATCGTCGTATTGGAGCAACTAATGCAGAATTCATATGGTTCTTGTGCTCGTGCGACATCAAGCCAATTTGCTCTACAGTGCGGAACATGATGCGGCGAACACTGTATTTAGTTTCACCCCTACAAGATTGCTCGAGATTTGCTTCTTTGTGATGGTGATAAGGGGCATTTGTCTTGTCCTATACAGCTAGGATGACGGTCAACGATTCATGGCCGTAGCAAATTCTATGGACCGATGAGTCCCATTTTCATTTGAATGAAATGATGAATACGCAGAATTGTGACATATTTGGTCTGGAGAATCCCGCGCGTTCATCAAGATTTCTTCTTGCATTAGCCAAAAAGGCAAAGTATGATGTGTTTTTTTTTAAGAAAACACTGCATCGGGCCAAAGATATGCTCTGTTAACCCTCTAGGTTATCAAAACTGGGCAGCAAAGAAATTGTTTGCGCACCACAATTTTTTGCAAGATGGAGCACCACCTCATGTAGGTTTGAATATAATAGATTTGGATCCACTTTTATCATTTCCGACAGTATGGCCATCACAGTCATCAGACTGGATCCCTTGTGATTTCTGGTTATGGGGATTATTAAAGAGGTCTGTTTATCACGGCGATCTTCCAACTTGGCTGTTTTAAAAGAATGAATTACTCTATGTCACGAGGTAAAGGATGCGCGAAGCGTATTCATCATCCTCGGAACGAAATGTCACGAGATAAAGGATGTACGATGTAATGATGAGCGTCATTTCACGACCTGTGATTTCTTCTCTAATAGTCAAATTTCACAGGTAATCACTGCTACTTTCCAACATTCAAAACCGTTACCAGTGATTTTCACAAATGCTACTCTCGAACCTGTGAAAGACTACAACTCATTTACCAATCAGAATGCACAGGGAAGTGAGCATTCACGTTTTCCATAATCTGTAATAGTATGTTTTCCAGCGATCGTTGATTAATTGAGGAAACACTTCATGCTTATTTCGATATCGTTTATCCATAATATTTCGTAATCATATTTCGTTTAATAAAAACATAAGCAAGATCACATAAAAGGTCCTGATAAAATTACTTTATTTGCATCTGCAATCGATAAACAATAGATGTGATATCTTTATCCAGTGGGGTACCCAGAGTGGAGCGAGGGGAAAGTCCGCCCATGACTACCAATCTCCTTGGTGATCACGGCTAAATCAACACCTTATTATATTCAAATTCGAGGATAACACTGTAATATTCACTAGATATTTGTATATTCACAAGGGAATCCCACATAACCTATCCGCTTTAACAATGGAGTCCTTGTATGGCTGTGACAGCTAAATTTTTTCGTTTTCGCGGTTTATTTTGAAAGAAACAAAATTTCGCACTCTCTTAGTTTGCAAACATCTATAGTAGGTTCGGATGAGTATCATATTTCAGTTCGGTGGAGATCTGTGACATTCATGTTCGAGGGATTCCCTTGTCAGTAGAATACGCAACTACCTTTATCGTCTCTAAAAATATGCAGTGATCAAATTTTGGGAAAATCAAACGGATACAATTTACTCAAATGTAGATATTATCGATAATTTTTAATTGATTTAATTAATAAATTCCAATATGAAAATCGGGACAATCTCGCAAAAACCAAGACGCCAACCTATATGTACTAACTAGCAGAGGACCCGGCGTTGCCCGGGATAATTACACAGTAGCTAAACAGAACAATCTCAAGAAGTTAAATAAACTGATGTGTTTTTTAGAAATAAACTGTAATAGGTTATGCACTGCTAAAACGCGCTAAACACACAAACACACACACACACACAGGTACCAGCTGCAGTACAGCACCCTGTATTTCTAGCCACGAAAACAAAATATTAAATAAAAATTATATATTTAATTTTCAAAATTTGAATAAATAAACTTAACGGAGCACAAATTTCTTAGAGGGAGGAGGGTGGGTAAATTCGCAAATAAAGAACTAATTTATTTTTTAAAGGGGAATAAATTAATCACGATAGTAAAAGTTTACAAAAAGAATTAATATAGATTTACTTCATGTTTCTTTCATTAAGGCATCGTTATAGGCTATACTGGGTGATTCAAATTCAATGTAAAAAATTTCAGGGGAGGTAGTATGGGTGATTCTAAGCAAAAAAGTTCATATGAACATGGGTCCGAATTTCAACGACAACGGAATTATTATATCATATGAATTATTATATCATATGAACAAAAATAAAAATGCTACCACCAAGATCAACAAGATAATAACTCAGGTTCTCTAAAGCCTAGGATAATGAAATCTGGGCGAATAATAGGGTACATAAAACTGTGTATACCGTTAAAATTTGATCGAATTCTAACGAGTGGTTTCCGCGTTACGCATTCAACATCGTAACCCGTGCTCACATGCGAGTACTACCCAGTACATGTTATTTAATCTTTCATCTTTTAAAACTTATTTTCTATCGGACATTCTAATTAATAATGTTAAAGTAATAAACTATGTTATTTAATATCTGCATGAAATGACATTAAGAAATGTTCTAGCAGGGAAGCTGGAAAGCTGGAATGCGATAAATGCGTAGGAGTACATGAAGCCATTCTCAGGTGATGAGGTTGCTAATTCTTTGTGGGTTTGTTTGTTTGTTTTTTATACAAATCTACAGTTTTATTTCGATCTTGATAAAATTTCGCATACATGACCTTCAAAGCATGAGGAAGGTCACTGTCTACCTCAGATTTCGAAAAAATAATAATTATTGATAAAAAAATCGATATTCATGGTTATGGCAGGGCACATTAATGAGAAATATCTCATGACAAACAATGCGAGACAAAATTTTTGCAACAACAGGTATCAACAATGGTATCAACACGCAATTCACAAACACTCTGCACGGACCAACAACATATATCTCATGAACAACAATGCAAATAAAAGTTTGTGCAACAATAGGTATCAACAATGGTATCAACGCGCAACTCACCAATAACAATGAGCAAAAAATGATTATGCAATATGGATAAGTTTCAAATTGTAACAATGCATAGAATTCCTGTTATTCAGGTTATTCTTAGAAAAGAGAGTTCTTGTATTGAAGATAATGGAAAGTTAGCAGACTATTGAAAAAGATTGGAAAGACGACAAAGGAAGCTCCGTGCTGTAATGAGCAATGGTAAACAAGTAAATAGAAGAATCGGTGACCGCTAAACTACACAAAGTGATGAATGGCCAAGTTTTGCTTCAACACATCGAGAGAAGTGTGGAAATTGCAACAACATCAAGTGTACATCTAAAGTGAGATTATGCGAGTAAGAAATTATTGGAGATGTCCATCCGTTGTGAGCTTTTAAATTTTTTTTTCGAATTTTCATTAAGAATTTTTACTGTATTAATTCTAAGAATTTTCATGTGTTTATTATTAAGATATTGCAAAATTTAATTTATTTTTTTGAGATTATTCTGTTTACCTACAAGTGTAATTATCCCGGGCAACGCCGGATATCTTTGCTAGTTATATTTATAGATAGGCTAGCAGAGGTATCCGTTGTTGCCCGGGATAATTACATTTTAGGTAAAGAGATCAATCTCAAAAAAAAAATTATAATTCCCAAGTTGAAGCTCGCATACGTTTCTGCTGTATACGAAGCTCTCTTTCCTCCGAAGTTTCCCTTTCCCTTGATGTTGCAGCTCGCATACGCTCCTGCTGCAGACGAAGCTGCCGTTGTTCAGGTGTCTGTGACGCCCGGGTAGTTTTCTGTCTTGTAGCTGCAGGGTGTCTCTGATCAATGTTCTTTCTTTTCTTTGCTGGCATTCCGAAAGGTATGAATTAATATGGTTCCTTCGAACGATTATTAAATAGAACAACACAGATAAATCGTATGCTTTTTGGCTTGATGATTCGAGTTGATGTATTTTTGGAATTAAACTAATAGGTTATGCACTGCTCAAACGTGCTAAACTCACATATACCCCCCCCCCACACAC
>JAHWFO010010457.1:130697-152478 GCA_023313115.1 Rhysida immarginata
GCTTAAGGAAGACACGTGTATCTCCTTTGCCTCATCGAGAGAGACTGCCCTATCTATATCGTCTATTATATCCATTTCCTGTTCATTGTTATAATTCTTTGAAATGAACTTTCTGTAATTGCATCATTTTGTGCTCATTGTTATTGGTGAATTGCGTATTGAGACCATTGTTGATGCAAATACAACGGGCCTATTTTTGCACAAAATTTGCCTTGCATTGTTGGTCATGAGATATTTCTAATTAATATGCCCTGCCATAACCATGAATATCAATTTTTTATCGATAATTATTATTTTTCCGAAATCTAAGGTAAACAGTGACCTTCCTCATGGTTTGAAGGTCAAGTATGCAAAATTTCATCAAGATCGGAATAAAACTGTAGATTTGTATAAGAAACAAACAAACCCCCAAACAAACATCTCTTTTATATATGCAGAAGATATATAGATTTTCATCCTCGCTCTCGAACGGGTGCCACTGGTCGGACTTTATGGACACACCCTTAACAGAAATTTTGAACAGATATACAGGGTGTCCAATAATGAGTGAACGAAAATTTGGTAAACGTTAGTATGGTCGATCCATACGAAGATGGATCCGAATTTGAACGATAAGTGAGGTATGAACAGAAATAAAAATGCCACCACCAAGATCAACAAATAAATAACTCTGATTCTACGCTATAACTTCTAGGACGATGAAATTTGGAATAAATAATAGGGTACATGCAGCTGTGTATACCATTAAAATTTGATCGAATTCCAACGAGTTTTTGAGTGATGCATTGAACATCATTACAGCAATCATCAATACTACCGTTTACCAAAGTTTCCTTTGCGCATTACGGAATGCTCCGTATCTTGCGTTGACCTACCCCTTACGAAAAAAAAACTATATTTCGAAATAGCTCTATTTGATATTAAACACACTTAAAATTCTTTTTGTAATATTTATAGCAATCTGGGAATTTTCGAAACAAATCACTCCATCAGAGTGCCGATCCCTGGCCAGAGAATTGAGACTTACGGACCAAGAAATCGAGCACATAGAAAAGGATCAACGGATGGGAGGACATGGCCCCTTAGAGGTCCCCTATCAGATCCTAAAAACATGGTACCAAAGAGAAGGCTCTAGAGCAACAATGGATGTCCTTAACAATGCTCTCATCATAATCAGAACTACAGGTAAATAAATAAAGTTTACATTCTGTTTCAATGAGCAAGTTATACAGCTTCTCAAACGTTTTAGTACTCGGACGAAATTTTAGAACGACAATCTATCTCGATCCCCATACCCTTATTTGAGGAATGCAAAGCTCAGAATAACTTATGATCATACATGTCGCATTTCTCATCCGTAACTTTAAAATGAGTCCAACTCATTTTATCCCACATCCAAAATATTACTTTGGCAGAAGTTATTGTAATTTTATCTATAAATGTGTATGGCAAATTTTAAAAAATGACAATGGTCACAACGGGGAATAAATGACAGAACAACATTCGAGGGGACAAATATTTGACCAACCACATTATCACAGAAGTAGATCCAACACCGCCTAGAAAGAAAGCCTGTGCACTGAAAATTCATACATTGTTACATGATCATAAGAAGTTATAATTTAGGACTTATTATGGGTAGAAATACGATTAACAATGCCTTTTTATGATGATGTAATAATGTATGAATTTTCAGTGCATAGGCTTTCTTTTTAGGAGGTGTTGGTAGATCTCTTTTTTTGAAATTAATCACGTTTCAAATTTCATACAAAACAATTTTCAGTTAGCATCGTCCCTTCAGGAAACTTATTTTATTTTATTAGAAAAAGATGCAATGACGCCGTCCGGGGACCGGTATGGTACAAAACCGACGTGTTAGGTCCCCGGGGGCTACTTGAAATAAATACAATAATAATAAAACATACAGTTAGTGACGTATGAAGGAAAAAAACAACATTACAAAAGTTAAACAAAACGGGGCAGACCAAAATGAAAACAATAATTATATTGGAAAAGCACTTAGAAAAATCATTTTGGGTACAAAAAATTGATGAATGTAGACAAATAAAATAAATGAGGAATTTAAATTAGCGATTTACAAAATAAATTATGAGAAAAAAATACACGGAAATTTAAAAATTTAAGATTTTTTTCATACCCTAGATAATAGGGTCAAAAAAATTAATACAACTAGTAAGAATGCTAATTTAGCTGAACCCAGAAGTTACTAAACAATTCTGATAAAACTAAAGGGATGTTGTTGACAAAAATAAATTTTTTTAAAGCTTTTCTAAAGGCATTATAAGTAGGTAAAGTACGAATATTTAAAGGCAGCTGAGACCAGTAAAAGAAATACGTACATCTACCTAAATAATTATTTCTGATTAAGGGTAAGCGGATATTACTGGCTACACGGGTTGGATAGGTATGGAAATGTTGATGTAGTCTTATAAGAAATACTAACAAAAATCCTACAATTGACAAAAATTGATAGATTGATAACTACCGCTTAAAGATGGCGCGTTTGCTAGCATCGTCAGCTTGTGAAGAACAGGGAGGTGTAGTCAGTTTTACTAGACTAAATGAAAACAAGCGAGTGAAATCCACAGGGAAATATTGGAGGTGTATATGCTGATTGTGTGGACTTCATCATTGCTCCTCCTCAAGTCGCAACTTCTTTTCGTGAAAAAATTGAGGAATTTGGCTGGGAGGTGTTCAAACATCCGCAACCTTGCATCATCTGACTATCACCTCTTCGGACTAATGTAGAAATTGCTAGGCCATCACTTTGGTTCGCATGAAGAGGAAACATCAGCCGTGCGCAGATCGCTATACAACCAGACAACGGAATTTTATGAACGAGGTGTATTGAATCTGGTGCCACGATGGAAAAATGTGTCGAGAGATTTCGTGGGATGTCGAAAAATAGATAAAACCTGCAGCTTTCTTCTGCATTGTTTCAATTTTGCTACAAAAAGTTGTTGTGCGTAATATTTCGAACCTCCTTCGTATTTAAACAAAACAAGAATTTTACTATTTTCGCTCAGCATTTCCTGTACAAGCCACTAAACTTCAGTGTGGATAATTTGTATAACTGGAGTGGTTGTTAGGATCTATGATAACAAGTTACAGAGGGCCAGAAAACCCCTTTCGCCAACATCGAGTGTGAGCAATTTGCTATCCATGCATCTGTGACCTCCCACGCAGAAAAGACACCCAGGATCCGATGATCAGAATTTGGAATAATTAAACAAACAATTGTGGGTGAACAAGCAAAATATTTTATTTAATTAACTTGATGGAAAATTTGATAGAAAGCTTAATGAGGGGCTGATAAAGCAATGTCGAGAACATACATGTGATATTCATTAAATACACTGCCTGATAAAAGAAAGTGAAGCAACCAGAAGGAGTGGTTCAATGTTATCCTATTTCGGTACATATGCATACGATTGGATTGATGTGTGAGTAAACGATTACATTCACAAGGATCTGTAATGTCTACAACGCTCACCAGACATGTCATGTCACCGCCATGTTGTTGGTAAGTTGTTACCACTTAACTGCTCTGAGTCTGATAGTTACGCAAGACGTTCAGAGAGAATTATTGTACTGTACAGGGTTGTGCATAACCTTTTGCTAGGGGTCTGGAAAATAAACAAAACTAAGTGGAATGTTCTGCGGTTGATAATCAAAAAGTACGTTTATTTCTGCTTTTACCACATCAATATTAAGTGTGGCCACCACCTGCTTCTCGAACAGCACGCATCCGTTTCGGGTAGGAGCGGAGGAGTGTCTCAAACAGAGCAGTATAGTACTCCATGTCCTTCAGCACAGATGTCAGGTGTCCCATTACGCTGCTCTACCCATGAAACGCTGCTCTTCACTGTCATTTATTAAACCAGCCATATTTGTTTGATACCAATAGACGCACAATGAACTACTCTCTGCCGAAGCGTCATAAGAGTGTGCTACAACGCTGCGGTTTAAGTCGCAGCCCCCTAGCAAAAGGTTATGCACAACCCTGTACAAAGCACCCGCGATGCCTCGCAGACGCGTTAGACATCCTATCCACGAACCGACGGCATTTGACAGCGGCCTCATTGTGGGACTGCATGAGGCTGGTTGGTCGTATCGTGCATGTAGGTCATTCAGATGTCACAGTGGCCCGATGTTCGAATCAATGGGTACATGAGCGTACCCATGCACGTCGTGTATATGTCAGAGCGCTAGAGTAGTTTAGCATAATGAGCAACTGGGTGTGTCGTATGTATAATCAACTATGCAATTATCATTAATGATATAGGTAGAACACATTAGACTGTTCAGTGGAGGACAACACTCTCCTCTAGCTCAACACGGAAACAAGATAAAATGCGATTCTACTATGAGTGCATTTTCCAAAAGGCTTTACGAGCATACAAATATGAGCATACAAATCTTACGACTCACCAGGGAATTGCGTGGGTCACCGTTTGACTACAAGCAAAATGCATAAGAAGCAACAGCTTATAAAAGTAGTGAACCATAATACATAAAGACGGGCATTCACATTCCGACTGAACGTATGATTAAGCTTAGAACCAAGCTTGAACAGCCCACTTTCCAAGATATTTCACTTGGAAACGATATTAACCATCAAAGCTGTATCGTAGCTCAAATGAACCGTTTTAGAAGGCATTGAGTACATCTTTGCTCTTGGGTGCAGCCAATACAATTCGGGTCAATGACTAAGAAATGAGTTCTCAAAATTCTAAGCAGTAATTGCCCATATTAAATTTTGCTGTATTTTAAACTAAGTCATTTACAGAAAAGAAATAATAAGAAATCTTAGCGCATTTCTACATGCTCAGAACTAAAGGAAAAGCATTGCTAGAGAACTAATCCCAAGCTACTCATCAACTATAAAGTCAAGTTCAAGGAAGGGCTGTGTAAATCATCGCTTTACATTGCATACATTTCTTCGAGGTACACTGCGTTGTGTTTCATTTATTTCTTCGTTTATCAGCCTGGCTTATAATAGCACATTGGCTTCCGAATAATCGGATAATTTCATTGAATTTTATTATGTCGCGTCCAAGAGAATCAAGAAACAGCACTCACCATGCGATATAAATTTATCCATAAAAATATCGTTCAGAGATGGAAAGCCTTTGCTAAATTTTAATAATAAACATCAAGCTCATACCAAATAAGGGGTCCGAAAATAATCATCTTTTAAGGTTCCATGGTCCGAAATAAATACCACAAATATCAGTTTATATTCAGAGGCCATAGTAACAAGGGCTAAAAAATGATTGGAACTTCATCTGTGTCCAAGAAAATTCATGGTTCAAGTCAAGACGCTGTTGGAGCTGAAGCTGATGGAGTTGTTTCAGCAGACGCGTAAATATGGATCTTAAATCTAAGGCGTCCAGGCGCACATGCGTTATTTAAACGAGGCACGCTCACAAACTGGAGAAACATCAAAAGGCCATCGCAAAAGTAAGATGAAAAGTCAGGTCTCCTCCAATGACCTCACAAAGACGCTTGGAAGACGAAAAACATTTCTTGAACATAAACGGATCTAGCCGTGATCATTCCAAAAAAAGAAAATATCGTCATTGAATTGCCACCTTCTTCCAAACGATCGAGGGTGATGTAGGAGTACCCTTTCCAGTCGGTTGTCAGCATAGTTATAATCAAAAAATAAAAATTACACCTCAATTTATAGAAAAATTGCAGAATGTCCGCACTTATACCGAGAATAGCTTGGGATAACAAATGAGCTCCTTCTACCAGGTAACCACAAAAGTTTTTTGCCGTTTTTAATTCCGGAACACAAAATGATGTATACAAATATAGCGTATCGCTAGACCCCAAAGTAATCCCTATTGGCATCTAGCACCTTCTGCCAACGTGTTTCCAGTTGATCAGTCCCCTAGCTGTAAAACTTGCCGGTCTTGGTCTCAACGAAGTCCGTGAGTGCCTTTCGCAGGTCTGTATCATTGCTGTAGGATTTTCCACGAAAATGGTTGTCCAGAGAATGGAACAGGTGATAATCCGTTGGAGCAAGATCTGGTGAGTAAGGTGGATGACACGAAGTTTCCCAGCCAAGCCGCTCTATGGTTTCTCTGGCCACCCGCGCCACATGTGGCCAGGCATTGTCATGAAGAAAGAGTACCCCTTTGCGAATCACCAACGCTGGCTCCTGCTGCTCCCTCGTAGACTCTCCTATTGCACACTTTCCAACTACTGGGAGTACAGGTTCCCAGTGATGGTTTGGCCAATTGATAGCAGCTCGTAGTGAACCATTTGGCGTCTAGCCCACCAGACACCGAGGATGATCTTGCGTGGGTGTAAGGTTTTTTTTGAGGTGTGAGGCACGATGTCCTGGAAAGACCAGAGTTTGCAACGCTTAGGAGTGTCATACAGGACCCACTTTCGTCACAGGTAAGTGTTCGATTAAATATGGATGCTTTACGATGTCGAGAAAGCAACGACATGCATGCTGTCACTCGTTGATGCTCGCATGTGTAGGGTACCCATTTGCTGAACTTGTATGTCTTTCCTAGGCTATGCAGGTAACGTCTAACTGTTTCATCAGAAACCGGATACCGCCTGGCAAGTTAACCACACGTTAACTGCGGTCTTCCTCTATGGTCGTTTTCAGGGCCTGGTCATCGAAGGCTGGTGGTCGACCACTGCGGGGTTCATCAGAAATGGCAAATTCTCCGACCCTGAACTTCTGAAACCAAAAAAAATGCCTTGCGGTGCGTTCATTCACAGCAACATCCCCAAACGCAAGACACATTCGGCGACTTGATGGTGCTGCTGAAAAGCCCACCTTGAAGTCATATAAAGCAAACAACACCTAACCATCTCCTTCAATACCTCCATTGTCTTCACTTCTTCACGAGATGTGATTGATGTGATTGCCCAAAAGCCCTGTATTTATACAGGCTAACCTTCCTGCTCCCCCCTGACAGATTTTGGACCACACTGTACACTCATTTGCATATCTCCTATCACTTCCTTTTATGGCAAAATAAAAACGGCAAGATCTTTTGTGGTTACCTGTACAAAGAGCTCAATGGATTTATGCTTGTTCACTTGAAGAGGCGGATTTATGCTTTGTTTTCGGTTATGTCGCCCGAGACCGATCAGCGTTCTTATATACCGAATCCACTGGAAGGGGAAGGGGAAGCTGTCGTCGCGTCTGGAAGGTTCTACACGGCTTAAGGGTTCCAAAACAGGGTGGTCGAGAAATCGTACCATATATATACAACTTAGGAGAAAAGTCACGGGACTATGCAGTGTTTGCAACCAACATCTAATATGTCCACACTACACTACAACATGGGCTTACATTAATTCCTACAGCCACTTTCAATAGGTATAATATCTTCATATTACAGCTACCGTTCCATTCTATTACTTATCAATAAAATATGTCTACTTACTAATTATACATTGTAGAAAAATTCCTTAACTATACAAGCTCATGTATTTTTTAATTCCGTAAGAAGATATTACTCTTCTTTCTTTCAGGGCGAGAGAATTTGCAAGGAAGAAAATCAGGAGACATCGATATGCTGATTAAACGTGAGTTAAACCCAATCATATACAAGGCGTTGCAGATAACCTAACGCGCTCAATTGCAGAGGCCGGCTCGGTCGATTGGCACAATGGAGGGAGGTGAAGTTGGCCTGCACTTGCCAGCAGTTTCCACAATCGGGGAGGGGGGGGGGATGAACGTCAAAACTGTCATGTTTTTGTTAGTCTTGTTCCGTTCGTTTGTAAAATTACCCAATTATCATTTGATGTAGGCTTCCCGTTATAGTGCCCTGTAGTTATCTGCAACACCCTGTGCATAATCAATTTATATATGCTGAAATGTTTTGCAATAGTCGTACAAACCTATTTAATGAAATGAAGATACGAAGTATAAAATATTGAAAAAGACACTAAACTCCCTTTGGAGCCCCATGGACTTAATGAGACCACCTCTAAAAAACCTGTCCTAATGACCACTTTTGCCTGATCCCGCAGAAAGTCACATGTGAAATCTTTAGCATAACGACCACCTGTCTAACGCGACCAGCAACCGGAATTTCGCTCCTTTATGTATAAACACTCACTCACCAAAAGTCATGGCACACCCCTCCAATCAGGTTCCCTCCGTAATGAGATAGATCCTGCTGCTTCCTTTCTCGGAATGCAGGTGCACAGGTCTCCATGATATCACACAATCATTGTAAGTTCGGACGCCACGAGAAGAACGTTGAGTTGCTTAATGTGCTCGTATGGTGTCGCTGCAGTTGCAGATGAATCTTTTCAGTGTTGGGGGGACATAACTCAAATTTGAGTCTATCCATGTTTCATCGATGTGAACACAAGAACAATTTTCTTATTTTTTTCATATTTCTCAGGTATGCAAACGTTTTCATTTGCTTGGAAACACGGCCAAAACTCATTTTTACGTTACTTCATTTTAGCGCTTTTCCTCCCATCATAACTATGCAACTACAGCGACACCACACGAGCACAGTAAGTAACTCAGTGGTCGTCTCGTGGCGTGCGGACACTAGCTGCAGAAATGGCAGCATGACGAGAGCTATCCGCATTTGAACAGGGGATGATTGTTGGTGGCAGACGGATGGTGCCTCAATATCAGATTTAGCCAACACCCTGCAGTTTTCGCGCACAACCGTTGCAAGGGTCTAGCGAGAGTACACCCGTTGTCGGATAGCGGACGGGCCGCCTACTCCTCGTTGATGCCAGAGGTATTCGCCGGGTCACCCGGCTTACAACTGCTGACCAAAGGGCGGCAGCGGGCCAAACCACTGTGCGGTACAACCAGGGACGTCCCACAATACTGTCCGTGACGACAACTAGGCGAACCTTGGCACTTGCAGCCTTTGGTAGGCCACGACGGGTGCCACTCTTGAGAGTTGCACATCGTCGCCAATGCCTGGGGCAACCAACATCGACAACCAACATCGACATTGGACCGCTGAGGACTGAAGAAAGGTTGCCTGGTCCGACGAGTACGGTTTCAGCTGTATCGGGCCGATGGTCGTGTCCGTTTCTGGCGCACCCACAGGAAGCCATGGATCCCGCTTGTTAGTTGGGAACCACTCAGGCACGTGGAGGCTCCATTCTTGCCTGGGGTGTTTTCTCTTGGTATGCAATGGGTCCACTGGTGCATTTTACATCCACTCTGCGTGCTACTTCCAACGTCGATCTGCTTGGGGACTATCTTCACCCCTTCATGAGCTGTTTTTACCCCGCGGATGACGCACCCATCTTCCAGCAAGATAATGCTCCTCCACACAGCAGTAGCTGCAAGAATATGTTACCAACTCCACGACAATGATTTGGCCTCCACGTTTCCCAGATGCAAACCCATTGAACATTTGTGGGACGTCATCAAACGATCCGTCAGGACATTACCAACACAACTGGTAAATGCAGCATCGTTTGAAGTCCTGTGGATGTGTTCTTGGGACTGGTAGACTCTCTTCCACGAAGGGGACGCTATTATCCGGGCCAGAGGGGACCCAACACGTTATTAGGCAGGTGTGTCATGACTTTTGGTGAGTGAGTGTAAACATATACTAAAATACCTATTTATAACGACCATTTACCCAACCAATCAGGTCCTACCTAACTGCTAATTACACCACTACTCTGTTATCAATACTCAAGAGTCAAGAGATACAAAAATGCAGCCACTGGTTATTTTAACATACTGATAGATATCGTTTACTATGTCCAAACTGTTTAAAAGCACAAACATACAGAATCGAGAAATAAGTGGACGTCTAGAGTAATACGGATACTTTAACGTTTATTGCGATGCGTTTCGGTTTTACACCATCGTCAACGGGCCTTAGCAAAAGTAACAAAAGCTTTTCTTTCTCTATACTAAGTGATCTAGTCCAATGGAACTTTTGAGACAGAATCGCCCTGCTCAGAAACTGTTCAACCATGCAACGTGATCTGTTGACGACCTGTCGGACTTTATGAAAACTCCCTGGATGTACTCGAAAAATATTTTAAAGATTTAATTTTCACTTGGAAGACAACTAAATGCAAACAAAGTAACTTTTCTAAAGAAATAAACAAATCTCTGTTCAATTATATTGTTGATTTGTATATTTTTAAATTAATCTTGACTGTAGCGACCATTTTCTCTTGGTCCCGTGGACGGTCGTTATAGAGAGGTTACACTGTATTTAAAAAGTAGTCATAAGAAACAGATGTTTGCATATGCAATGAAATCATCTCTTTTAAAGCTTGTGCAAAATTCCGTGACCTGGATTCGAACCAGAGACCCGAGTATCTAGCAATTCTTTTCCAAGTAAGTTAAAACCACTAAATCTTCAAAGTTAAAGCCACCTGATCCAGCTGTTTATCATTAAACTTATACGAGGGTAGCCCAGAAAGTAATGCACCACAATGTTTTTCTTCAACGTTTATTGAACACAATGAAACTTATACACACGAAAGAATCATGTTTCTTCTACACTTCCTATTTTTTTCCACATAATCTCCATCCAGTTCCATGGCCTTCCTCCAGCATGACACAAGGTCCTGTATGCCCTTGTTCGGTTCATGCAGCCATGTCTTCTCTGTGCGAATCACCTCTTCGTCATCCTTAAAATGTCTCCCACGAATGGCATTCTTTAATGGCCCAAGCAAGTGAGAGTCTGAGGGCGCTAGGTCAGGTCTGTAGGGTGGATGGGGTAACACTGTCCAACCCTGTTTCGTAATGTGTTCCAACGTCCTCAATGTAGTGCGAGAGCGAGCGTTAACGTGTTGAAGCAAACGATCAGCTGGGTTGTTAGGGCGTCTAAGTCGTTGTAAGCGCTTCTTGAGTTTAGTTAATGTGTTCACATATGCCTCAGAATTAATGGTGCTACTCTCGGCACCATCAATGGGTATGACACCATCACAGTCCCAAAACACAGTGATCGTGACTTTACCAGCAGAAGCAGTTGCTTTGAATTCTTTCTTCTGTGGATGACATCATTCCATAGATTGTCGTTTTGTTTCGGGCTGAAAATGGTGCACCCAGTTTTCATCAGCTGTAACAATCCGGGACAAGAACTCTTCTCCCTCAGTTTCAAAACGTTGCAGCAACTCAGAAGAAAGGTTTTTTTTTAGAGTTTTGTCTTCCCCCGTAAGACAGCGTAGAACCCATCGTGAACATTTTTTGTGTATTCAAGAGCACGGATGATTTCACCCACACTTCCCTTGCTAATTGACAGCTCTAGTGCCAACTGCCGCGTCGTTCCTGACGAAGGAGCGCATCAGCACGCTGCATCTTGTCAGGTGTGACAGTCGAGGATGGCCGCCCCGACCGCGGGAAATCTTGGAGCTCCACCGAACCGCTTTCTGATGTTCTCACCCTCTGTGTCCAGCGACTAAACGTACTTATGTCGATTGCTCATGCTCCATAAACTGCACATAAACGTTAGTGAATGTTTCCAACCGTTTTTTGCTCCGCAGTGAGAAATTCAATGAAGACACGCTACCTGTAAGGTACATTACTTACAGACGCCAGTTGTTCCATATCTGTACGTACGCTATTTCTCGGAAGAAACGGAGACCTTGCGCGCGCACTTCGAAAACTTCAAAGAATGCATATTTCAAGTTTTGCATTCATACCATTGTTGGAGAAGGAGAAAAATATTGTGGTGCATTACTTTATGGACGACCCTCGTACTTTGACTACTGAGTAGTCTTTAGAACACTTGGAGATAAATAAGCCTCAATATACAAGTGTCTGCCGTGGCTCAGTTGCTAAAGGTGAGGAGCAACTGCTTGAAAAACTGATTCACCGGAGACCATGAAAAATACATAGCCTCATCACATACACTGTCATATCAATGAATTATGACCAACCGCTTAGTAATGGGAGTAGCCACCCTTCGCTGCTAGGCGTCGTGGCATGGACGCAAGAAGTGCGCGGTATGTGTCCGATGGTTTGTCAGCCCATTCCGCTTGAAGCGCTGTCTACAGAACTTCGAGAGACATAGGTGGAGGGTCCAGCTGCCGTACATGGCGATCAAGGTGCTCCCACAAATGTTCAATAGGATTGATTTCCGGAAAATTAGCGGGCCAAGAGAGCACTCGAAAGTCTGTAGAGTGTTCCTCGAACCAATCCAGAAGGAGACGTGCCTTGTGGCACGGTGCATTGTCCTGCTGGAACACACCATCACATTGGGGGAACATCGTGAGCTTGTATGGGTGAACCTGGTCCGCTACGATTGACAGATAGACACAGACATTCAAATTGCCCTCTAGACGAATCACTGGACCTAACTGCTCCCAACAGAAGAACCCACACTGTTCCCGGCACACAATAGCCTCCTGCAGTTTCTTTTCATGGTGTTCACGACGCACTCGCCATCGCCCGTCAATTTTATGGAGCAAAAACCTTTACTCGTCGGAGAAGGCGGCCTTTAGCCCATTCGTCTGTCGTCTAATGGCGGTGCTCACGTGCAAAGTCTAGGCGTCGTTGACGATTACCCCTGGTCAAGATGGGAGCAGCAACCATAGGACGACTGTTCAGGCCCATCCGTAGCAGGGTGTGTTCAATGGTAATGTCGGATACACGTCTCTTGGCACCAATGTGTCTCTTCTGTCACCTTTTACGAGTCGTCGTAGGCGCCGCTCACCCCGTTGGTCGATGGCTTGTGACCCTTTACAGTGATGGCGTTGGGACACGATTTCTGTCCCTCCCGTCCACTCTTTGTACAACTTCACTACAGCGGACCGTGAACATTTCACAAATCGGAGATGGTGCCACCGTTGCTGCGATAGCCTATTATCATCCCTTTTTGGATGTCCGTTAAATCCGGACATTTACCCATCTTGAGACTCGTGCACCTGCCGTTTGATGCACCAGCTTTAAAGCTTTCTCAGCCTCGTATGCAAATTTTGCAACGTGTAATCGCTGTTGGGGGGGAGGGGACCATGCGTATGCCTTGAAGGGGTGCTGGTCATAATTCACTATTATGACAATGTATGTATTCTAAGTATTTCTCTTCCGAATCAATATCTGAAACCCTGTCACAAACTTCGCATGCGTACTCCCCATAACCAAGTAAGAAACAAATGTCCTATTATCATGGGTGTGAAACTCAACCGTTAACGAGAAAAAAGACGTCTAAATATGTCTGCAGTGCCCTGTGAGGTTTGTTTTACAGATTTCGTCTTCAAATGACGTCCATGTGCTTCAACATAGGCGTGCAGACGTCTCTGAAAGGAACAGCGAACACGTTTTAACACTCCTGTGCGGTTCCTAATGGCGACAATGTGGTCCCATAGCTCATTCGCATCCTGGACGGGTGTTGCATACGCGTTATCCTTAACATGCCCCCACAGATAGAAATCAAGACAATTGAGTTCGGGAGAAAGAGGATACTAATCCATCTTGCGGGAAAGCGGTCATTCAGCAACTGAAGTGGAACTACGCTAAAATGTGCCAGAGCGCCATCGTGCATAAACCACATATCCAGTCGCCACTGCAAATGAGTATTCTCTAGTACCTGCGGCAAAATGTCGTGTATCAATTGTTCCAAGAACATCCGGTATAATGGTCCGGTCAATATCGCAGGCAAACGTATGGGGCCGATCAAGTGATCCCCGATGATCCCAACCCATATTTGATTGATCCACACAATCGCGCGACCAAAGTAAGTGAAATGATATTTTGAACACCCCCCCCCCCTCTAACCAGCTAATAAATAACCTCTTTTATGTTTGGTCACGAGTAAAAGGCTAAATTAATAAATATGTCATTTACCTTGGTCGTATGATTAGTCATCGCAAGATTGTGTAGATACTAGAATTTATCCCTCTTGTTTTGTAGGCTTAATGCTAATCTTCGAGTTTGATGCCCTAAAATAGGTCGAAGGTAGTCTGTCAAAATTTTTACCAAATCCTTTGATGGTCGAAATAAGTGACAAAAATGATCCTTATGACAGTCGAAAGAATCAATCCGCGTTCGTAAAACTCGTTGCCTCTTCAAACAACGCCTTTCCGCTGTTTCCAATGCTCCGATTGAATGCAGAATAGCGAATACGTCGGCCATGTTTTTTCTTGGGTTTTTTTTGTGCGTAGCTATCTCACAAGCTCTACTCAAGTGATTTGACAACTCACATGAGGAGAACGAAAAGCATGGGAGTTGATTTTCGAGAATACCAATTTTGTTTCGTGTTTCTACCACGTGACACTTCCAACTCATGTGAGTTGTTAACACGAAAATTTCGAGAATATGGTCCCTGGGGAAACTGGCGGCCAGGGAAGCAGAAGTTGGCTGATGCGTGCGTGTGCAGTCGGGCGATATCCTGCTGGTAAATGTCATAGGGCACTCGCTGAAGAAAGGGTAGTGTCACCGGACGCAGCACCTCATCCACGTAGCGTTGGGACGTCAAAGTGCCATCAATACGAGGTGACCTGCTATCGTAGGATATTGCATCCCAAACCATTTTCCCGCGGTGTAGTATTTCACAGTTGTCTTCCAACTATGCAATAGAGTCGACTATCACCAACCAAACTCTTCCACGGCGACTATCAATGCTGAAACAGAATCGTGAGTCGTCTAAGAACACCACCCTGCGCCATTCCACTATCCACGTGCCTCTTTCTCGACACATTCGTGGGGGTCATGGGCAGAATAATTCGTCTTCTTAATGAACGATATGAGTGCAGGCCACCGGTGATCCATCGACGAATAATGGTCCTGAACGATATGGGAGAATGTAGGTGTCCTGAACATGCTTCAAGGGGTCGACGGAAGTGGCCTGGGGGTTCGCCAAAGCATGCTGGTGGATGAGTCTGTCCACGTGTGATGTCGCTGGGGCCGCACCGGAACATCTAAAATGTGCCACATTCTTTTGTTCCATCCATCTTCGCCACAGCCGTTGCACCATGGACGCGTGTATGTTGCCGTCTGGTGCGATCCGATGAAAGGGTCAACCTACCTTCTGAGTCCGATCACCATACACCTCGCAAAATCGCTTATTTGATGGAACTGTTTTGGTTGACTCCGTTTCCTCAGCAATTAGAAAAAATATTGGGAGACAATTTCTGTACAAGACAGAGTAGCAGAAGTATTGCCAATTATGCAAATTCAAAAAATGCGCTGGAAACTAGCAGCAATTCGCATTATTTTCTCCCCCATTCGTGCATGGCGTTTCATTTTCAATGTCGAGAGTCAAGAGATACAAAAACTGCGACCCCTGTTTTTTAGGCAACTAATATAGAGTCGAGTCACATTATTATGACCACCAGCTAATATCCAGAATAATTAGCGCCACGGAAAGCAGCTAGACGGCGTCGGGGGTGAGTCAATAAGATTCTGGTAGGTTTCTAGTGGTATCTGTTGCCATGCAGACTGTAAAGAATCCGATGGGGTACGCGGTGGTTGTTCCATAGCACCCACATGACGATCGAGGTGATCCCATATGGTTCTCGATTGGGATTGAGGTCTGGGGAATTAAGAGGCCAGGGTAGTACTTGGAATACTTGGTCGTGTGGCCGTATGACACATCACATTGTCTTGCTAGAACGTGCCCCCCCCCCCCCGCTGGGAAGACAGTCGCCAAATATGGGGGGGCTTGATCTTCAATTATGGATAAATGACCAAATCGGTTTAGAGTTCCTTCTACAGGTATCAGTGGGTCCAGACAATGCCACCAGAGCACTCCCCACACAATGATGCTGCCGCCACCAGCCTGGATTCGTCCAACAATAGTTGTAGGATGTTTGTTCTCGGAGGTTTCTCGCCTCATCCGCCAACGGCCGTCACCTCTGTGGAACAGAAATAGTGACTCAACGGAGAAGGCAACCTTTTTCCAGTTTCTGTACTGTTGGGCAAATTGAAGCCGTTTTTAGCGATGAACCTTCGTCAGCATGAGTGCGGTGACCATCCGTCTGCTGCGGAGGCCCATACATAGCAGAGTCCTCTGTACTGTGGGTTTAGAGACATGTCTGGTAGCAACCTCGTTGATTTGAGCAGTAAGTTGGTCAACTGTAGCTCTAATGCTGGTGCCTACTCAGCGCGACGATCGCGCGATTCTATCGCTTTGTGAAGCACGCATGCGCAAAGTGACGTCACGAGGGCGATTCTGTGACTAGCAGCTAATCCTCGAATTCCTCCCACCAATCAGAAACAAACGTACGTGTTGCGCCCTCTTTTGTCTATCTTTGCAGAGAACTAATATCTCGAAGGCCATGATGTAAGATGAACAGCGATTCATAATGTATTTTCTGATGACCTGAGTGAAATGTTTAAGCTATAAGGATATAGGGATGCAACATCGAATCAAAACATCCACGTTTTTCTGTAGTAGTATTTTCAGTAGAATATTCAGTTGCAAAAACAACGTTAAATGAATATAGTTTCAATTTTTCCTTGATAATTTCAATTGCTAGTGGCGGAGTCAGTGAAGTTAGCATCGGAAGGAAAAACATAGATTCATCGTAACAATAACATCGATGTTTAAAAAATGTAATCTCTTACATGTCTTGTGTAAACAACTGCTAATGCTAGAGAAAATGAGTTTTTGTCATTTAGTATTGCTAATATTAATCAGTTTCTGCCCTAGCGTAATCTGGCTAGGTTGATTTTTTTTTAATTGAAACTTTCAAGAACCAGAATAAAAGAGAAAAAATTAATTCAATTACGAATTTACAAGATTACGTAATTTAATAAAATAATTTTACTAACATGAATTTCCCTTTCCGTGTGATTTGTCTAATTATTAGTATTTTTATCTTGTTTAATTCAGCTTTGCACTTTAGTGTAATCTTTATTTTCGTCCTAGGTGTAATGGAAATTTGTTTTCGATTTTTAACACTTGTTTTCTTGCACTACGTAAATAAAATGAAGCTTTTTATTTTTTTCAAGATTTTTAATGCACCAGATATCGCACCACATCATCAAAAACAATTCCTAATTATATTTTAGATTTCATTCATTATCTGATTAGCTATACGGCTTTATAGCTAATATTATCCTCACGTATTGGTTTTATACTTCATTATTATTATTATTATGTTTATTTATTATTAATACTTCGAAGCCGGTATTATTACACCGGTTTTATTAATTGTAATAAATTGTAATTTTTCCAAGTTTGTAGCATTAATTGTAAAATCTGCGATAAGATTCCATGAAATAAACTGCAAAAGAGCCAATCTAGAGCGATGCGAGCAGAGCAGAATGAATAAATATGCCTGGGGAGGGAGGGGGGGTGGAGGCATCGATACGCATTACTTAATTTAAAGAAAATGTGGCGTTTCTTGATTTGCAAATTGTCGGCGTCATTCATAATATTCATCCTATCTTATATTAGCTGCTCGATGGGAAGATAAAAGTGCTTAACACATGGCATTTCTCTACACTGCGAAGCGAATTCGCCATGTTGGCTCGTCGACGGAGGGACCAAAGTAATTTCTGAAATTGGAAATCTGAAACTGAAACCTTTTTTCCCTTTTGACGCTTCTGATTGGTCGGAGGAATTCGAGGAATAGCCGCTGGTATTCTGTGGCTCATCTAAGGCGATTGAAAAGCTCTGAATGCCAGAGCTTTATGATCGCGCGACGCTTTCGCATCCAATCAGAAAACAGTTTCTAATCACGTGGCACATGCAATCATGGCAGCAGCTATTTCGAGATGGGAAGCGAAATGATCGCGTAGATAGCGCATGCGCATTCAGTCACGCAGCTATCGCACCAAGTGGGCACCGAGAAGCGAATTAATCGCCTTGCGTTTGTTGCGCATGCGCATATGACTCCAAGCGATAGAATCGCGCGATCGTCGCGCTAAGTGGGCACCCAGCATAAGGTTGACCTTGCCACACCTTCGCAGCCGACGTTCACCTCTCTTAGCAATGGCTCCACAGTTCCCATACCGATTATTCTGAACGGTCCCATTTTCCCAGTCTTGGTACACTTTAACTACAGCAGCACGAGGCAGTTCACAAACTGTGCGGTTTCTGAAATACTGCCACCCTTGACCCGAAAACCGATTATCATCCCCTTTTCCAGATCTGATAACTTACGTTTCTTACCCATTGCAGCAATGAGGGATAAGTTTCTGACATAGTAGAAACCTACCTTATATAGTCACATACCAATTCCCAACATGTTGCATAGTTCCTCGGCTGGGAAACTCCGAATACAAACATAGGGGGTAGTCATAATAATGTGACTCGGACGTGTATGTTCAGTATGTCAAACAAACGCAAATGCCTATTTTTGGGGAAGATACATTGTCATATCATTGAATTATGACCAGCATCCCTTCAAGGCACACGCATGGTTCACCCCAACAACGATTACACATTGCAAAATTTGCATAACAGGCTGAGAAAGCTTTAAAGCTGGTGCATCAAACGGCAGGTGCACGAACCTCAAGATGGGTAAACGTCCGGATTTAACGGACATCCAAAAAGGGATGATAATAGGCTATCCCAGCAAGAGTGGCACCATCTCCGAAACTGCGCGATTTGTGAACTGTTCTCGATCCGCTGTAGTCAAGGTGTACAAAGAGTGGACAGCAGGGATAGAAATCGCGTTCAACCGCCATCAATGTAAAGGGTCACGAGCCATCGACCAACGGGATGAGCGGCGCCTACGACGACTCGTACAAGGTGACAGGAAAGTCACAGTCCATCGACTGACCACCAAATTCAGCAGTGGTGCCAACAGACGTGTATCCGACATTACCGTTGAACGCACTCTGCTATGGATGGGCCTGAACAGTCGACGCATGTTGACCAGGGGTCATCGTCGACGACGCCTAGACTTTATACGTGAGCACCGCCACTGGACCACAGACGAGTGGGCTAAGGTCGCCTTCTCCGACGAGTCAAGGTTTTTGCTCCATAAGATTGACAGGCGATGGCAAGTGAGTTGTGAACGCCATGTAAAGGAATTGCAGGAGGCTATTGTGGGCCGGAAACCGACTGGTGGGGGTTGTGTGCAAGTGTTGGGAGCAGTTAGGTCCACTGATTCATCTAGAGGGCAATTTGAATGCCTGTGGCTATCTGTCAATCGTAGCACTCGTACATGTTCACGATGTTCCCGTAATGTGATAGTGTGTTCCAGCAGGACAATGCACCCTGCCACAAGGCACGTCTCCTTCTGGATTGGTTCGAGGAACACTCTACTGACTTTCGAGTGCTCCCTTGGCCCGCTAATTTGCCAGACATCAATCCAATCGAACATCTGTGGGAGCACCTTGATCGACATGTACGGCAGCTGGAGCTTCCATCTATGACTCTGTGGACAGCGCTTCAGGCGGAATGGACTGCCATACCATCGGACATATACCGCGCACTTCTCGCGTCCATGGCACGACGCCTAGCAGCAGTTATAGCGACGAAGGGTGGCTGCTCCCATTGCTAAGCGGGTGGTCATAATTCGGTGATATGACAGTGTATATTCAAGGTTGTTAAAAGGAAGGTGGCCTCTATCGGCCGATTTCTCTCAAAAGCACTCGCATTGCCTTCTGGGATTGTGACGTCACCTGGAAGGTTGGCAGCAGGCGATCCTCCCCTTTCAACATAACAAAGCTGAGATGGCTGGAGTTTCATGTGCTTTTGCTAATAATAAACGTAATTATTTATTATTTTTAGTCCAATATTATAATATAGAGTGGATTTATTATATTTCCATGCATTTATTCTTCTCATGGCAATAGATACAAGCAAAATTTCATTAAATGAGCAAACCCCCCACCCCTTCTTATAATAAAAAAGAGCACACCCGTAAGGAACAGGAGATGTGCTCTTGATACGAGTGTTAAAACGCAAAAAATCAACAGATTGCACTACGAGAAAATCGAAAGTTAAGAGAAAATTCGAAACCTGAAAGAGAAGTTTAGAAAATAAAATATACAGAATACTCTTCGCTTTCATCTTCACCAACTTCACTCGTTGCAATTAATTAAAACTGTTCATTGGCTTCAGAGTCATTTGAACTGTAAACCACGTTCGGAAAAACGACGAGGTTGGATACGCTTTCACTCTCAAATTGTAATTTGAGCAAAGCGAAAGTGACAGAAAGTAATCGGGTATGTAGGCATTACTTTTTTTTCCTATCATATTTTTACAACCATAAAAGTATTGGCAGATGTTTAATGGTGTAATAGCATTAATGCTAAATGATTGAATACTGCAACAGGTTAATCGTTGAAGAATTGCTTTGACGAGGTGGCCTCGCTGTTGCAGTATTTGCTTTTGTCTTTCAGTGCCAAATGTACATGTATATAAACAGACCTTTCATTTGTAATCTCTGAATTTTAAACACATATTATTCCAATAAATTATTTATATAAAAACCTTGGCATGTTTTTTTTCATTTATAATGGTGGTAGATTGTAGAAATAGGCTGGAAAATAAGGGTCTCCCCGCTATTCCCTATAGTTTTCTATGGCGTTCGTCTGCTCCAACCTTCCAGTTGACGTCACACGTCAGCAGCCAATGACCATCGATCACCCCGATAGAGGCCACCTTCTCTTTAACAACCTTGGTGTATATTGCTTAAACAAACTGAGGATGTTTCCTTAAAGTCCGACTGGTCGCAACCGTTTTAGTGCGTTTGTAAAAATCCTGACTAAAAATAACGGCCGCTCGCTCTGTTTGGTAGAGTGGATTCAAAATGTTGACGAAATTTGAATGCCTGTGGCTATCTGTCAATCTTAGCGGACCAGGTGCACTCGTAACATGTTCGCGATGTTCCCGTAATGTGATAGTGTGTTCCAGCAGGACAATGCACCTTGCCACAAGGCACGTCTCCTTCTGGATTGGTTCGAGGAACACTCTACTTACTTTCGAGTACTCCGCTAATTCGCTAGACATCAATCCAATCGAACATCTGTGAGAGCACCTTGAGATCGCCATGTACGGCAGCTGGAGACTCCACCTATGACTCTCGAAGCTAGCTCTGTGGACAGCTTTTCAAGCGGAATGGACTGCCATACCATCGGACACATACCGAAGCCACGACGCCTAGCAGCAGTTATAGCGGTGGAGGGTGGCTGCTCCCATTACTAAGCGGGTGATTATAATTCGGTGATATGATAAGTGTATATTGCTCCTACGTCACTGAGGATGTTTCCTTAAAGTCGGTCTGGTCGCAACCGTTTTAGTGCGTTTGTAAAAATCCTGTCTAAAAATAACGGCCGCTCGCTCTGTCTGGTAGAGTGGAATTTAAAATGTGGACGAAATTCAACACTTTAGCTGTCTGGATAGTCAAATGTTTTTTAATCGTAGTCGCCGAGTCTTAATGACGAAGTTTCAATTTCGAATAATCATCATCAAAACTGCCTAAATGAATCGACAGAATCGCCTTGCTTGGAAAGTGTTCAAATATATCACGTCATCTGTTGGCGGCTATTCGGACCTTTGGAAACACCCTGGATGTGTTCGAAAACTTTGAAGATTTAATTTTTTTATCATTTGGAGGACAAGTAAATGCAAAGAAACAACTTCTGTGTATGTACGTTGATTTGTAATTTTTTATTAAATTAAACCTGCCTATAAATATGCCTTCCGCTTGCTTGGTTGTATGTAACAGAAAGCATTTACTGGATTTAAAATGTAGGCATTAGAAAAACAGATGTTTGCATAGGCAATGGAATCATTTCTTTCAAAGCTTGTGCAAAAGTTCATGACCTAGATCCGTACCACTTTTTACATAAATAAAAGCAATAATGTGGATAGTGTCAATGAATAATTTATAAATAAACTCTTTAACCACAACAGTATAATTACAA
>JAHWFO010010457.1:152878-173194 GCA_023313115.1 Rhysida immarginata
TTGTAATTATACTGTTGTGGTTAAAGAGTTTATTTATAAATTATTCAACGAACCACTTTTTATCTAGCAAGTATCATTGAAAAACTACTAAAATCTTCAAAGTTAAAGCCAATTGACCCAGCTTCTATCATTAATCTTCCACTTTGACTACTGAGTAGTCTTTAGAACACTTGCAGATAAATAGCTCCGCAGTGGCTCAGTTGGTAGTGGCGAGGAGCAAGTTCTAGAAAAAAGTGGTACACCAGAGACCATTAAGAATACAGAGCCTCGCCACCGGTATATTCTAAGTATTTCTCTTTGGAATGAATATCTATCAAAAGCGACAGACATTTGCGAAGCCTCTACAGGGTGAACAACGTGTAAAAATGAGCATGAAAAGAGATAATAAAGAGTGCAACTAACCTAGAATAAGTGCTGGAAGTGTCCTCCATTGATCTCGAGGCACGTGTGCAGACGTGTCCACATGTTCCTGAAGGAATGAGCAAGGGTTTCCGCTGGAATGGCTGCCTTGACGTTTTGTTGAAGATCGGCGACTATGCGCGGTTTGTTCTGGTAGACCACACCTTTTAGTGCACCCCAGAGGAAGAAATCGCAGATCGATAGGTCTCGCGACCATGATGGCCAGGCCTGTTCTGTTCTTCGACTGATCACATATTCGGGTGGGAACACTTCCTGGATACGGGCAAATGTCGCGTGTGCAGAATGGGCTGTTGCACCATCTTGCTGAAATTAAGCACTGGCACGCTCGTCATCAGTAACTTGTGCGGCAAACGCGTTGAAGATGTTGTGCCCATAGCGGTCACTATTCACAGTTTCATTGAAGAACACAGGGATGATGCGACAGGCGGAGATAGCACACCAATTGCAATTTTTGTGGATGCAGTGGAGACTCTATGAACACATGCGGATTGGCGGAAGGCCAGTGGCGCATGTTCAGTGAGTTGAGGTAACCGGACAGATGGAACCACGATTCATCTGAGGCGAACACAACCATTGTCCACCACCTCCGGAGCAATGCTCAGGAACCGCTCACAAAACTGAGCCTTGGCCGGCTTGTCCACATGATGCGAGGCCAACGAGAAAGACAGGCCTCGAAGCGGAAAAGTCACCTGACCATGTGGGTCCGAACAACAATCCAACCTTCATTGTCTCCATCTTGGATGTAAACAATGAGTGTTTTTCCGATTGTTGGAAACAATGAAGTTTGGATTGTTGTTTGGACCCAGATGGCCGGGTGACTTTTCCACTTCGAGGCCTGTCTTTTTCATTGGCTTCGACATGATTCAACTAATGCACAGTGGTCATTTTGAAGGGGTGTAAGTGTAAATTCTGTTTCATTGCACTTGACTGAGACAAACTCAGTTGCTGAGACAGCCGCCGCGATGACGTTTTGGGACTGCATAGCATGTGTTCTTCAGTAGCAGCAATGGTTGCTGTCGTACGGACCGTCCTTTTGCGCACTTTCTTTGCATTCAGTACTGATCCCGTTGCATGCCATTTCGTAATTAAGTTTTGCATTGCACTCTTAGCAGGAGGTTTTGCAGGCAGAGCACCAACTTGAAACTTAATTTTACACTCACCTGCACACTGTTTCCATGACCCATGACGTGCATAGTGCTCTACCACAAAAATGCGCTGTTGCAGAGATAACACCATTTTCGCCACTTCGCACAAACGACTACCATGCACGCCAATGTCACTCTCTCAACTGGGCAATATCACATGAAAGACAAGTCATTTGAAAACTTACTGCGCAGTATTTCGTGCAGGGCCACTTTTAAAAAACTCACACTGTACATGAAGTCAGTGATGATTTAGGTGATTTTAACGCAGTGAAAGAGATTGAGCTCGTGAACAGGGTTATAGCATTTTGGAGATAAAAGCGAAGTCTGCATTTTCACGTGCAATCCATTCCAACGCTTCCAGTTTGCTATAAGTATCCAGGAAAACGTCAAACTTCCAAAAGCACATAAAAACACTGGATGAACGTTACTAGCCTCAACTAGCAAGAATCGTTTCAGAACATTTAAACTCTAAATCTATAAATTACCGAATCCAAAGACCACAGATAAATATTTTAGGGAGTGCACAGCTAGATGGTGGCTCCCTAATGTTATGCTACCCTCGATACGACAAATGAACGCTAATTGTGTATCCTTTCTAACGAGTTACACTCATACATGTCCTAAATTCGCTTTCTTTTTTTTCCAATTTAAATTCTAGTTAGAGAAACATTCTTCTGGGTTTGGGGTCTTACCATAGCCACCTAAAGTCACAAGATGGCAGTGTTTTAGATAGAGCACATCTTGGATACAATTCAACGCACTGTGAAGTGATACTTGGGAATTCAACAGAGTAAAGGATTGCTTTGCAGGAGCTATGGTGTTTACTGCCAATAGACAATTTCTAAGACACTCGTTAGAATATCTTCATAACAAATTTAAATTCTTCTCTAATATTAACTATTACTTCATTTCTTTTCCTTCACTTTCAGGTATTCAAGAGAGGCAAAGGGAACACTATAAGGGCCTCCAGTTGCCGCGTGTTTTATGGCTGGAGAACAAGTATTTGCCTCTGGAAGAACTCTACGTGCAACTAACGATGAAAAAGACAGATAAAAGAGGAACAGAAACGGCAGAGAAAATTGCATTGGAGGAGGTGTTTCAAATGGAGAAAGAGAAAGACGTTCGTCGCCCACGCATATTCATCGAGGGGAACCCAGGGTTTGGAAAAACTACCCTTCTCATGAAAATACTCTCCGATTGGTCCAGAAAGAAAGATTACGTCTGCGATCACTATCATTTGGTGTTTTTAATTCTGTTAAGGAATTTTAAAGGAGACCTCGAGACTCACTTCCTTCAACAATGCTACGAAACAATTAATTCAAAGGATGAAATAGCTCAAATTATCCATTCCACGGAAAGTAAAGTATTATTATTGTTGGATGGCTGGGATGAGGCCACGAAAGATACAAAAAAGAAACTCACGCCTGTGCTCAGGAGATTAAATTATCCGAAAATAACAGTCGTGGTCACCTCTCGCTCTGGATTCCATGACTGCCCACAAGATGAAGATGACGTTGTATGTGAAGTTGGATCTGCAGGTTTCGAACAGTACGAAATGTGGGATAAAAGGATTCAGGTGAAAGGAATTTCTCGTGACAAAAGAAACGAATTCCTTCAAAAGTATTTAGAAATCGATTCCATTGATTTGGTCAGGACCCTCGATAAGTTGCCTGTTACCTTCGATGATATCTATCGTTGCCCATTGTTTCTCTTGTTGTTGGGAACTCTCATAAAACACAAGAAATTTCAAGAAAAGACACTCCAAACAAAGACTCAACTATACAAGACCATTTTCAATTTTGTTGTCAGGCGAAGTTTAGTGAAACAGAAAAAATTTGGGAAAGACGTAGACATGGACCTATTTGATCCACACAACAGCCAAAGTTCACCTTACAGAGACGTCGTGATTGCTTTTGGTCGTTTATGTTTGCAAAAATTAAAAGCTCAGCTCCTCTCGTTTGAAAAAAAGGAAATTGTTGCTAATGGCTTCGATATTTATCTTTTGGGATTTCTTACTAAAATCGTTTTGTTTGAGGAAGACGAAGAGAAGCCCGCGTTCGAGCCAATACACAAAAGTTTTATGGAGTTTTTGGCTGCATTTTATCTGTCGACGATCCCAGAGAGTGAGCTAGCCACCGAAGTGAAAGAATTATTTCAAGCCACAATTACTCCGACGAGGGATCAACTTGTGTATCCGTTTTTGTGTGGACTACTCGATGCAGATGCGGCCAAATTGTTCCGTTCACTTTTGCCTTTCAACGATATCATTCCTCTACTCGATGTCAAAAATGATTATGTGAACAAATTAGAACCCCTTTTAAACGAAATCGCCAATGTTAATGAGGAGATGTACAAATCTTTAACTCAGTTTGTTCCTAAATTCTTGATACATGATGGTGATAATGTTGATGAGGATGATGTTATTGATGGTGGAATTGAGAACTACCCTTGTGTCGACTATGTTGAGCGATGGGTTGGTCCTGTCGTAGAGCTTTCCAATAAAATTAAAATCATGAAAAAATTTAAAGTCAATGAAGAATGCTTAGAGACGATTAGGTTTTTAAACTGTTTGAAATCTTTTCGAATTAAAACAATGACAATACGTGATGATGATATTACAAAACTGGCAGACATAAACAGTGTGTTTAAGTGTCAAAATCTTTTCATTAAATATTCCTTGAAAAATCCTCGGTTGTCTTTGGCGGGTATTTTATGGAGATTATCTCAATTTCGTTTTTGGGATAGATTACACTTGGTGATTGATATTAAAGATAATTATGATGAATTCGCTGAAATATGCACAGATCTTACGAATGGAGAATCAAAGAACGTTCATGTTTACCACTTATCGATTGAGAATATAGACATAGACAACTTTCATTCCATTTCTTCTTCGTTTGCAAATATTCTCAAAGCAAAAAAAGTTACATTTGGTATACAATTAAAGTTTATAAAAGGTAAATCTGAATTTGATGAATTTTTATTGGGAGATATTTTGAATATTATCGTCAATAGTCATATCTTGTCTTTATCTCTGGATTGCTTTTGGGTTTCTTCTTCTGCTCATCCCTTCGTTTTCCCTTCAGCTATTTATAAGACTCAACGAATATGGAAATATTTGGAACTACAAGGAGAGTATATAAATCCAGAGTCTGATGAAGATATTGTTTGTACACCAATAAGCAACTTAAATTGCACCTTCTACAATTCTAAGACTATGCTTCAATATTTATTTTCAAAGTGCGATGAAATAAAGAAACTAAGTTGCTGGAAAATCGAGAAAATCCAAGGAGACATCTTAAACGGTTGGAAAGGGTTCTTCACCATAGAATCACTCGAATTAGAACAACAAAATATCAATGACGACACTTTTCATTCTCTGATTTATCGTTTTCAAAACCTCAGGAAACTCAAGATCAATGAATTAGAAATATCAGATGACAGAAGAGAGTCAGTCGTTGATGCATTGATGAAGACGATTTCTTCTCTTCCCCATTTGAACACACTCTCCATCCAGTGCAAAGATGATTTCTTCGTTTTGTATACTTTTTTGGAAAGACTTTCCTGTCTACCAGAAGAAGAAAAAAGAAAGATTCCGTTGAAGAAACTCGTTCTCAATCGACGTCGAGTCAACCCATTTCCAATGCACGAAATCATCCAACAATATAAATGGATCACACGTCCCAAAGGAAAAAGTAATTATTGGCAATTTAATATTTAATCTGTTTCTTATTTGATATAATTTATGTCTAAGAATGATTCACAAGAAAAGTAAGATTCCATTGGATTATTTTATTGAGTACACAGCTCATACATTTGCACGAATTTTTGTCTTTATTTTGGTGCTGTTCTCAACCTGGAATGCACAGCATCAGGCCCAAATGCGATAATTTCACTTTGTTCTATAAACAGAGACCATTCACTCTTTCAGCAGTTTCATGATGCTCCTCAACTGATGCATTCATATTATTATTGCGGCAATCTCATTTAGAAGTTCCAATCATAAGAAAATGTTCAAGTCCTATCCAAGGTAACGCCTGAGGATACAGAGAGGGTTGTTAGGGATCTCTATGGTAACACTACTCAGAAAGGGTCAGTTCAAAACTGGTAGCAGCCATGCACCGCTGCTTTTGCCCTGCGCGTCGCAGTTTCCACTCAAGACCCCTCCTGTGTTCGATTGCCCGTTTAAGTAGACCAAAGCCACAAGAAATCAATAGGCGATGCCGTCCAGTGACTTGACGTGTATGTCGTTGAATGGAATGGTGGTAATTTCGATATCTTCTTGCATGCGTTCCAGGAACAGGCGAGTTGAAAACTCATGAACCTGGCTATTATGTCGCTTCCCCAGTTGCAAATCACAGTAGATCTTTGTGTTTACCGTGTACACAGAAGTCGTACCTTCTGTGCTGTGACCCGTTGCGCCAGTGGGTTATATCACCCGACGAGAGCCCTGACTTTCCACACAACGTTAGGATGCTCTCGGATTGGCAAACTGTCCGCACGGCTCCATGCCCACACGGCCTGTATTGAACGAGCAGCATCACACGGGGCATTATCCTGCTGGAAGAAGCAATCCGATGAGGTGCCATAAAACTACAAATCGTTCCAGGAAGGTGTATTTTCAAAATCTTTTGGCATCGTTGGACGTTCAGTCTCATCTCTTGCCTACGCAGTCTGTATGGTCACACCATGTCCGCACAGCCAGAGTCCTTCACTGTGGGTCTTAGGCATTCTGGGTCGTATTTTTCGTTTGATTGTTGTAGGGTGAAGCCGTTTCCATCACTCCACATAACCTTTGCCCAATCAATCATCACACCATCGTAGACGACGGACAGCATTCACCCTTGAGACAAATGGCTTCCTCATTCCGGTTCTCCCACATAAGCCAATCTCATGGAGGCAACGTTGCACTGTGCACACAGATGGGCCACGGGCTGTGGCTGGTGAGTAGGTGTTTTGAGTACCCTACGCCTGAGTGGTCCCCACCTGACAAGCGGGATCCAAGGTTTCGTGTGGCCTGCACCAACAACTGACACGACCATCGGCCCCACACATTTGAAACCGTGATTGGTCGGACCAGGCAACCCTTGGCCAGTCGTCAGCGGTCCAATGTCGATGATGGTTAGCTCAGGCTTGGCGTTGCCGACGATGTGCAGCAGTCAAGAGTTGCACCCGCATGGCCTCTTCCCAAAGCCTGCAACTGCCAATGTTTGCCGAATTCTCATCACGGAGACAGTTGTGGGACGTCCCTGGTTGCACGCATGGTTATTTGGCCCGCTGTCGCTCTTCAGTCAGCAGTTGCAAGCCGGGTAACCCGACGAACACCTCTGGCATCTAATAGGCGTGGGCGGCCCGTCCGCTGTCGGACGTGGGTTGTAACCCCTCGTTGGGTGTACTCTCGATAGACGCCTCCCACGGTTGTGCAGGAAAATTTCAAGATGTTGTCTAATCTGATATTGAGTTACCCATCCTTATGGCACCAACAATCACCCCCTGTTCAAATTCAGACAGTTCTCAGCATGCTGCCATTTCTGCTGCTAGTTTTGCTTAGAGTGATTGTGTGATATCAAAAAGTCCTTTGCACCTGCATTCCGAGAATGGACGCAGCGGGATCTGTCTCATTACAGACAGGGAACCTAAATGGATGGTTGTCCGGATAGTTTTGGCAGAACAGTGTATCTAAAGAATGTTTGTGGCTTTGTTTCTATCTTCTACAAATCTACACTTTTATTCCTATCTTGATGAAATTTTTGCAGACTTGATCTTTAAAAGCAAAAGGAAGGTCACTGTCTAGCTGAGATTTCGAAAGAAAAAATAATGAAGAATTGCAACATCATCAAGGAATCATGAGAATTAATTGAAATTTAATAGACAAAACGACTTGTATGGTTCCAAAGAAATGATTAGAGATTCAAAGCAAAAAGAAACAATATTAAGTGTCCAAAACGAGTATTTGGTGTAGCTACCACGCGCTCCAATACGATGTGGCAAACAATTAAACAGAATTGGAGTGGCTGCCTGGGGTTGAGCATTCCCTATTGCTTGCTCATCTATAGAACCTGTAGACCAACGAAATCCCACACATGTTTAATAGGCGAAATATTCGGCGAATAAGCAGGCCAAGGAAGAAGCTATATTTCTTCTGCTAAAAAGAAGTCTTGAACATGTGGGGAGGCATTATCCTGTTGAAAGATGGCTCCAGGAATGCATTAAAGGAAAGGCATGAGTTCGGGCTCCAGCGCGACACTGATGTAGCAGTTGAGAAGGTCCATGATACGCAATCACACCCTACACCATAACTCCGGGTGTTGGTTCACTCCTTCGATAATGCACTCCAGAAGGTAGCGTTAAAGCGGCATAGCCACATCTAACACGAATGCGGCCATCATGGTACCACCGGTTAAAGCGGGATTCGTCAGAAAAAAAAACATTGTTGCCAATCTGCAGGCCAATCTCTATGCTCATGAGTCCATTGCAGCTGCAGGACTCAGTTTTACGTCACGTGTATAAATAGGTTCTTGCACGCAGTCCATGGTGCAGCAGACATCCCCGAATCGACGGAGCAGACAGGGATATACCTGGTGCAGTGGATCAATTTGCTGTCAACTGTCTAGAGGAAGCTGTACGGTCCGTCAGCGCTAGGCTGATCAGGTGCCTGTCATCGAGCGTTGTCGATATATTTCGGCGTCCAGACTCGGATTTCCAAGTTGTCCGATTCTCGTTGGTCCACTGCTTACTAATTCGCATCACTGTACTGCTGTTACGCTGCACACGACCTGCTGTTGCGCGAAAGAAAATCTTCCATTACGAAGGTCAATGATTATCCCCCGTTCAAACTGCGTAAGTTGTTGAAATGTCGCCCTCTTTAGTCGAACAGGCATCGTTACGTCTCATAGATTAACCATAGACTACAACCCTAGCGTCAATAAACTTCGGACACCAAGTAATTTGGCTAACAACACAGTGAAAAGTGCATACAGAGGATTGCAGGTTAATGAAAATACATTTACTGAGTGTACATGGAACAATATCAACATCGATTTAGAATCGATTTAATGGTGTGAAATAATTTATTCAAATTTATGTAAAATTGCGTTGTCAACAGGTTTCAAAGAACTTCGTACACAAGGGGTCATCAGCATATAGAACTTTCATGAAGACTGTAGAAACGCCCAGAATGCTTTGCGTCAGGCTTTAAATGCACCGTCCACGCGACAGAGCAGAGTATTCGTGTTGTTTTGAACCATGGGACGTGGTAAGCCAGCAGAAACGTGTATACGGCAAAAAATAATACAGCAGTTCTAGAATAACAAATCCCAGCGAGCTATTGTCCATGAATTATCAGTTCCACTCTCTCTCTACTCTTAATGATATCATCAAGCGTTTCAGAGAAATCGGGAAAACAGAACCAGGGACTGCACCAGGCAAGTTACATTGTGAAAAAGAGGCAGGCCCCGATAAGTGAAATGACTGTTTGGGCTCGAGAATATTTTCATATACCCATATCCGAAAGCACAGTCCGCCGTTACATCAGAAGATGCAACTATTACTTATACGCTACAAAGAGTAAGCCATTTATGAGCACTGTAACTAAGCGTCGCCGGGTGGACCCTTGCCCAGTGGAATAGTGTTCTGTGGTCCGACGAGTCCACCTTTGCAGTGATGTATGGCAACAACGGTCGCAAGGTGCTAAGGACCAAACACGAAAGTAATCATCCCGACTGTTACCAGAGGAAACTTCAGAAGCCTGCATCGCTGATGGTATGGGGCTGCACGAGTGCAGCCGGGACAGGATCGCTTCACTTTTGCGAGAGCACTATTAACTCTGCTGCCTATATAAACATTGATCAACAGCATCTGCGTCCATCCCGCCAAATGTTGTTCAATAGAAGACCAAGCATCTTTCAGCAGGACAACGCGAAGCCTCATGCTGCTCGTTTCAGGGTGCTTGACTGGCCTGCCTGCAGCCCAGATCTGTCACCCATTGAAAATGTATGGCGTATTTTAAAGCGAAAAGTCAGACAGCGGAAGCCTCAAACACTGCAGCAGTTGCGGGCGTGTATTTCCGAGGAGTGAGACAAAATTCCAGTAGAAACAACGCAGAAGTTAGTGTCCAGCATGCCTCAACGACTTCGGAGCGTCATTCGTCGGAAAGATGACGCCACTCAGTGGTAATGTGCAATAAATGGTAAGGTGTACGAAGTTGCAACGTGTAAAAAATGGAACATTACAAAAAGTCGCTTAATTAATTTTCTCGTTTGCTTTTATGTTAAAATGGTATATGACAGTAGTACTAAAGCTCTGTGCACTCAATAAAGTAAATTTCATTTGTTTACAATTAGTTTCGTTGTACTTATCCAAAATACTGTAGGTGTCCGAAGTTCATTGAAGCTAGGGTTGTATTTTCAATATCCCGCTACAGCCCCTCTCTATTCAGCAGCAGGTCAGAGGGCACTGCTCAGGCCACGCATGCGTGATGACTCTGAAATGTAATCATTCACATAACACACTATAGTTTGTTGCATTGACTGAAAATTGCAGCTCAATCGCGTCATTCCTTCATGGTGTTGCAGTTTTTACAAACTTGAGCTTAATTATATCGATATTCTTACGGATCTGCAGTAACAGTGCACGCACTCAGGCAATGAGTTCGTGATGCCTGGAAGGACACAAAATTTCGGTAGGAAGAGTAACAAAAAACACATTGCAGTTCCACCAAAATGTCGCCTACAGAGGGTGGCAGTGACATTTTCTTTTACGTAGCCGGAGACTTGCATAATATAAAAAAATCCATAATGCAAACTGTCGTGTGCATAGGTGACAACTGCACCAATAATTTGGACTATAAAACAAGTCCGAAAGACACACTCGCAAGACCAGCTGCATAGCTCAATCAACATGTGTGTATCAGGTCGTTGTATATCAAATATCATATTTCAAGATGGGATCCGCGATTCAGCACGGTTTTCACGTTTAGTAGCAAGTACCTATAACAAAGTGGTACATTCCCAGAGATAAACCTGTCAGGGAAATTTGCATGTCTGCAATGATATTTAAAAGCGTTTGAACCCAAAAGAAGATAGTCATGACTTCATACGAATTACTTGTGATAATGCATTACGTATTGAGTCTCACTGTATCTTCCAAAGCCTCTCGAAATATCAATAAGGTATTCGGTGTAGGCACCATAAACGAAGTGCTCTCCAACGTTGCTTCCGAAAACCGGGCGGGAGTGACGGACCTGGCAAATGAGTCACGCGGCAGACCGCCCAACCTGTTGAATGACGCTGATCTGCAGCGATCTGTCTCAAACTGTTCAGGACTTTGCAGGGGATCATACAGTATCAGCGTCTACTGTCAGTAGACACCTTAAGAACAAGGGCAAGGTCAAAAAGCAGGACAAATGGATCCCACATGAACTTAAGGAAATCCAAAAAGATCGTCGCTTGGAGGTGCGTACGGAATTGCTTTTGCGCCATGAAGAAGCGGGGATTCTTGATCGAATTGTCACTTGCGACGAGAAGTTGCTTATGTACGACAATAGGAAACGGTCAGGACAGTGGCTGGATGCTGAACCCCGACGACAGTTCCCTAAACTCCCGTTGCACCCCAGGAATCTCATGGTTACAGTTTGGTGGAACATCCGTCGTCTAGTGCATTACAGTTTCCTGCAGCATGAGGAGACGATCACCGATGCGAGCTACTGTCGTGAACTGCATTGTATGCACACAAAACTTTGTCAGCAACAACTTGCACTTGTGCATCGCAAAGGCGTCCTGCTTCGTGACAACGCGCAACTGCAGGCACTATAGGCTCTGAGCTACGAGGTGTTTCCACTCCCACCTCTCCTCCGTACTCTCCGGACGTCTCTCAGCTACAGCTCACCATGTTTTCCAGAGCCTGGACAATTTTCTCCGGAGGAAAACATTCTTAACCCAAGCAAACGTGGACAACGCATTCGGGGAGTTTATTTAGTCCCGTGACCATGGATTGTCTCGGAGAGGGTTCGAGAAGCTGCCAAATCGTTGGCAACAATGGGGGTTCTATCGAATAGTACTTGTGAAGGTGTCCTTTCTAAAGATGACCTCTGCAATCGATATTTGATATGAAATGACCTGATATTATGTTACCTGAACGCGTGCTGCGTTATCTTCAACAATCCAACGCAGCAACCGCTCTTGATGAGTTTAGAACCCTTCACGACCTGCGTAAAAGCTACTTTAGAAATTCATGATTGACAAGTTTAAAGAAACAGTTTTGACCCGGTATGGCTGGATTCAACTACTTTTAGGGAATTCCTTAGAGCTTAGTTCCGAGAAGTCATTGCACATTAAAAAAAGTATTGTCTGCAGAGAATGGCTTCTTTTCAAATGAGAACGCGGAGTGACACTTTTCGTAAGCGAATGATCATGTAAGCTGCAAGTAGATCCAATTTCTAAAGTTACCTGAATCCAACGATAGTAGCAGTGCCACTGAAAAGTATGGAAAGTGTTGCGCTGATGAGTTCATATAACAAGATGAGCCACCACGAACAAGCAACGATTATGTGTCACTTCTTTCTCATTTCTTTGTCTGCTCTTTCTTTTTCGCAGAACTCTATTTCCCATGATGTCATTGTAAACAAATTAGGTGGCATATTCCGGGTACGATTTCCACACATGACTGTGAGCACTATCTCTTTTACTACAACAAACATCCTGGATTCTATTGAATTTCTAATAACACTGACACGAGATAATGTCAATCACGAGATGCGATTGCTCATTCCATTCCAACGAGGATAATCCAAATCCTGCCAAACGAATATACACATTTCTCTAAAAGACACACTCAACACCACAGCACAGCTAATACACACACACAGCTGCCACTTTATTAGGTACACCTCACAAAAAATGCAAATTGAGAGACTGGTCACATGATCACAAATGACGGTATAACTATCCTGAAGCAATTGTTCTACTCTTAGTTAAGCGTCATTGTGATGGAGTTCCAGCGTGGCATGGTGGCAGGTGAAAGAAACTGATTCTGACTTTTCACGTTCCACAGTTTCCTGGGTTCAATCGAGAGTAGGTGCATAGTGGCTCCTGTGGACGGATAAACCCTTGTTGATGAAAGAGGAGAATGTCAAGATAGGGAGAAATGCCACAAACGCATAAGCATTATAAACACAGGCTGACAAAAAGGCGAAATACTCAGAAAAAGTAGTTGAAAGTGAATCTGATGAAATACCACGTGACTTTATTGTACTCATTCCAATAGGGGATGAATCTGAAAACGCCGTTGACAGGTGGAATGTTGGCGCCAGGTCCGTTGGGCGTGCCCTTATGCGGTTCAGAATGGTGTCAATCCGTCTTTGGATCCTCTCCTGAGGCAAGTCAGTCCACAGTTGTTGCAGCTGTCCCTCCAGATCCCGCAGGTTGATACTGGGATGGAATCGCCTTCCAATGTCATTCCACAAGTGTTCACTGATGGAGAGGTCAGGGATATTGCTGGCCATGAGAGGACCTCAGCACGCAGTAGACGGTCCATAGACATACGCGCTGTGTGTGCATGCGTTAAAATGTCGGTGCAATGTCCCAGGGTGCTGTGCCAGAAGGGGTTGGACATGCGGACGCAGAATTTCTGTGATGTATCGCTGTGCCGTCAAAGTCTGCCGAAGCACTATTACAGATGACTTGAACGCTAATCGGATGGCTCCCCACACAATGATTCCAGATGTTACCCTATGTCTCTGTCCACAATATGGGAGGGTTGTGCCGTCTGCCCTCTTCGCCATTATACGCGAAAACTATGGTCATCGGGGGTCATGTAAAAGTCGAAGTCATCAGTTCCTAGCAATTGCACGGTACGACCAAGCAGCCTCATGCAGTCCCACAATGTGGCCCCTGTCAAATGCTGTCAACTGGTGGATAGGATGTACTTTGTACAGTAGAGTAATCCTCTCTGAACGTGTTGCGTAACTGTAGGACTCACAGTAGTTGACTGGTAACTTATCAATAACATGACGAATGGTGAGCGTTCTAAGAATTACAGATCCTTGTGAATCTAATCGTTTACTCACACATCAATGGTGTGCATGTGTACAAAAATAGGACCACTCCTTCTGGATGCTTCACTTTTGTTGTCAGCCAGTGGATTTGCTCATTATTAGAATTCAAATAGGAAAATAGAGAACTAGTTGGGCGTTCTCACTGAAATGGGTACCAAAAGCAAAGAGCATGTCGGGTAAAATGCTGTCAGAGGAGAACCAGAAAGCAGAGAACACAGCACAAGAATTGAAAAAGGTTGCCTGGACAGACCCATTGCCGGTTCCTGCTGCATCTTGTTGATGGATAGCGTAGAATATGGAGAAAACGACATGAAACCATGAACCCCGTCGTGTCTGGTTCAAACTTTGGAAGGTGCACAAGACGGATTAATAGTTTGAAGAATGTTTTCTTGCCACGATTTGGGTTCTGTCATGTCTCACGTTTGAACGCCAAAGCATACAGAAAATTTTGCTCCAGGTCACGTTCACCCCTTCATGCTCCCCGTTTATGCTTCCTTCGAGCAGGATAATGCACCAGCACACTGGGTCAGATTGGGTCTCATTACTGTTTGAACGTTTTCACCATCTCATTGACTACTCAGGCGGTTTTGATGGCCACTGGAGGTTCAACACGCTACTAGACAGGTGCACCTCATGGCAGCTCATTTAATATTGAAATTGATACCTTGGCATAGGATGAAACCAATGTCCCACTCTAAGCGATTCATTTAATCAAAACAATGCAAAAATAATAGAAAAATAAAAAGCCTATAATACTCATGTTTCTTCATCAATGTCACCGCCTAATGAAATCATTTCAAATGTCTTTTACAGGGACACTAGATAAATTGATAGACATGCAGTCAAAACAGTTACCATACGAGAGAGACGATCGAATTCCTTCGTTAATGTGGCTAGAAGGGGGCGTCCGAATCGATTCTCTGTCCGTGCACTTAGAAATCCAAGACTTCATGACGGATGGCGAGGTTAGCCAACTCAAATCCATAAACATGTATAAGCTGTTCGATTGGCAACCATGTCGGATTTTGGTTGAAGGTTCGTCGCCAGAAGAGAACAAAATCTTCTGCTGCATAGTTTTAAGGGAATTCGCAACAGATTATTCTGACTTGGGTTTCAATCTGTTCTTCCATATTGAGACGAAGGATTTTGTTAACGGCGCTTCAATTGAAGACGTGCTGATTGAACAATTCCCAGGACAAGAGGTGATATCGAAGAATGACATCATAAATTGTATTAACTCGTACCAAGATAGAATCCTCCTCATTTTAGAAGACAACAATGACGAAAGGAGCGAAGAAACAGAAAGGATACTGGAGCCACTACTTTCACGCCGACTGTTCCCTAAAATTAACATCATGGTCACGAGCATCAGCGGAAGTTCCCTTCTAAACAAATACTCCACTCAAATATTTAAAGAAACAAGTGAAAACGATAAAGAGATAAACACCTGTTTCAATAGAAGAGTGCTCATCAAACACTTCGATGTACGTCACAGCGATAAACTTCCTGAGGAGAAATGGTTAAAGATGCGCGATAGCATAATGAATTCCATCGACAGCGAACGGGTGACGAATATCTTAAACTCTTCTCCCTTTTTCTTTCCGTCATTGTACTTAATGCTAACCGAGGAACGTAGCACGCGCAATTACAAAAACTATTTCAATTTTCTTGTCAAATTGTTGAATGCAGAAGAGCAAGTGGACCTTTTCAGATTGCATAGCCTTAGCGATACATTTTCACATGAACAAACATTGATTCGATTCGGAGAATATGCACTGCAAAAAATGATCAACAACGAATCTGTCACCATGGACGACAACGACATCATTGTCAACCTGGGAGATCAAAGTATTTTCCGATTTGGAATCTTTGTCAAACCAAGCGAATTCTATGAACCCATCGATGAAAGCCTCACTGTGTTCTTGGCTGCATTCTCCACCTTCAACGTTATGCGAGTGTCAGGTGAGGAGGACTTCAAAAGAAAAATCAAAACATTACTTTTTAAAGATGAATTACTACCGATAGGGGACAACAACACCCTTTTTTTCAGTTTCCTTGGAGGATTGTTGAACGAAAGAGCTACACTTTTATTCGAGGAACTGCTCCCTTTGTCTGGTTGGTTCAATCTGCAGAACTACTCCTTCACTGATATTCTCCAGGAAATTACTGACATTCACCCATTCGTCGATACATTCCGACATCTGCTCACGTCTTTCTTTCCTTCTTTTTACGATATTCATAGACTCGACTACGAATCCCGTTCGTCCAGCATTCACTCACTCCTCTTTAACGAGGCAAGCAAATCGAACGTCATTGATACTCTCTTAATTCATTATTCGAAACTGAGCTTGTTAAAGAAAAACGTCACCCTCAATCATTTGGTGTTGAATATTTATTCTTTAGATGAAAACGTCGAAACCCATGGAGCGAATTTATTGAAATGCGAGACACTCACCATTTGTTTTTATAGACGTTTTAATAATATCCAAAAGTGGCCGGCGTTGTGTAGTGTTCTACCCATGATCCAAAAGGGACAATGTATTTTCCATTTGAAGAGTGACTACGATGATCAAAATTCTTTTCTTCTAAATTGCCTTCACAAAGAATTAACCGAAGGACAATGGAAAGAGAGAACGATCCACCGTCTAAAATTAACGATCACAGCAGAAGATGATCCAGAGTGTCTTCACAAATTAGTCGATCTCGTTAGAAACCATAAAATCAAAGAAGCAGTCTACGTTACGATAAAGAAATCAGACAGAAATGAAAAATTAAAGATAAAAATGAAGTCCGCTTTAGAGGACCTATTTGACTCGATCTTTCAATCCGGTAGTGTCTCTGAATTTTTAATATCAAACAAAGATTCTAGTTTCTTACCTGTTTTTGATTTTAGTCGTTTGCAAGGAGAACAAGAGAGCTCACTCCGTTCGGTTTACCTGGCTGGATCTGTAAATGCTTTGAATGGAGACAAAAGATCTGAGTCTGCAGTAGAAGAAGCACTCGTTTTATGCAAGGGGGACCGATGTTGTATACAAAGTCTTCGGGGGATCAAGTGGTTGTGGTGTCGTAAGAAATGCTTCGATTGCTTGGTCGAGGACGAGTGGCAAAAATTAAACGAATTGGAGGAACTCACATTGTTTATTGAGGAGGAGGAATCGATAAGAGTGAATCCTTCCATTTCAAATTTGCTCCAATTAAGAATTCTAACTCTCACATTCGACAGTCGGCAAATTCCAGAAGCGTTCGATCTGTTTCTTCATGAATTGCTGCTTTCTTCACTCTCTTTGAGAATTCTTCAGTTATTTCACATTCCTTATTATAACATTACGAACTTCAATTGTTTCGTCGGCTGCCTCGTTAAAGGTTTAAATGGAAAAAGGGAAAACTCGAATGTCACTCCTCTACTGGAAGAACTGGTCTTGCAATTTAAAAAGATCGAGAGAGAAGACAATTGGTACGCATTGAAAGAGTCCAAGGGGGTGAAAGAAATTGAGTATTTGTTGCAAGAGAATTTGATAAGACAGTTTTCTTGGATCGATGATTATTATTATAATGTCTTTGTTGGTTATAGGATTAAAATTCCAAGTGAACTTCTGTGTTCTCAGTTTTCATTGGGCCATCGATTCACCATCAAACAGGAAGTGCATGGATCAAATCTATTGCACTCTCGACACAGTCAATGGCAGTATCGATTGTTTGATCCAGTGATCAAATACTGCATTACATATAGCAACAGAGACTAATATTTAATTTTTGTTAATTAAGCAATCAAAGAACGGAAAGAGCAGAAAACATAATTAAGCAATCAAGTTTTAATTATAATGAGCAGAAAAAAGTAAAATATAATTTTGATATACTTAGATTTTTAATGGTTTAATAAAATGTTCTCATCAATAAAAGTGGAAATATTTGAACATGTAAACGATCCCTTTTCTTTATTCAACACACAAAACAAGCTCCCACAACTGAATCAATAGATTAAGACAGCACCGTCCTGGATCAATAAATCAATCACGTTTCAAGATAAAACTAAATGGTAAATGGATGCTAGATTAGGTTAAGTGTAAATTCGAAATGTTTCTTAATCTTGAAGGTGTTGATCTGAGTTGGTGTTGTTGCCATCTTTCGTTCTCAGGATCAACATTTTCCCGCTGTGTCTATTAATTTGGACGGAATTGTTCATTGCTTAGAAGGGTTTTTCCATTTAATCACTCAACTTACACAAAATGTTCTCAATTAATTAAAGAGAGGGAGGTACCTTTTCTAACTTAACAAACAATATTGAATATGTACTTTCCCCACACAACTCATTGGCAGTGAAGTTGGCCTAAACACGGACCAACAATTTGAACGATTTCGAATCCAGCATGCTGGGAGCTGTAAGAAATATTCTTTCTATAACACCAAACATCCGAGGCCTTTTTCACTTGTTAATTGGAATGTTTAGAGGAAGACAATTCTACTTCAAAACCTCAGAAAAGGCTCGTGTGGATGAAAGAGGTGGTAATGGGTGACTGGCATCAGAACAGCAACACATCTCAATAAAAGACAACTACACAAAACGATCCTACAATGGCGGCAAAAAATGCAACACTTCGGAATTTTGAAATGTTGTCCAGGGTGGCTTCTATGCCCCAATAGACCACATGACTAAGTCGTATAACCGTCACGAGCTTCAATGCAGGCTTCGACTCTTGCATGCATGCGATCATAAAGATACCCGATGTTGTCTTGGGGTAGGTTGTTCCAAGTCTCCTGAACATGCTGGCGCAATTGTGGAATTGTTGCAACTTCTGTGAAGTGACGATGAACTTTACGTCCCATCACGTCTCAGACATACTCAATTAACGACAAGTCCGGAGACCGTGCTGGCGAGGGTTGTAATGCGATTATCCTACTGGAAAAACATCTTATCCTCCTGTTGCAAAAGAAGGGCACACGAAATCAGGAGACACGTGAGAGCTATCCCTGTACAACATTCTTCTGGAGGTACAAGGTCTTGAAAGTTGATACAATTCTTGTATGCCACCAAGGCTCCTTGTGTGCAAATTTTCAGGATAATCGACCCATTTCTTGTAGGTGGTGCGTTGTATTTGCCGCCAGTGTATCAAAATAAAAGAAATCAAGAGTCACTGATTGGTCATAAAGAACCAGATATCATCCAAGGAGTCTTTTCTACACTGCTTTGCAATGAAATTGCCCCACCAACAAAAAGTTATCTAAACTTATCCATATTTAGATGCATGCGCACGGGACATGATCATTTGGGTTAATACATGATGTCGCGTGCCTGTATAAGCTCCTCAGTTCACACCTGTGTGAGAATTTCCATGCAGTATGGAGGAAGCAACTGCCTCGTGAACCTACAGTACCGTAATCCGCACAACGGTCTCAATGCAGCGACGACGATAACGACAACCGTTCACGCAATTAACGGACTTTGGCCTCTCCCAGGCTGGATGGTCAACCAGACGGATTGCTGTCCATGTGTCGACTCACGCACGGACAGTAGTCCGATGTTGGAGGCAATGGTGAGATGAAGGCACCCATGCCAGAAAACCAGGTTCTGAGTCCCGGAGAAGCACGTCAGCTCTTACCGATAGGCGGATACTGCGCACAGCGCTAGAAGACTGCGGCAACTGCGCGACAACATCACTATTGCTCATGCCATCACAACCCAAATGCTCATGTTGCGTGAGCGTGCATCTAATCGTTTACTAGTCGAAGGTAGACGACCCCCCCTCCCCACTAAATATGGATGAGATCGGATAACTCTGTCTTGGTGGGGCAATTTCATTGAAAAGCAGTGCATATTAAAAGAGATGCGACACTTATCCAAAAGAAAGCACACGCATGACATTTTCAACAATATCTTACTGAGTTTTTGAGGTAAAGTATCAGTTTTTAAAGTTTCATTAAAAACAAGAGTGATTTTACCGCCAAAGCGGATAAAGGGAGCACATTTTCTTGTTAAAGCATCGTACATGGATATATAGAATTGACCAACATTTTAAAACACTTGAGAGTAAATAAATAAATATGAAAACTAAATCGTAAATTACTATTTAAATAGGCTAACGTATGGAGAGAATTTAAAAGAATAAACTTGAAGAATGAAAGGTAAATGGAGAGTGAAGTTATTCCTCATACACTTAAAAAAAAAAGTTCTTTAATTTGTAAGAATTCTCACTTAATGTTAAACGAAGTGAGCCTCAATTGCTGAAGCGTTATGTGTGAGCATCTATTACATTTTCATATTAAATTACTAAAGTCTTATTGAAGCAAACGATTAACTACTATTAAATTAATTAGTAATGAGTTTTAGATACCATTAGGCCTAAGAGTACTATACTCTTGATTCAAATAAGCTATGGATAACAAAAGATCTAATAACGCGTAAGGAGTTGGTTGATATATTACATGACATATCTTAGCATTGAAAGTTCCAATGGTATCATATGGTATCATAGAGCACCATTAGGGCACGTGCTATTAAACCAATAACCATTATCATTATTTTCTCGTGATATTCACTCATGGCACCTTGTTATGAGTGGTTTGATATATTACATGCCATATCTTAGCATTGAAAGTTCCAATGGTACCATATGGTTTCATAGGACACCATTTGGGCACTGGCTACTAAACCAAAAACAATTATCATTATTTTCTCATGATATTCACTCATTACATGTTGTT
>JAHWFO010010457.1:173204-186453 GCA_023313115.1 Rhysida immarginata
TCACTCATTACATGTTGTTACGAGTCGTTTGATATATTACATGCCATGTGTTAGAATTGAAACTTCCAATGGTACCATATCATGCCATAGGGCACCATTAGGGCACGTGCTAAAAAACTGTTAACCATTATCATTATTTTGTCGTGATAGTCACTCATAGCACGTTGTTACGAGTCGTTTGATATATTACATGACATATCTTAGCATTGAAAGTTCCAAGGTTACCATATGGTATCATAGGGTACCATTAGAGCACGTGCTACTAAACCAATAACTATTATTATTTTACACGTGATATTCACTCATGGCACGTTATTACGAGTCGTTTGATCAATTACCTGCCATATTTTAGCATTGAAATTTCCAATAGTACCATATGTTTTAATAGGGCACCATTAGAACACGTGCTAGTAAACCAATAACCATTATCATTATTTTCTCGTGATATTTACTCATGGCACCTTGTTACGAGTCATTTGATATATTATATGCCATATCTTAGCATTGAGAGTTCCAATGGTACCATATAATTTCATAGGGCACCATTAGGGCACTTGCTACTAAACCAAAAACAATTATTATTTTCTCATGATATTCACTCATTACATGTTGTTATGAGTCGTTTGATATATTACATGCCATATCTTAGCATTGAAAGTTCCAATGGTTTCATAGGGCACCATTAGGGCACGTGCTACTAAACCAATAACAATTATCATTATTTTCTCATGATATTCACTCATTACATGTTGTTACGAGTCGTTTGATATATTACATGCCATGTGTTAGAATTGAAACTTACAATGGTACCATATCATGCCATAGGGCACCATTAGGGCACGTGCTACTAAACCAATAACCATTATCATTATTTTCTCGTGATATTCACTCATGGCACCTTGTTATGAGTCGTTTGATATATTACATGCCATATCTTAGCATTGAAAGTTCCAATGGTTTCATAGGGCACCATTAGGGCACGTGCTATTAAACCAATAACAATTATCATTATTTTCTTATGATATTCACTCATTACATGTTTTTACGAGTCGTTTGATATATTACATGCCATGTTTTAGAATTGAAACTTCCAATGGTACCATATCATGCCATAGGGCACCATTACGGCACTTGCTACTAACCATTATCTTTATTTTCTCGTGATAGTCACTCATGGCACGTTGTTACGAGTCGTTTGATATATTGCATGCCATATCTTAGCATTGAAAGTTCCAAGGTTACCATATGGTACCATTAAAACACGTACTACTAAACAATTCAGACATCACTATATACCGTTATATTCATTCATAAGACATCCTTGCACGTACACGTGCCATTAGACCGATACTTGCTATCACTAGTTACTCTTTTACATTCGTTCATGATATGTTGTGACAATTTGTTTGATATATTACATGCCATATCTTGTTATAGGATATGTTTAAGAGGGTATCATAATGGTACCATTAGAGCACGTACTTATTCCTGCTATCTCACGTTCGTACTTCTGCGTACTCTGTCCCATTTTAATGGATTGGTGAAAACAGACTGTGAAAAAGTTAATTCGTAATAAATGCTAAGCTCCCTAGGAATAAAAAAATTCTCTTGATTTAGGGACCGAACTGCCCTTTTAATAATCGTCAAACACGTGCATCCTGCACGCACACCATCTCATTAACGTTTAGAGCACGCGCAGAACCGGACCCATGTTCTCAACACGCGCTTTACCAAATGCGAGGATAATTCGTTTCTTCCAGCAATTCAAGACATGACTGAATGAATTGTAAGATTGCAATACATGCAATTCAATACATGCAACGCAATGAATTGTGGGATTGTCTACAGACGGACGGACGGACGGACAGCTGGACAAACCGATCACATAAGCATATATATAGAAATGTGCTAAAAAATGGTCAACACAATCTAAGAATTTTCATGTGACGACGAACCCTCCGTCAAAAAGGTTTGTAATATGTATTTGTTTGATACACCATGAATATAAAAACTGCATTTTGTTTCAATAAATCAATTAAAGAAAAACACCAAAAACGTTTTGACGATTCAACTATTTAATGTTGTGTATCTATGAACAAAGCAACTGGAAGCCTACTCAAGCAACCATACAAATAAACTCATGTTTGTAAAAACTGCAACACCATCAAGGAATGACGCGACTCGGCTTCAATTTTCATCTAATGCAAATTCTAGTGTGTTATGCAAATGATTAAAATTTCAGTCACCACGTGGCTCAGCAGCGCCCTCTGAACTGCGGCTGAAACAGTATAAAGGGAGGTGGACTGTATCGGGACGTTGAAATTAGTCTATGATTATGTGCAAGTGGTAAACGTTAAGTGAGACGTAACGATATCTGTTCGACGAAAGAGGGCGACATTCAACAACTTATGCACTTTGAACAGGAGAGAATCATCGGCCTTCGTGAAGGAGGCTTTTCCTATCGTGAAATAGCAGCTCGTGTGCAGCGTAACAGCAGCACAGTGATGCGAGTTTGGAAGCAGTAGACCGATGAGAATCGGACGACTCGAAATTTCGGGCATAGACACGCGATGATAGACATCTAGTCCACACAGAGTTGACGGATCGTACAGCTTCCTCTAGACCGTTGGCTGCAAATTGTCCACTGTTACAGGTGCATCCCTGCCTGCTTCGTCGATTCGTCGGCGTCTGCTGCATTGTCGGCTGCATGCAAGAACTCCTTTATACAGGATCCTCCAGACCCAGCACCATCGACGCCTGCGGGTGCAATGGGCTGACGAACATCGAGACTGGCATGCAGATTGGCAAGTGTTTTTTCTGATGAATCCCGCTTTAATCTGTGGTACTATGACGGCCGCATTCGTGTTAGACGCTATGCCGGTGAACACTACCTTTCGGAGTGCATTATCGAACATCATAGTGGACGAGCACCCGGAGTTATGGTCTGGGGTGTGATTGCGTATCGTGAACGATCTCAGCTGCTACGAACTGTGGGTAATGTTAACATTAATCGGTACATCAGTTAAGTGATTGAGCCCGAACTCGTTCCTTTCCTTCAACGCATTCCTGGAGCGATCTTTCACTAGGACAATACCCGCCAACATATTGTAAGAAATGTTCAAGAGTTCTTTGCAGTAGAAGACATACAGCTTCTTCCTTGGGCTGCTTATTCGTCGGATATGTACCCTATCGAACATGTGTAGGATTTCTTTGGTCTGCATCTCGCTCGTGACTGCCGTCCTACAAGTTCTATCGAAGTTTGGGCGAGCATACAAACAATATAGAATGCTCTTCCCGAGGCAGACATTCAAAATCTGTTTGATTCCATGCCACGTCGTGTAGCAGCACTTATTGCAGCGCACACAACCAAATACTCATTTCGGACACTCAACGTTGTTTTTTTCCTTTGAAACTTAAATCATTTATTGGTACCAATACAAGGCGTATGTGTAATAAATTTCATTTAATTCTCATGACTCCTTCTTGGTGTTGCAATTTTTACAAACAAGAGTTTATATGCTAAAAGCAAACTCACTTGGGCAGTGGAAAAATGTTACTACTGCAGCAGAGAGAGAGATCAAAATCCCCATTCTCCTCTCTCCCCCGATTAAGGAACAAACAACTCCCCCTTAAAAAACTCCCATACAAAATAATCCATCCAAGCAACAAGCGCCAGCATGCTTTTGTCAACAAACGTTTTACTCCTCCTTCCATCCTTCACCACAAAGTCCATGTCCTTGGCCCCTGGATCTCATTCCTCCTTCCACAAATCATGTCCAGTTTCCCCGATCTCTATGGAAGACGGAACTGGTTTCCTGAATCCGAAAGGGACAAGAACTCAAGCAGACCCATCTTTCTTCAGTCAGTTTATGCATTAATATATTAAAATTGGTCTGCTCCAATTCACAGACCAGCTTTCAAGCACAGAATCTGTCCAGCAGGTATGATGAGGAACTTCGCTCTAGTTCGTCCGTTGGGATCCAGCAAACCAGTTCATCGTCTACGAGGTCGGGAAACACGTCAGTGCTGCAAAGGGCTTGGTTTAAAAGATAGAGGAGTAAAGTCCAGCGCGATTGGAACGTTTGTGGAATGGCTTCTATACGAAGCCGACGAGAAAGACAGGCCCCGGCGCGGAAATGTCACCTGACCATACAAGTCCGATTAACAATGTAACCTTCATTGATTTTAACAAGCGATACTTTTTCGCTTGTTGGAAACAGTGAAGGTTGGATTATTGGCCGGACTACTATGATCAGATGACTTTTCCGCGCCGAGGCAACACTTACACATAAAGCCTCATAACGGAAACGTCATACCTTGTTACATCATCATTAGGGATTAACTCTAGGGCTTCTTATTGGAAGAAATAGGATTAAGAATGGTCGACTAACGATGATGTAACAACATATGACATCTCCGTTATCAGCCCTTTTGCCTTGTTTGTGTTGGCCGAGGCCTGTCTTTATCGTGGGCTACCTGCTATACAAGGCCTACAAGACAACAAGGCCTGGAAGCAAAAACGTCACCTGCCATCGCGTTGCTAGCAGCAATTTAACCTTCACTGTCTCCATCTTGGATGTTAACAATCAGAGTTTTTCCGTTTGTTGAAAACAATGAAGGTTGAATTGTTGCTAGCACCCAGTCGGTCAGATGCCTTTTTCGCTGCTAGGCCCTGTTATCTCGTTGGGCTCGCCTGCTATACGAGGCTAACGAGAAAGACCAACACCACTTCTACTTAAAGCCTGAGCCGAAGCCGACGCGATCTATACAAAGCCATGGCACTACGGCACTTGGCATTGTTGAAATACCATCGGTTTTCGTTGAAATCCCAGGCCAAGTAAATAGAGTAGAATAAAATGCACTAATGCCAAACATGGGTCATTTACTTTTTTAATAAATCATTTTACTTTAAATTTTAAATATCCTTATTTTGTTTTTAATTTATTTTTGCAAGACGTCACAAAATCCATCTGTTTGCATGATGTCACAAAATCGGTGCCACGGCTTGATTATATCGCGTCGGCTTCGCCTGAGCACGCAAACGTCATAAATTGCTACACATAGCCCACGAGAACGACAGAAGGCCTGTGCACAGAAATGTCATACATTGTTACATCATCATCAAACGGCCAAGTTCAAGGCTTATTATTGGTAGAAATACGATTAACAATAGCCGCTTTTGTGTGTAGTAACAATACATGACGTTTCTGTGCGCAGGCTTTCTGTCTAGATGGTGTTGCCCCGGCGCGGTAAAGTCATCTGATCATAGTAGCCCGGCCAACAATCCAAATTTCATTGTTTCAACAAACGAAAAAATAACGATTGTTAAAATTCAAGATGGAAACAATAAAGGTTACATTGTTACTCGGACTAATATGGTCAGGTGACTTTGCAGCGCCGGGGCCTGTCTTTCTCGTGGGTTACGGTGCCACATCACCAACGATAGCGTATTGTTAATCATATTTCTACCAATAATAAGCCCGTAGGAGATGTAACAATGTATGATTTTTTCGTGAGCAGGCTTTCTCTCTACGCGGTATTGGAAAGACTGGTTCCTGCACTGAAAAGTCACCTGACCAATTTAGGTCTAGCAACAATGTAAACTTCATTGATCCCATCTTGGATTTTAACATTTAGTGTTTTTTCGTTTGTTCGAAACAATGAAGATTCGATCGTTGTTAGACTTATCTTGGTCAGGTGACTTTTCAGTGTTATTAGCCTTCGCTGCTATACGAGAAAGACAGGCCAGGGCACTCAAAATTCACCTGACCATAGGGGTCCACTCAACATCCATCCATCATTGTTTCCAACAAACGAAAAAACACTAACTGTTAAAATCCAAGATGGAGACAATGAAGGCTGACTTGTTGTCCGGACCCCGATGGTCAGGTGACTTTTGAGTGCCCTGGCTTGTTTCTCGTTGGCCTCGCTACTGTAGGAATGACGTCAAAAAAACTAAAAAAAAGAATCCAAGAACTAAGGAGACCCGGCAACAAATGGGTAACCAACTGCAGGATAACCTATACAATGTGGTAAGTACCTTTTTTTATTATTGAAAACTTTAATGAATTTTAAATCGCAAGAAAAAATTTCGAATTTGCATCTAGTCGAAATTTTGCTGAGTATTATAATTCATTAGAGAAAGATGTTCATTCTAAAACGAGCACGTTTTGGGAAGTGACAAAGAAATTCTTAGGGACGAGTGCTTCAGGAAATAGCTGGGCAAACCACATTAAAATAGATGAAGTGGTATCCTATTTCGAGTAATGATTCGTTTTTACCAACTCCAGATAAGAGTACAAAATCTTCCAATCTCTAAGGCGGAAATTATCAACTTAACAAAGCAGATCTCTGCGTCAATGGAATTCCAGATTACATTTTTAAGTGATGCTTATCAGCAATTACAAAAATTATTCAATCTATCACTTCAATCAGGGGTTTATCCCGCCGAATGGAAATCGGTCAATATAATTCCACTTTCACCACCCGCAAAAATGTTCGAATCTTGTATTTAGCAGCATTTCTAGACCCGGAAGAACAACAAGGCTTTAGAAAATACAGATCGACGATTACCAATTTGGCTTGTCTGATGCAATATTTAGTAAATCAAATGGAAAAGCGTAACCAAGTGGACTTCGGTAAGGCTTTTGATAGTTGCAGAAAAATAAATTAGTTGGCTTGGCGAATAATCTAATTAATTGGTTCGCTTCCCTATTACTCGACAGAACTTTTCCAATTCTGAATAAGAACGGATACTACGTTAAAGGTACAATACGTAGTGGATTTCCTCTCGGCCCTGTCCTTTTCAACTTATTTATGGCGGATAGAGTTTATCATAAGAGATTTAGGCAAGTTAACTATTTTCTTTATGCGGATCATCTGAAACTTTATTGGGAAGATTGTCGGAAATTATCGCAAGCTATAGACGCTATTTCTTCTTGCTAGGCGATTCTTGTTAAATCTCCTAAAATCTTGCTATGTAACCTATTCTCGGAAAGTAACAAATTTGGAATTTAATTACGGAATAAACGACAACCAAATTCAACGTCAAGATATGATAAACAATTTAGGAGGAGTCACTTTAAACAAAAAATTAAATTTTCCTGATCATCTTGAAAATGTAATAATGGAAATTAGTAGGAGAATAGAGATAATGAAACGACTCGCAAATAATAATACAAAAATTTCTTTATGCTTCCTGGATTTGGTGCTCCTATAATAACCAATTATTTGAGTATTTGGGGACCAAACTACGGAAATTTACTTCTTTTATAAATCGTTAGAACTTCTTCTTTTAACCTTCATCAAATCATAAACATATTTAACACTCTAATTAAAATTATTAATCGACAATTCGGGTTCGCATCCCAAACTCCAAAAGAAACCAGCAGAACTTGCTATTTACTGGACAACGGCCTACTAATTTAATTCATTTGGATCCTAACTGCTTTTAAACTAATAGATATTTTAAAGAAAACTTTTTCTATGACAAGCCTATTCGTCTCTTTAGTTCAATATTTTTAATTGTCTTCTTTTTTATTTATTCTTTCCCGCTTTGGACCTCGGACTGTTGGGATCAGATGCCTCTAAGGACCACCTGATATACAATATTATTATTATTATTATTATTATTATTATTATTATTATTATTATTTTTAATGTCAGCACACCAAAAGGTGTATAAATAAAACTGTATGATAAAAATCAATAAACAATAGCGAGTACCAGAAAATATGCTCAATTGTTGGCATCAGTGTAAAACCAAATTAGTTTTCTTCTAAAATGATAACACTAACGATATTGTACATGCGATAGCTTTACAGTCAAGACCAAGACAACGCAAATCGAACGAGAGATCATTCCAATATTTGATAGCATTGTAAGGGAAATGCTGGTCACGAAAATTTGATGTCACATGCGGTACCAGAATGTCCCCCATCCATATTCTTACCATGTTTTTCTATAATACACAGCCACGATCGTATAAACGCAGCAGGGTGGTTTTCACTACGCATCGAATCGTGGCCTTCGAGATATTAGGCCTCCGCATCGGGCTTGAAATTGCGTGCCAGGGCAGTTTCAATTTTTGACCGCTAGTTGGCGCTCGTCAGGGTTAAACCATTACTTTCTACCTCATCGCTATGCTAATTTATCCGACTTTGTCTCGCACAATTCTGGCTCTCACGACAAAATTAGGTCTAATAAAGAAAACTATCTTTCATGGAAATGATTTTATAGGGAAATTCTTATTATATGCTCAAACTGACAGTGGAATAAAAATTCTATAAATATGTGAACAGAACCCCCCTACCCTCATCCATCCCTGCCTGTACTTATGGGAGGTTCTCCTTGTTATAAAAGAACAGTATATTGAAAAACTTTAAAACTTTAGTGAAAAATCCTTACTTAACTGAATTTCCTTTATTCATTTCCATTTATGTAATTATGATGAATTTGTCTTTACACCGGTTTATTGTAGAATTTTCAGCAAGAGCAAATGACGCGATCCTTATGTGGTCTTGTTTTCAATGTACTGAATGAAATTAATGAAATGAACTTATTCCAACATTTTTTTAACATTTTTCAAACGCCACGCTCGCACATTTTAATGAAAACGAGTTACTGTTTTGAGTTGTTGGTTTTTCTTTTGAATCGAATCTTAATACAAATCGATCTGCATTTCTCATAATGAGCGATATATTCGATGTAAGTGAAAAATCGGTTTAAAATCGGAAACTATTCACAAACAAAATATTGAAATAAAATGTTTTATCAAGGACAGATGAAGGGCGGTGGGGGTGGTGTTGGTGGGGGGGGGGGTTTTTCACACCAAAACCTTTATTTGTTTTTTGTTTTCAAAATCATTTTAACATAACATACACAATGCTAAACTACTTTTCACCGCACGTCATCTGGAATGGTCTGCATAAAAACAGTCACTGATATGTGGACCGATTTGAGTCTATTGCGTTCAGACTCAAAAAACGTCTCCTGACGTTGGTTAACCGATTTCGAAAAAAACGATTACTCCGATTCGATGTCATCAAGAACAGATGAAGAGAGATGATATCATCAAAATTGCTCTAGTTGATTGATTAACGATTGATTTTATTGATACGGCCAACAACAAGCTGTTGAATGTACATTGAACTCAAAAAAACAAAACAACTAAATAACTGTTCATGTAGGTTTCGGGCTGATGAAAGCATAAAACGAAATTGGATTTCAATAATTTCAAAATAAAGTACTTTTATTAAATGATTAATTTAATAACACATGGCCTCTGAAAACAAGCAAGTTTACACTAACACTGAATCAGGGGCGTAGTTAGGGAGGCAAAGGTGTGCTAAGTACACGGACGCAACAAATTAGCACTTTAAAAACAACGAAATATCTCAATGACAGAATACAAAAAATATAAATTATAAATATATATAATCAATGAAAAGCAAAATACAAATTAATAAAAAAAACTGCGATCGAAGTGTTTGTTTTTCCTCTAAATTCACGAAATAATTTTATCAACATCTGTAGCTTCCATAGATTAAGCTTGGATCCATCGTTGTTTTATCCCTGACGATCACCCTCTAGCGTTAAAAAGTTGAACTTCCGCTGGCACGGAGGAAAGCATTGAAATGAGAGGCGATGCGGAGGCCTAATATCTCGAAGGCCACGATCGAATCTGCCTATTCTGCGACCATGCCACTTTTCCGGATTGCCTCTATAATCGCTATTTTATACATTGACCAACTTCTTGTTATCGTTTCATACTTAGTCCAAAAACTGTTCGGATCATCATATTATAAGCAACTGTAATTCCTTGTAAACTCATTTTCTTGAGCTTCCCCAAAAGATAACGCTGTAATGTAATATTGGCCTTATAACAGCATGGATTAGTCTAGCCATTTCATAATAAGAAAGATATGGGCGAATGCGTTTTATCAAGCATGTTTTTCCATGCAAATTAACTAAACTCAAGTTACCAAAGTTCATCCTGATATCAAACGTTATTCCCAAAACCTTAATGGTTTGGCTTTTCCAAAATGCAATAAACTGTTTTGTTTTCTCTCTGTTCAGAGACAGTCCTCTGCAGCTATACCAGGTTTCTAGATAACTTACATCTTGTTCAATCTCTTGATCTTGGCTGTAATAAGAGTCATATAAAAAATTATTATAGTCGACATAGCTTACAATCTGGAAATTAAACCTGTGGTTATAAACAGATGCCATTGCAACAGCATATACAAGGTGTTTTTGAATTGAGTACAGATTTTTTGGGAGATGATAGAAGAGGTCCTTAGAAGTATTTTTTGTCATATGAACATGGGGTCCCCGCAGCTCCGTTTACTTCCAATACTGCATTGAACAATCAAATGCCACAGTGTGCGTTGGTAGGCCTAGATTATTTTATTTTTAACAATTAAGACAAGCAATCTAGTGTATGACTTTTACAGTAATTGTTCGAAATGACCGCCATTTGCTTCATAGCACAATTCGCAACGCCTTGTGATGGATTGATGTACGCGTGGAAACAGTTGATTAGCACGGTCGCTGATGTCACCTGCTGCCGCGACGACACGAGCCGCCAATTCTTCTTCGGTATCTACGGGTTCGGAGTACACCATTGATTTTATGCTTCCCCATAAAAAAATTCCATCGGTATGAGATCTGGCGATCTCGGTGGCCAAGCAACTGGTCCGCCACGACCAATCCAACGACCAGGATATGTCTCATTTAGGTAATCTCTAACTGCTCTTGTGTAATGCCAAGGTGCGCCGTCCTGTTGAAACCACATCAAATGTCTGGTCATTAGTGGAACATCTTCAAGAAGACCAGGGAGCTCCTTCTTCAGGAGACCAAGGTATGTTTGTCCGTTAAGACGGCATGGTAGGAGATATGGCCCAATCATGCCAGCCCAAATATTCAACGAAAAACGATGCCGAAAACTGTTAACATGTGTTGCACATGGGTTGACATGAGACCACAGATGACTATTTTAGCTATTGAACATTCCCTCTCGCGTAAACGTTGCCTCATCTGTCCACAAAACCATGGAAGGAAAGTCTGGAATCCTATTCTGTTGCTGCATAAACCATTCCGCGAAAGCACGCCGGGGACCCTGATCATTGGGACATAATTCCTGCACCTTTCGAAGCTTGAACGGATGTTGCAGGTTGTCATGTAAAATGTTCCATACAGTGGTATGACTAGTATTCAAAGCAGCTCCGACCGCACGAGTACTTGTCGATGGATTTCGGTTAAACCTTTCCAAAACTTGATCCTCTAATTGAGGGGAGCGTAACCACCGACGACGTCCACGCTGATGATTATCATGAGCGAATGCGCCTGTTTCTCTTAGACGACGATCTACTGCACCAAATATTCGTGAATTGGGAAGAATTATGTTGGGATAACGTTCAGCATACAAACGCCTTGCACCATCCATGGTGCCAGCAGCACCGAGACACAGATTCATTCCATGTAAAACGATTCATACTGTTTGTTTCACTTTACACATCAAGTGAACTTTTTAAAACAAATCTTTACCTACTGCTTTCCCAGAATGCGATTAGTTCATCTCCTTGACGAAGTTTCAACAAACAAGCACGTGCACCTTGAAATAACTTTAAAAGTTCTTACAGTAGATTGCTTGTGTTAATTGTTAAAAATAAAATAATGTAGGCCTACCAACGCACACTGCGTCCCGGTGTCATTTGATTGTTCAATGCAGTATTGGAAGTAAACGGAGCTGCGGGGACCCCATGTTCATACTTCTAAGGACCTCTTCTATCATCTCCCAAAAAATTTGTACTCAATTCAAAAACACCTTGTATAAACAGCGAGTAAAAATTTCTTTTAATTGTAAATTCTCTGTTATTGAAAATAAATTAAATTGCATTAATTTGTGTGAAATACTTGAAAGTTTTATAATTAAAATGTTCTATATTTTTTAATTAATCAGTCCATTGGGAGTGATTTTTAGAGAGCATCTGCACACAAAACGAAACTGACTAAACACATATCAAAAAAAAATAGAAATTCAAGGGCATATTTGTACTGAATTGTTACTATAAATTCTAGTTTTAATAGCATTCTTTTCATATGAATATACTTTACACAAGGTAGAATTTTTTTTATGGAGACTTCTCTGTCCTGAATAACAGGAAGTATGTCGTTGATCACATGCACTTTTAACGTGCTTTTACAATTAATAAGCAAAAGAAGTAAAAATACTGCATATTCATGTATTATTATTATTGTGTGTTGATTTGGGGGAAACTCGGAAGTCCGGAAGCCATTCATTAGTGCAATACTAAATAAAATAAACTTAAGTCAAATGAAATATAAAAAGTGAAACAGATAGGGGGGGAAAGCAAGATATTAACATGAAAAAAACGGGGAAAAAATTCCCGAGACTTGAACTTCAACCAAAAACCAGGAATATCCGGCTCGTCATCTCTACCGATCATATTACTTTGCAGGAAAAAAAAATAGTTAGTATTAATGAATCAAAAATTACTATTCAGAAACAATAAAAATCAATCAACAAAAACCAGCACCCTCTCAAGGTACACGCATGGTTCACCCCAACAACGATTAAACATTACAAAATTTGCATAACAGGCTGAGAAAGCTTTAACGGACATCCAAAAGGGGATGATAATAGCTATCGCAGCAAGGGTGGCACCATCTCTGAAACAGCGCCATTTGTAAACTGTTCACAGTCCGCTGTAGTGAAGGTGTACAAAGAGTGGACAGCAGGGACAGAAATCGCGTCCCAACGCCATCACTGTAAAGGGTCACGAGCCATCGACCGACGGGGTGAGCGGCGCCTACGACGACTCGTAAAACGTGACAGGAGAGCCACAGTCCATCGACTGACCACCAGATTCAACAGTGGTGCCAACAGACGTGTATCCGACATTGCCGTCGAACGTACCCTGCTACGGATAGGCCTGAACAGTCGACGCATGGTTGCTGCACCCATGTTGACCAGGGGTCATCGTCAACGACGCCTAGACTTTGCACGTGAGCACCGCCATTGGACCACAGACGAGTGGGCTAAGAGCGCCTTCTCCGACGAGCCAAGGTTTTTGCTCCATAAGATTTACGGGCGATGCCGAGTGCATCGTGAACGCTATGAAAATAGACTGCACGAGGCTATTGTGGGCCGGAAACAGGCTAGTGGGGATAGTGTGCAAGTATGGGGGATGTTCTGTTGGGAGGAGTTAGGTCCACTGATTCGTCT
>JAHWFO010010496.1:0-16755 GCA_023313115.1 Rhysida immarginata
GGAATGGAAGCTGCCTCTGCTATCATTACTGATGCCACACTGGGAGAAGTGAAACTAGTGGCTCTATATAATGCGCCCAAGCATAAATTCGATGCCAATGAGCTTGACGAGCTGTTTTCCGGGAATATTCCCGTTATTATGGCGGGAGACTTGAACGCTAAGCACTCGCACTGGAATTCAAGATGCCATAACCAAAACGGTGTCCTTTTGTATGGCTACGTGCAAAGGCAATCTGATATTATTGCAGTAGGCCCTGTGGATGATACATATTATTGTGATCATTCTCCTTCAAGCGATGTACTTGATATTGTGTTGTTGAAGGGCTTCTACAAATCATTCAGTATCTATACTGTCAATGATCTATCCTCAGACCATAAACCAGTTGCACTAAATTTTGATAACGTAAACATTGACCTCAAAGAAGAACTGAGGCTCAAACAAGACTGGAAATTTTTTAGAGAAATTCTCAAAAATGATGACGACCCACTAAATAACGTACATAGTACGAGCGACATAGATACCAATGTGAAAAGGCTTACTGAACGTATAAATGCAGCTATTGACTCTAGTGCTTCGCCCTTAGAGTCGAAGCGAGCTGATCACCTTGATCTCACCCCAGAAATCAAACAATTAATTGAGCAAAGGAATAAGGTTAGAAGGCAGTGGTACCGAACTCGTGTTCATGGCTTAAGACCAAGTATAATAGGCTCACAAGAAGAGTTCACGAGGAGGTAAAAGCACTTCGTAATGACAGATGGAATGATAAAGTTAAGAGTCTGTCGACCCACGATAACTCTATGTGGTGCATGGTTCGAGCCTTGCAAAACAAGAAAGCCATTAATATCCCACCTCTGTTAGCCCAAAATGGCAAATTCATCACGAATGATGATGATAAAGCGCAGCTTATTGCAAGTTCACTTTCAGAACAGTTTGTCACGCCTACTGATGGTCGGCAAATAGGACTTGATATGTCTGAGAAAGTAAAATCCTGCATAACTGGCTTCTATAATATTCACGGCAATGAATTCCCAAAACATAGCATTGATGTAAACGAAGTCCTAAGCATCATTAAAAATTTAAAAACGAGAAAAGCTCCAGGTAAAGACTCTATTAAGAACAGTGCTTTGAAAAATTTACCTCCAAATACAATTCAAGATATTGCAAAAGTGATTAACGACTGCTGGAAGAACACTTACTTCCCGGATGCTTGGAAGCAATCAGTTGTCTTAAGCATTCCTAAGCCAGGACAAAATCCTGCAAATCCTGTTAGCTACAGGCCCATCAGCTTGTTACCATCAATTTCCAAAATCCTGGAAAAAACAATTCTCAAGAGATTCATTGAGTACTGTGATGCCAACGATCTCATCCGCGATGAACAATTTGGCTTTCGCTCAAACCATTCCTGCCAACTCCAAACATGGAGGCTCGCAGCGGATATCAATGAGCCCCTTAATCTCTCTATGTATTGTGGGATCGTTTTCCTCGATGTACACAAAGCCTTCGACCAAGTCTTGCACGATGGTCTTATTTTTAAAATGATTATGGATGGATTTCCTCAAGACATAATTACTCTGATACACTCGTTTCTCTCCAACCGGTTCTTTCAGGCCAGAGTTGGAGATAATCTATCTCCTATGTATGAAGTAAAAGCTGGTGTCCCACAGGGTTCAGTCTTGGGGCCAGTATTATTCAATTATTTTATGCGAGACTTTCCAAGTCCTTCTAAATGTAAGCTCTTTTTTTACGCAGATGACGCTGCTATACTGACCTGTGCTCGTCAACCAGCCGTAGTAGTCTCGCGGCTGCAGAAGGCTCTAAAGGAGTGTGAAAGCTGGTTTAGCAAGTAGAGGCTAAAATTGAATGTAGCCAAATGCAAGGTGATGTTTGTTTCCAAGAAGAGAAAGAGATCATTAGATTCTCTAACACTATATGGCAAAAAACTGGACTGGGTTGAAACTTATAAATATCTTGGTGTTGTTATTGACTCTAAACTTACCTGGACTCCCCACGCAACTTGTGCGTTGAATAAGGCTAGGAGAGCCAAGTTTAGCTTGATTGCTCTGCTGGGCCGAAATAGTGCTCTAAACATTGATAATAAACTCCTACTCTATAAGGTGATTGTTCGGACTATTTTGACGTATGGTATGCCCGTCTGGGCCACAATATGTAAGACTAGGTGGAAAGAACTGCAAACGTTCCAAAACGTTACCCTTAGGACTATTGCGCAAAAAGATCGGAGAATTGTTCGCAATTCCTCCATTTATAATGACTTCAACATGACTCATATTGGCAAATACGTTCAAGGGCTCATGGAATCCATGCTGCCCAATATAGAAAATCATAGCAACGAGCTAGTCTCGGGCATTTTAAAGCATCCTATGCATAGAAAGAGATATCGTTATCCAAGGCATATACTTGATATTAATTTTGAAGACATTGATAATGTCTTATTTCCAGATTACTGGACTTCATAGGTCGTGTTTTATCTAATACTAGAAGAGGTACCCGGCGTTGCCCGGGATAATTACACTTGCACAATCTTTTCCTTTCATTGTTAGTCATGAGATATTGATTGTTTGTTCATGCAGAGCGTTTGTGAATTGCGTGTTGATACCATTGTTGATACCTATTTGTTTTACAAACTTTGCCTTGCATTGTTGGTCATGAGATATTTCTCATTAAAATGCCTTGCCATAACCATGAATATCGATTTTTTATGGATATTTATTATTTTTCCGAAATCTGAGGTAGACAGTGACCTTCCTCGTACTTTGAAGGTCATGTATGCGAAATTTTATCAAGATCGGAATAAAACTGTAGATTTGTATAAAAAACAGACCCACAGACAGACCCACAGACAGACCCACAAACATCCTTCTTTATATATATAGAAGACTAGTGGTCTGCTTCTAGTCTAGACAATCGTCAATCAAATTTTCCTCCACCAAGAGGAGGCAATTTTTCTTTTATACTTTGGATGACCCTTGTGGGTACATCAGGCTTCTTTTCTAGCTCAGTGTATTTCCCTTGGAATATGATTATGAAGGGTGAGATTATGGAAGCTATGCGTCAAGTTCCACTCGAATACCGATACACTACACTGTTCGATTGTCGAGACTCAGGTAGTTCTCTCGTTATCTTCGAGGTGCTCCTGGACTGCTGAATGATGGTAGCAATTGCTTCCGAAAAGTACTTCCAGAATCAGGTTGTATTTATCTTATTTCTTAGTGTTGTTGTGGTTAAAGAGTTTTTTATTAATATTAAGATTCACAATACCGGTTAGGTGGAATCCAACATCTTATTTTACTCCGATTTACCCCCGGTTACCGACTCTAAGACAACTGGCTCGAACTATTAACAATCTTAAAGTAACTGATGTTAATATGTTTAGCCTAATTCCTGGTCGAATATTAAAAAATCTGGACGGGACATGTTTACAAAAGATTTTGAACCTCTGCTTAATCACCATCAAAACGAGGAGATTTCCTGCATTACTGAAGAGAGCAATCATTACCGCCCTTTATAAGTCAGGCGACGGTAACATATTAAATAGCTATTGCCCAATTTCTATGTTACCCCCGATCTCTAAGTTAATTGAAAAGATTATTTTTAAGGATCTCCAAGTTAATCTGTGGTCTCGAATTCCGCATCAGCAACTTGGCGGTCGTCCAGGATTTCGAGTCCGGTGGATTCCAATGGATCTGCGAAAGCCATTGATCAAGGATTCCAGTATATAATTCTTCAGACCGATGTTTCTAAGGCATTTGATACCGTTTGTAGAACGCAATTATTTTATGATCTTCAGGCCTTAGGTATTGTTGATCCTTATCTAACATTACTCAAAGATTACTTCATGGGTCGTTTTAATAGTATATCAGATAGTCCCCAATTAATGGTTCAGTCTAATAGGGGAGTCATCCAAGGCTCGAGCTTAGGCCCTTTGCTGTTCGCTGTTGCTTCCTCGTCAATGTATCAACATGACTTCAACCTAGAAATTAAAAGTTACGTTGACGACAACATTCTATCCAAATCTTATGATCCTAAAGACAGTGCGATGATCTCTGACCAAATTGAATCAGATATTAAATGGCTAGAGTCTTGGTATAATGAACGTGGAATGAAACTTAATACAAACAAATTTAGCTGAATTACTTGTTCTAAATCTTCCTCCTGTAATAAATCAATAAAGATTCTTGGATGCCCGACTTCGTTTTAACTGCCAAGTGAACTATATTATAACTTTTCTTCATCGCCAAAGTTACTTAATGAAACATCTGCGGACGTTTTTATCCAAAGCCGAACTTAGAACAGTAATTCAGTTTAAGGTGATTTTAAAACTTTTCTATAATCTTATTATTTGGGCTAGCTCATCGAAAATTAATTTATGTCGCATAAAAGTGCCTATAATCAAGTTATAGTGCGGCTTTCAAATTAAACAAATTTACCTCTATTAAGTATGTTTGCAGGGTATACCGGTTACCAACTTTAATGTTTATATGTTGAATAGGCCTTTCAGTAGAATTGGTCAATGCCCTGTGTTTGAAGGGCCATCCTGCAACCTTTGTCAGAGACTGGTTTATAACAAGTAGTCATTTTAGATCGACGAGACAAATGAAATTTGAAATCCCGTTTGTGGTATCTTCTTTCCTTGGTGGTCATTTCCCTTATAATGCCATTTACATATGGAATGAATTGCCCTACAAAGTTCGGTATAAATTAATAACCATTCCTCATCATGGGATTATCACTAGTTCATTGTATAGACCCATAATCACCGACTATTTTATATCAATTCAAGGAAATATGGATTAATTTTCTGAGCAAGTCCATTGTGTGACTTCAATGGTAATGAGACTGTTTAAGATTATTCACCAATTTATGTTATTCAGTATTGTATGATTTTAGTTTTGTGTTTACTTATGACTGAGTAATTCCTCTAGGATGCTGAATTTAGTTAATTTAGGCTGTTTTTTTTTTCCTTTTTTAAGCATTATACATTCTCATTTATCATGTATTATTTAAATTTGTTTTGTTTTCCCTAATTGCTCAAATGTCTTTTGATATATTTACATGCTTACATTGATGTACTTACTCCCACGGAGTGCTTAGCCGATAAATAAATAAAATAAATAAATATTTTTTGAGGATATCACTGTGCTACTTCCGAGAAAATGACCCCAAAGAGTACTTCAATGACCCCTTATTACGGAGCTTTAGCTAAAGCTATCTATAAGAATATAAGCTTAATCGGTAGATTTGTGTGTCTGGCCAGCAGTCGTTTGCATGGTAACTCGAAAAAAGGATGAACTTAACTCCGATGTATCTACTTTTGATGCACTTTCGTGGACCCCTTCAAGCACGTGTACTGATGTTAAGAATATCAACTTAGAGCATGTAATATATCAATCGAATGGTACTGACGAGTCATAAGTGAATACAATGTTACTTTTTGTTTATCATTTATGCATTGTTGACGTCGGCTTGAAGCAGGTTCCTGTTATGAAGCTTTGTCGAGGCATGCGCTCATTTCGTTTTAACAATTCATTAAAGTTGGACAACAAAACTACCAGGAAATTAATCTATCTATATAAATAAAGAAGAATGTTTGTTTGTGGGTTTATTTGTTTGTTGTTTGTTTCTTATACAAATCTACAGTTTTAAGAAAGCAAAATAAGAATGCATCACGTGAAAACAAACGAGGCCCTTCGGTCATTTTATTCAAAGACCTTCATCAGGTATAAACTTTTTGAAAGTATTAACTGATTTTTTCAGCAGCAAAAGTTTAAAGAATATAAATTTAAATAATTGTAGTAAATTCTTAATAACAGATATCTCATTGTCACGAATAAATCTGTCTTTAGGGGGCAGCCGTACCAGATGTCCTGCCTTGCTCAATGCAATGGTAGAGTTAAGCAACCTTGGGCGCGGCTAATCCCAGGTTGGGTGACCACCTGGAAATTTCCATCTCCCCCCGTGCTTCGGAGGGCACGTAAAGTCGTCGGTCCCGGCTGCAGCGACCATCTTACAGCAGTCGTTAAGATATAGGCTTGGCGCAAAACTCCCTCGAAAGAGTAAGTGACCAGATAACTCGCTCCCTTGTACCAGATAAGGATAACGATCTCATTGTCAAGAATAAATCTGTCTTCAGGCAGTGGAAGATTGAAGAAATAAGACCTCAGACACATATATTTTTGTAAAATGTATTATAATGGTACCTACTAAGACGTGGATACCTAGAGTCAGTGAAGAATTAAACTGCTGAACATTGCAGTGTGGTGTTTACTACAGCTCAGATATAGGAGTTGCTAGGTCCAACAATTAATTAATAAACTAAATTAACTTATATTAAGATTGACACAATTATAATATCATATACCAGTCTGTATATGTATTAAACAATAAGTTTTTTGTGCCAAACGTATATAAATAAACATTCTTGCTTTAAACATCTATCAAAGTTCAGCTTAAGGTGACCGCACGCTATCAAGATAGTGGTGACGCTCAATGCGTTTCTTTAATTTACAAAACCCCATGGAATACTAGAATAGATAAAAAATATCGCCATTAGTATCATCAGACCTATTATGCGGGAGGAACGGGTTTAACATGACATTTATCAGAGGGACAAGCAGAATATACCCACAACACCGTCAATATACTATGGTAATCAACCAATATCTCTTACATTATCTTTTCGATATTTGGGACTATTAATAGCACATGATTTATCTTGGAATCTTCATGTTAATTCATTAGTTTTTAAATTGAATATGAAATTAGGGTTGATTTTCAGACTTCAGTTTCTTCCAAACAAAATATTACTACTTCTATATCATTCATAGATCCACTCTTCTCTCTGCTACGGAATTATCTTTTGGGGATCAACCACTACTTATAACCTGACACGTATTCTTAAATTGCAAGAATGGTTCATACGAGTTTTATTAAAGTCCCCAAGTCAACTTCTATTACTCATCATTTTTCTTCTTTACATATTTTTACTGTTACTCAAATTTATCAATTATAAATATGCACTTTCATATATAAAACTAAGTTTGTTTCTTATTATTTCTACTCCGATCATTTTGATTCAGAGACACGAACACCACAATTATAATTTACATAACGTTTTTGAGCTAAGTAAACTATTTGCGGAGTTCAACTACCGTTTAAGATCTACTTCTCATAATGGCATCCGAATTTGGGCACAACTGCCAGTAATAATTCGAACGGCTGTGCTCTATAGTCACTTTAGACGCCTGCTTAAGAGTTATATATCAAGCAACGTAACCTCCTAATGGGATCATATGACACTCGTTAATTTATTCATTTACTAATTGATATCTTATTTATTTTGTTTACAAAGAGTTATAATGATATAGTAAATGGATACACCAAAGAATATCACATTGATTTGGAAATGGATTATTGAATACTGTATTTTGTTATTTTTTCGATTAAATTAACTTGTGTATTTATTTTTTTTGTTTAACATATTAACTAGAGAATATTAATGATCTGTTACTTATGTTTATATTTATTTATTTATTTATTTATTTATTTATTTATTTACAAATATTAAAGGTGTGCCCAGCTGGGACCGGTATGGTAATAGACTGACGAGTTAAGTCTCAGTGAGCACTACAATTGAATGAACAAAAAAATGTAAATGAATTCAAATAAATCAGGATTAGTATCAATAACAATTATAATTACAAATTGAAACAAAAGGTAACAAAAACAAACACTTAAAGACAAAAACGTGGTGAAGCAATCTTAGAAACCAAATTTATAACAGTAACGCAAGTGGTTAACCAATTTATATTTCTCTTCGTCAATTTGTCTTGGAAAACTCGTACTCCATATAACTAAAAGACAATAGTGTAACCCAAGTGGTAAACTTTTAAACATAAAAAATATAAAAACTGTTAGCCATATTAATAATATTTCAGGATTTAAGTTTATGGTATTATTATGGTTATGCTTATTTATAGTGACTACAGTAAGCAATAATTGATAACACTACTTAACTACAGGGTGGTTATAATTAAAGTGACACCATTTAGACCCTTCTAGCGGCCGTTCTGGTAATCAGATTTTGACGAAACTTGAGATATATGTTATACAGACCATGGGGAAGAGAATGTCCGTACCGAATAATCAGCCAAATGAGCCCTGTCAACTTCATACAGTATTTAGAAAATGAGAAGAAAAAATTAGTGGACGCAAATAGGCTCCGTCCAAAGATAGGCGACCATACAGGAGAATCAGAGCTGAGGAAACAAACTGAACCACTTTCTCAGGAACCCGAGCAAGAAACTCCCCCCACCTCTCCGATGATTTATTCAGAGGAAGATTTCGTTGTTCAACTACCTAAAAATGCACAGGTGAGAATCGAAATTAATCTGCCAGTTTTACAGCCCACATGCCAAGAAGTTGCGTGCATAAGACAGAAGCCAAGACAGCTAATTGAGCAACTAGCACGTCCTGTAATTATGAGGGAAAGACGGCCGCGAACTTTCTGCTCACCGCGCAGACGCGCCAACCAATTGCGCCACTGTGGACATGGAAGCATTAACGCTATTTACATGTCCTTAGGGCTGGTTGGAGCAGTACCCAGTTCGTAGATTTTTATTTAGTTTTTAAAAATTTTGTATTACGAAAAATTCTAATAAAAAACAATTCATTAAAAGCGTCATATACTATTTTTTGTTTGTGCAAAATTTTAACACTCTTTCTTTAGTAACAAAAAAGTTATCGATTTTTGGTCCGAACTTTCCTACTGCGTATAATCGTTCTGCGTATTGGAACTTTTAAAGTTTTGAACCCAATTTTATCAATGAAGACAAAGAGATAGAGAGTGTATCTTGAAGACATTTGTCAGTGCAAGCGTCACAATTTACATCGTCATGTATTTGTTCTTTATTATTGTTGATTGCAATTGTTTTTTTTGGTCAATTGTTTTAAAAATGATTTTGCACGTTTTTCATTGTTGATATTTTTTTGTTTATTTTTGTTTTTTTTAGCCCTTTGACTTCCTTACTGTCAATGTCGTTGAGCAATAAACATCCAGGCTACACATGCTACTAGTTCTGAATTTCCTTCTGCATTTCGTCATGTGTTTTAATTCAAGCTAAGGGACATGAATGAATTTAATGTGTCAAACTCTATTGTTGGTGAATGAGATTGGCTCGTTCATTTTCAATTACAAAACATTGGTCCTTCGAGCCGGATAGTTTTCGCAAAACCGACAATTACTACCTTTGTTGGCGGCCATTCTGTGTGCGGCTTCAACGTCAACGACGGTGAATATCGAACTCGTGCAACAATTGTAAGTGTTAATTGTGTCAGCAATTCTTATCAACCAAGCAATGGAAAATCTTGTGAAACAACGTGGGGTGATTAAATCAAAAATTACTCGTGTGTCAACTTTTCTGCAGCATGCATCAGCATCAACAAGAAACACTGTGCAAGAACTCTCTTTAAGGTTAAAGCTTTTAGATGACGCATGTAGTGAATACAACAACGTGCAAGCAAAAATTATTGTATTGGTAACAAGCGACGAAATCGCATCTCATGAAACCGATGAAGCAGAGGTGGAAAATAAGTATGTGAGTACCAAGGCTGGTATACAAATCTTACTAGACGCTCTCACTATTACAACTGCACAAAAGACTATGCTGTCATCTCCTTCAAGCGTGGTTGATCCTTCACAATTCCGTCCGGACATTAAGCTACCACGCATGGATCTCCCGACATTTTCAGGAGATTATCTTGAATGGACTACCTTTCATGATTTATTTTCCTCCATGATACATCGTAATCAAACCATTAGCAATTCTCAGAAGTTGCATTATTTAAAGAACGCTCTTAAAGGTGAAGCCGCATTGCTAATTCAGTCGCTAGACACAACTGATGCAAACTATGGTGAAGCGTGGAAACTTCTCACCGAACGATATGACAACGAACGACAAATTATATCCTGTCACATCAGGAAACTGTTCAAACAACCATTCATGAATAAGGAGTCAACAATTGACCTACGCAAACTGCTAGACACGACAGTAAGCATGTGCGCGCATTAAAAGCATTAAAGGTGCCTGTGGATTCGTGGGATCACTTATTAGTCTTTATAGGTGAGCGGATGGATATGGAATCTCGACGTCAGTGGGAGTTATCCGTTTCAGGAAACAAACATCCTACATTTGAAGATGTAAAAACCTTTCTTGAACAACGCTGTCATGCCCTCGAAGCAGCTACACCAAGTAAAAGTCTTCGACCAATGCATAGAAATCGTTCACAAGGAACTTCACAAGTGCATAACAGTGTTGTAAATGTGTGTGGTGAATGTGGTGCTGATCATCAGCTGTTCAAGTGTGCTCGGTTTCTAGCATTAGACCCTCGTGATCGTTCGAAATCAGTGCGTGACCATTCATTGTGCTTTAATTGCCTTCGTCCTGGTCATAACAGCAAGGTTTGCCCATAGAAGGGCACTTGTAAAACATGCAACAAAAAACACAATACGCTGCTGCATTTTGGAGGTGCTGCATCGGCTACATCCAGTAAAGGCGAAGAGACTACCACCACGAGTGATGCTGCTTTAGCTGATAGTAATGCTGTAATGAGCATCACATGCACTAACCACAAACGAGCATTACTTGCAACAGCAATTGTTCATGTGCAAGACTGATACAGTCAAAACCAACTGTGTCGTGTACTACTCGATTCCTGTGCAGAAGCTAATCTCATCAGTGAAAAATGTGTAAAACGACTTGGCCTGCCACGCCAACGCAATACAACCATTATAAATGGTGTAGGGAACATCACTAGTGGACAGGCTCGTGGACTGGTGAAGTGTACGATTCAGTCAACGCATCAACCCATGTACAGTCTTAATCTCACACCATTGGTATTACCACAAGTCTCTGGAGTGATGCCAAAACATGATGTTCATATATCAGATCGTCCGGACACAACAGCTTTATACTTAGCTGACCCGGAATACCATAAATCACGCCCAGTTGACATCCTTTTCGGAGCCGATTACTTTTTTGACATTTTGGGGAATGGCAAACGTTACACGTCCAATGGGAAAGTTTATGCCCAAGAGACCGTTTTAAGATGGGTTATCTGCAGCACGGTACCAAGACCGAATGAAGACTCATTCACAATTCAATTGACAACACTTGACACAGATCTGCGTAAATTTTGGGAATTGGAAGAAATTCCACGAGAACCATTTTACACCACTGAAGAACAAGAGTGTGAAGCTCACTTCATCGCAACACATAATCGTGATAAGACAGGACGATACTCTGTGGCCCTGCCCATCAGGAAAACAGCTGGACAGCTCGGACAGTCATTAACGATGGCAACTAGACGATTTCTAGCAATCGAGAAACGACTACAACAGTCACCAGAGCGTTACCAACAGTATCGCGAATTCATACAGGAATATGAAAATCTAGGACATATGACGAGATTACCTGGCAAACCAAGTGCCAGCCTGAACTATTTGCCACATCACTTCGTTCTTAAGGAAGACAGCACGACAACTAAACTGCGAGTGGTTTTCGATGCATTGGCGAAAACAGACTCTGGCATTTCACTCAATGATAAAGTCATGATTGGCCCAAAAACCCAAGATGATATCTTTGATATAATTCTTCGCTTCCGCTTGCACGCAGTCGCCTTTTCAGCTGACATTGCAAAAATGTATCGGCAAGTGACAGTGCATCAAAGCGATCGTCTATTACAGTGCATTTTGTGGCGTGAACAACCACATTTACCTTTACAGGCATATCAGTTGAATACAGTGACGTACGGTACGGCATGTGCACCATATTTGGCAACTCGTGCTCTTCAACAATTAGCAGAAGATGATGGACACTTATTTCCACAAGCAAAAAATGCACTCAAGAACGACTTTTATGTTGACGACGTGATGTCTGGAAATACAACAATATCCAACACAATTGAAATGCAAAGGCAACTGTTACAATTACTACAAAGTGGAGGTTTTGAACTTCGGAAATGGTCATCGAACAAACCTGAAATCCTTGAAGCACTCCCAAATCATTTGCGAGCTTCACAATCAACTACGAGTGTTAACTCCACAGTAACAAAGACGTTAGGCATTCAATGGGACACCACGACAGATGAGTTCTTCTTCAACATCACTGCACGCTTGGCAACGCAACCACCAACGAAAAGAACAGTATTATCAGAGATAGCAAAATTGTACGATCCAATCGGATGGTTATCGCCAATTGTTGTTCGAGCAAAGATGTTACTACAGAAATTATGGCTCATTGGCATGGACTGGGACGATCCGCTATCACATGAACAAAAAACCGAGTGGCAAACAATTGTCAGCCAGCTACCATTTGTAGAAAAGGTACGCATACCACATTGTGTGATCATCAATAATTATTGTTGTGAAATGCATGGATTCTGCGATGCCTCTGAGGGAGCATACGCTGCAGTCATTTATGTACGACCCACCTCATCAGAATCAACTCAAGTGCATTTACTCTGCGCAAAAACTAGAGTCGCACCCATCAAACAAGTATCAATTGCAAGGCTCGAATTGTGTGCCGCTGTGTTATTGTCACGACTACTTTCAAGAATTCGACAGGTATTCAAGGAAGCAATTCCAATTGCCAATGCATGGACTGACTCAACAATCGTTTTAGCATGGCTTAGAAGTCATCCGAGTCGTTGGAAAACTTTCATCGCAAATCGTGTTTCTGAAATTCAAGAATCATTCGAACCACATTTATGGAGACATGTGCCAACTCATTCGAACCCTGCAGATGTCGCGTCACGAGGCATCTTCCCATCACAGTTACCTATGCATGCTATGTGGTGGAATGGGCCGTCTTTCTTGACACAACCGAAGCAAGAATGGCCTGTTAACCCGTACATAAAGGACATAACCATAGAAGAAAGAAAGAAGGAAGTGCAAATACGAGTAATGCAAATGCCTGATACATCGCTAAATCAAAGATATTCTTCGTTGGGGCAATTACAACGAATAACAGCGTACTGTCTCCGGTTTATTACAAACCTCAAGGAGAATCGTCAAAATAGTGTGACCACATTTCTCACAACAACTGAATTACGAAACGCGTTACAATTGTGGATCCGTATTACACAGCAAGAAAAATGGCCCGAGCTCCATAGAGCAATCAAAGAGGACAAACAAATTCCACGTAAATTTCAAAAATTATCCCCATTCATTGACGAGAACGACGTGATTCGAGTTGGAGGTCGGTTGAAAAATGCAACTATTCCCTTTGATGCAAGACACCCAATGTTGCTCCCTAAACGCCACCACTTGACAACACTAATTCTCAGACATTATCACATGATGCTGCTTCTTCCTGGAAATCAATTAATGATAGCAGCAATTCAACAGCACTATTGGATTATGGGCATCCGAGACGCAGTCAGACTATATAACCATCATTGTATTACTTGTGCCAGAGATCGAGCATTCCCTTTTCATCAACGGATGGGCGATTTGCCAAAGTCAAGGATAATACCTGCCAATGCTTTCGTAAACACTGGTGTTGATTATACTGGTCCAATCACGATAAAGGCACACAAAGGTAGAGGTGCAAAATCAACAAAGGCATACATCGCATTATTTGTGTGCTTTACAACAAAAGCAATTCATTTAGAACTGGTTAGTGACCTTTCTACTAATGCATTCATCGCAGCATTGACCAGATTCATTTCTCGACGAGGACGCTGCAACAGCATTTTCAGTGACAATGCAACCAATTTTATAGGAGCTGATCGTGAGCTGAAACAATTACAGCTCTTGGTAAATAGTGACACACACAACAAATTGGTGGCTCACTATTTGACCAAAGAAGGTATTAATTGGCATTTCATTCCCCCTCGAGCACCTCATTTCGGAGGATTATGGGAGGCCGGTATAAGATCTATGAAAAAGCACCTGCGTCGTGTCATGAATAACGTCATTCTCACCTTCGAGGAGTTATACACCGTTCTCACTCAAATCGAAGCATGTCTGAATTCAAGACCACTCTGCGCCATCTCAAGTGATCCTGGCAACTTCGAAGCATTAACACCAGGGCATTTTCTAATCACCAGACCACTTATGGCCTTACCAGAACCCGACTATACCGCCCCACCCGTCAACAGATTAAACCGCTGGGAGTTGTTACGACAGATCCACCAACACTTTTGGAAACGTTGGCACCAAGAGTACTTAGGCCAGCTACTGCAACGTAGCAAGTGGACAACAAAGGCACCAGACATCAAAAGAGGCGAACTTGTTCTTATTCGTGAAGAAAATTTGCCTCCTCAACAATGGACATTGGGACGAATCACTAATGTACACCCAGGAAGGGATGGATTAGTTCGTGTGGCAACTGTGAAAACAGAGGCTGGACTGTTTAAACGACCTTTAGTGAAACTGTGTCGTCTCCCAATCGAGGACTAATATTGACATTCCAGTGTTGAAACCAAATGTTTCAACGCGTGGGAGTAATGTTAGTGCAAGCGTCACAATTTACATCGTCATGTATTTGCTCATTATTGTTGATTGCAATTGTTTGTTTTGGTCAATTGTTTTAAAAATGATTTCGCACGTTTTCATTGTTGATATTTTTGAGATTTATTATTCTTGTTGATTTGCCTTTTTTTTCAGATAAGTATTACTGTCAATGTCGTTGAGCAATAAACCTCCAAATTACACATGCTCCTAGTTCTGAATTTCCTTTCTTGCATTTCATCATGTGTTTTAATTCAAGCTAAGGGACATGAATGAATTTAATGTGTCAAACTCTATTGTTGGTGAATGAGATTGGCTCGTTCATTTTCAATTACAAAACAACATTCCTATTCTACTTTTTGAAGGTCTTTAAGAATCCGAAATCAAATTTCAGAAATTCAAAATTTTTAGTGCACAAGCAAAGTCTTGGGGGCAGCAGTCCTATGGAGGCAGAGTCTGTGAGTATTTATTGAAAAATATTGTGTTTTTGAAATTCTGACTTCTGATTCTTAAACACATGAAAAATTAGAATAGGAATGTTTGTAACACACACTCTCTATCTCTTTGACTGCATCGATAAAATTGGGTTTAAAACTTTAAAAGTTCTACACTTTCAAGGCCTCTATCTCCTAAACGGTTGGATGAATTGAAAAAACACCAAGAATAAAACATTTTTTGAAAATGTGTACAATCTGAATATAGGATTAAAAATAGGGGTTACTATTTAATATTTCAAAGCACACCCCCCCCCCCAAATCATGAATTTCCCCCACGAAATAACTCACTATTGATTATGGACATTTTTTTTTCGTACAATGCTTAATTTCCGAGATATCTGCCATCTGCTGACTTTTTGACACCCTGTATATCAAACAACTTGGAATGACGTGTCATGAATGAATATAAATTAAAATTATTGATAGTCTAAATTGGTTCAAAAGCACCTGGGATTTAGTGGTTCACTGAAACTTTCTATGTGAATTCAGACCAGTACGTGAAGATGTTGGAGGAAATTTTTTTCCCACGACTTCATGAATGGAACTTAGGGGACATTTGGTTCCAACAGGACGTAGCAACGGCTCACACTTCAAAGGCATCAATGGCTATTTTGATGGAACACTTCCCGGAGTACCTCATCTCATTACGGGGCGATTTGGAATGGCCAACCCGCTCCCCCTATTTGACCCCTTGCGGTTTTTATGTTGTTGTTTTTTTTTGAAATGCCGCGGTTATGTTAACTGTCCAAAGTGCCCTGCAAGATCTGAAAGCCAACAACCGGACAGAAATTGGCGAATACCCCATGCAATGAGCAACGCCAGAAATCGGCTTATTCAGTGTATGAATCAGGGAGGGCGTCATCTACCTCACATGATTTTCAAGACTGTCTAAAAAAAACTTTAAATATGTACCTAAATTATAAATAAAATATATAAAACAAAATGGGTTTTATTGCGTTTTGAAATCAGGAAGTTATGTTCCCCACCCTGTATATCAACAACTTGGAATGATGTGTCATGAATGATGTGTAAAGTTCATGATAGTCGAAATTGGATCAAAGGCACCTGGTTTAGTGGAACCATTATGGTTCATTGGAACTTTCAATTCTAAAATATTGCATGTACTATATGAAACAACTTGAATGGTTAGTTGGTTTGGTTTGTTTGGTATTAACGTCCTTTTCAGCTGCTATGGTCATTTCCAACTTGAAATGATGTGTAAAGATGAATACAACGTAAAATTAATGATAATTCAAATTTGTTCAAAGGTACGTGGTTTAATGGTATCATTATGGTCCATTGGAAACTTTTAATGCTAAGATACGGCATTTAATATATGAAACAACTTGGAATGATGCGGAATGAATGAATACAACCTTAAATTAATGATAGTAGAAATTGGTTTCAAAGCACCTGGTTAAGCGGAACCATTATGGTTAATTGGAAGTTTCAATGCTAAGATATGGCATGTTATACAGTATATAAAAAATCTTGGATTGATGTGAAATGATGAATACAACGTAAAATTAATGATAGGCGAATTTTGTCTAAGGCACCTGGTTTAGTGGAACCATGATGGGTCATTGGAACTTTCAAAGCTACGATATGGCATGCAATTTATCAAACAACTTGGAATGATGTGTCATGATTGAATATAACGTCAAATTATCAACAGTCGAAATAGGATCAAAAGTGCCTGGTTTAGTGGAAACATTATGGTTTAATGGAACT
>JAHWFO010010497.1:0-11398 GCA_023313115.1 Rhysida immarginata
AGAAAAAAAAATAAATTATTTGAAGAAAATTTCCGAAGGCTTATAGCAAGAAAACTTGAACACATATTTCACAAATAAAGGATCCAGGTTACTCAGAAAATTGTTATCTTTAACATAAAACAAACCCCAATCAAATATCATAAACGGTTCCGGAGATAGAGCATTTTAAAAGTTTCACCGAAAATTCCAGCTAAGAAATGGCACCCGTGGTGCCATCTGTGAGGGCCTGTATCTCGGCCCAGGAATTTTTGTGGACAAAACCAATCGACAATCGAACAGTGTAGTGTATCGGTATTCGTGTGGAACTTGAAGCATAGCTTCCATAATCTCACCCTTCATAATCATATTTCAAGGGTAATACACTGAACTAGAAAAGAAGCCTGATGTACCCACAATGGTCATCCAAAGTATGAAAGAAAATTGCCTCCTCTTGGTGGAGGAAAATTTGATTGACGACTGTCTAGACTAGAAGCAGAGCACTAGTATAAGATAAAACACGACCTATGAAGTCCAGTAATCTGGAAATATGACATTATCAATGTCTTCAAAATTAACATCAGGTATATGCCTTGGATCACGATATCTCTTTCTATGTATAGGATGATTTAAAATGCCCGAGACTAGCTCGTTGCTATGATTTTCTATATTGGGCAGCATGGATTCCATGAGCCCTTGAACGTATTTGCCAATATGAGTCATGTTGAAGTCATTATAAATGGAGGAATTGCGAACAATTCTCCGATTTTTTGCGCAATAGTCCGAAGGGTAACGTTTCGGAACGTTTGCAGTTCTTTCCACCTAGTCTTACATATTGTGGCCCAGACGGGCATACCATAGGTCAAGATGGTCCGAACAATGACCTTATAGAGTAGGAGTTTATTATCAATGTTTAGAGCACTATTCCGGCCCAGCAGAGCAATCAAGCTAAACTTGGCTCTCATAGCCTTATTCAACGCATAAGTTGCGTGGGGGGTCCAGTTAAGTTTAGAGTCAATAACAACACCAAGATATTTATAAGTTTCAACCCAGTCCAGTTTTTTGCATATAGTGTTAGAGAATCTAATGATCTCTTTCTCTTCTTGGAGACAAACATCGCCTTGCATTTGTCTACATTCAATTTTAGCCTCCATTTGCTAATCCAGCTTTCACACTCCTTTAGAGCCTTCTGTAGCCGCGAGACTACTACGGCTGGTTGACGAGCACAGGTCAGTATAGCAGCGTCATCTGCGTAAAAAAAGAGCTTACATTTGGAAGAACTTGGAAAGTCTCGCATAAAGTAATTGAATAATACTGGCCCCAGGACTGAACCCTGTGGGACACCAGCTTTTACTTCATACATAGGAGATAGACTATCTCCAACTCTGGCCTGAAAGAACCGGTTGGAGAGAAACGAGTGTATCAGAGTAATTATGTCTTGAGGAAATCCATCCATAATCATTTTAAAAATAAGACCATCGTGCCAAACTTGGTCGAAGGCTTTGTGTACATCGAGGAAAACGACCCCATAATACATAAAGAGATTAAGGGGCTCATTGATATCCGCTGCTAGCCTCCATGTTTGGAGTTGGCAGGAATGGTTTGAGCGAAAGCCAAATTGTTCATCGCGGATGAGATCGTTGGCATCACAGTACTCAATGAATCTCTTGAGAATTGTTTTTTCCAGGATTTTGGAGATTGATGGTAACAAGCTGATGGGCCTGTAGCTAACAGGATTTGCAGGATTTTGTCCTGGCTTAGGAATGCTTAAGACAACTGATTGCTTCCAAGCATCCGGGAAGTAAGTGTTCTTCCGGCAGTCGTTAATCACTTTTGCAATATCTTGAATTGTATTTTGAGGTAAATTTTTCAAAGCACTGTTCTTAATAGAGTCTTTACCTGGAGCTTTTCTCGTTTTTAAATTTTTAATGATGCTGTGGACTTCATTTACATCAATGCTCTGTTTTGGGAATTCATTGCCGTTAATATTACAGAAGCCAGTTATGCAGGATTTTACTTTCTCAGACATATCAAGTCCTATTTGCCGACCATCAGTAGGCGTGACAAACTGTCCTGAAAGTGAACCTGCAATAAGCTGCGCTTTATCATCATCATTCGTGATGAATTTGCCATTTTGGGCTAACAGGGGTGGGATATTAATGGCTTTCTTGTTTTGCAAGGCTCGAACCATGCACCAAATAGAGTTATCGTGGGTCGACAGACTCTTAACTTTATCGCTCCACCTGTCATTACGAAGTGCTTTTACCTCCTCGTGAACTCTTCTAGTGAGCCTATTATACTTGGTCTTAAGCCATGAATCACGAGTTCGGTACCCCTGCCTTCTAACTTTATTCCTTTGTTCAATTAATTGTTTGATTTCTGGGGTGAGATCAAGGTGATCTGCTCGCTTCGACTCTAACGGTGAAGCACTAGAGTCAATAGCTGCATTTATACGTTTAGTAAGCCTTTTCACATTGGTATCTATGTCGCTCGTACTATGTTCGTTATTTAGTGGGTCGTCATCGTTTTTGAGAATTTCTCTAAAAAACTTCCAGTCTTGTTTGAGACTCAGTTCTTCTTTGAGGTCAATGTTTACGTTGTCAAAATTTAGTGCAACTGGTTTATGGTCTGAGGATAGATCATTGACAGTATATATACTGAATGATTTGTAGAAGCCCATCAACAACACTATATCAAGTACATCGCTTGAAGGAGAATGATCACAATAATATGTATCATCCACAGGGTCTACTGCAATAATATCAGATTGCCTTTGCACGTAGCCATTAGTTGTGTGCGATCCATCGAAAACCATCGATCCATCGATGGTTTTGTTCGTCGATCAATCGAAATTTCGATGGTTTTCAACCATCGAACGATTTTTATAAAACACCGATTGCCAGCGATGGTGGTTTACAAACCATCGATGGAAATTTCGATTGTACTTCGATGGTAAATGGTTGGTTAAGTCAAATCACTAGACGAGACGACCAATGCGGTTTCGAGATTTGCCGCTGGCCTCCCATTGGTGCTTTATACCAGATAAATAAGGTGAGAAATGTCAGAGAGTATCACAGGGTTCAGTTCTGGGGCCAGTATTATTCAATTATTTTATGCGAGACTTCCCAAGTCCTTCTAAATGTAAGCTCTTTTTTTACGCAGATGACCTGTGCTCGTCAACCAGCCGTAGTAGTCTCGCGGCTGCAGAAGGCTCTAAAGGAGTGTGAAAGCTGGTTTAGCAAGTGGAGGCTAAAATTGAATGTAGACAAATGCAAGGCGATGTTTGTCTCCAAGAAGAGAAAGAGATCATTAGATTCTCTAACACTATATGGCAAAAAACTGGACTGGGTTGAAACTTATAAATATCTTGGTGTTGTTATTGACTCTAAACTTACCTGGACTCCCCACGCAACTTATGCGTTGAATAAGGCCAGGAGAGCCAAGTTTAGCTTGATTGCTCTGCTGGGCCGGAATAGTGCTCTAAACATTGATAATAAACTCCTACTCTATAAGGTCATTGTTCGGACTATCTTGACCTATGGTATGCCCGTCTGGGCCACAATATGTAAAACTAGATGGAAAGAACTGCAAACGTTCCACAACGTTACCCTTAGGACTATTGCGCAAAAAGATCGGAGAATTGTTCGCAATTCCTCCATTTATAATGACTTCAACATGACTCATATTGGCAAATACGTTCAAGGGCTCATGGAATCCATGCTGCCCAATATAGAAAATCATAGCAACGAGCTAGTCTCGGGCATTTTAAAGCATCCTATGCATAGAAAGAGATATCGTGATCCAAGGCATATACTTGATATTAATTTTGAAGACATTGATAATGTCTTATTTCCAGATTACTGGACTTCATAGGTCGTGTTTTATCTAATACTAGTGGTCTGCTTCTAGTCTAGACAGTCGTCAATCAAATTTTCCTCCACCAAGAGGAGGCAATTTTCTTTCATACTTTGGATGACCCTTGTGGGTACATCAGGCTTCTTTTCTAGCTCAGTGTATTTCCCTTGGAATATGATTATGAAGGGTGAGATTATGGAAGCTATGCTTCAAGTTCCACTTGAATACCGATACACTACACTGTTCGATTGTCGATTGTCAGAGAGTATCAGATTGTACTACAGATCGCCACTGACTCCTCATAATAGTAATCCACTGCATGCATGGAAGATGATGCACGGAAATATTGCATTTAGAATGATGGCCCAGAGATTTTTAACGCCACCAGCAACATCTGTGCCTGCACAAAGACTTTTTTCAAAAGCAGGCTGCACCATTGGAAAAAAAGGACCATGTTAAGTCCAAAGCAATTGGAGAAATTGTTGGTTTTACAATCGATGCCTTTGAATGTCTTGCATAAATTTTGTTAAACCCAACTTTTACATTTGTCAAATTATCAGTAATAAAATGTCTGTTGTAGTCTAAGCTTTATCCATGTGATTTTATGCTATTTTATTGAGATAAAAAAATTAAAAGAACCATCGATGGTATTTCTGAATCCATCGATGGTAATTCTGAATCCATCGATGGCTTCCTGTGCCCATCGGTTGTGTTTCGATGATGGTTCATACCATCGATGGTGCCACCGATGGTGGTTTTTAAACCATCGCACACCACTAGTAGCCATACAAAAGGACACCGTTTTGGTTATGGCATCTTGAATTCCAGTGCGAGTGTTTAGCGTTCAGGTCTCCCGCCATAATAACGGGAATATTCCCGGAAAACAGCTCGTCCAGCTCATTGGCATCGAATTTATGCTTGGGCGCATTATATAGAGCCACTAGTTTCATCTCTCCCAGTGTGGCATCAGTAATGATAGCAGAGGCAGCTTCCATACCCATATAGTCTCGGGTTGGTTCCTCCCGATGATGAATGCCTTTCTTAATAATAATTGCTGACCCACCTGACGGAGACTTTACTGTAGTGGGAAGAGTTCTGTCTTTACGATACACACAGTAACCAGGCAGCCTGATATCGCATTTGATTAGGAAGTTGTAAAACTCAATACGCCTCCGGGGGACCCCCTGGCGTTCCATATTACGCAACGAAGTTTACGTAAGTAATCTTATATTTTCCTGAATTTTAACATATGGTAAATTCAAAAAATTCTGAGACTATGAAGGTAAGATTTTTTTTTGCTGCCTGAATTGATATGGACTGCACCGGTAGTATCTAAGCAACGTACGAGCATTGTTAACAGCAGTTTGTGTTATTCTCGGTCGTAAGCCACACGTACAGGGATTGGACTAAATAATATAACACAAGAAAGGAGGGAGGAGGGAAAGAAACCACTTTTCCACTAGGTTGCTTTCCTTCCCTTCTTGTTAAACTAGTGTCCACAATTTTGACTGCTTACATATTTTATTAATATGAACGCCTTTGATTTTAGACGTTTTGTCGAATATCTAGAAAAATACTTGAGAAATTATCCTGAAACCTCAGGGGCGTAAAGAGCATGTTACAACTCTTATACAAGGGGTAGACAGCAAAACTGAAACACCTGAGTTTATGGCAAAATTATTTATTAATATGGTGTAGGAACCTCCTTTGGCCAAAACGATTCCGACTTGCTGCTCCAAAATACCCCACACAGGCTCAATAATGTTCAAATCCGGTGACTGTGGAGGCCATGGCAGATGTTCAACCTTTGTTTCATGCTCATCAAACCACTTTTTCACCAGTCTTTCTCTGTTTACTGGTGCATTGTCATCCTGTTACACACCGACACCGTCAGGGAAAAAATGTTGGAACATCGAGTGCACCTGATCCTCCAGAATATGCCGATAGTTCTTGGCAGTGACGTGTTCTTCAAAAACAATCTGTGGGCCTAGAGAATTCCAGGAATTTGCACCCCAAACCATTACAGATCCACCTCCATGCTTCACTGTGGGCATTAAAAGTCCGGCTGGTAGACTCTGAGGGTTATCTCCATACACACACACACACAAACACACGTCCGGATGTGGGAAAAACAGTGAAGGTAGACTCGGCAGGGAACACCACACGTTTTAGGTCGTCCATAGTCCAGGATTTGTGCTGCTGGCACTATTCAATTCGACGTATGGCATTTGTGCGATTCACCAAGGGCTTGCGTCCAGGAATATTGACCCTGTGAAGTTCACGACGAACAGTTTTGGTGAAAACAGGTGAACTGAGATGAACAGTTATTTATTTCTGCTTTCACTGTAGCAACAGTGGTTTTATGTTTTTGCATACAATCTAGAGCCGTGCGATGTATTCGATGTCAACATCGAACCTCCATATTTTCAGGTACATCGACGCCAGGACATCGAGTAGTTTATAGTCATCGATGTTTTTTCTATTTCTTATAGTGAATAGTCGGGTAGTGGTATATATTTTTCTATTTTTTATAGTACCGTATAGTGGAATAATACATGTTGTGAAGTTCCATGTAGCTAGATTCGTTATTGCTCATTGACTTTCGATGCATGGACTGACAGTTATAATTCACGAAATTATCTTGGTTTAACAGTGCATTATATTATGGGGTTTGAATTTTATTCGCATGTTTTAGGATGGTACTGTTAGAAACTGTACACAGCAGAAAATTTGAAATAACAGTTGCATGAACTGGTTGCTTTTTGGGAAATAGATAAAGAAAAAATCTTGTGCTGTGTCACTGATAATGCTGCAAATATGATTAAATGCACTGAATTTTTTTGGGAAAGGGCTAACATATGGCATGCTTTGCACATTCTCTGAATTTACTGGTCACTAAATCAATTAATCAAGAAGCTACTTTTCCATCATTAATTGATAATTGTATAATTATTGTCAAATTTCTGTTTCATTTAATTGCCATTAAAAATAAATACTGAAAACTGTTCAAAGTGTAGAAATTTACTTTATTTTGCTGTTAACGCCAACAGAAGAAAAGAAACCACTATTCCACATAAATGAATTTATAAAATTAAAAAGCATGTATATACGGGTTTTTGATATTATAAATTCATTTATGCGGAATTGTGGTTCTTTTTCTTCTTTTGCTGTTATCTTTGTGTCCGCAGTTTTGGCTGTCTCATATTATATTATTATTATGCTGTGCTTGATAAAGCTGAATGCAGTTAACAAAAAACATCAATGCTTTCTCGTTAAGTACTGAGTACTTTTTCTGACATCGATGCTAATCCCGATGTTTTCTCGTTAAGCATCGAGTAGCTTTTCTGTTTTCGATGCTAACATCGATGTCACGACATTTCAAGCATCGCATGGCTCTAATGCAATCCTCGTTAGTACGCGGACATCTCTTTCAGACAGTTTCCTCTTGCCTCCACAGTTACTCCTTTTGGATGTCGTTCGTCCTTCTTGCTGGTACGCCGACATGATCCGTGATACTCGATACTGTAGCTCTCGACCACGGCAGTAGAATAGAAAGTAAGGAATCTCCTATTTGGTGGTCTGGCAAAAAAAGTTCATTAGTGCAAATTTTTGTCACCACGGGCGCCATAATGTTATAGTGCGAAATGCGTTAGTGTTATAGAGTAGAATAGAATAGATGAGCATGGAAAACCAACATTTACCTTCCAAGATTTTTATATTCGTTTTAAAAAAGAAGTAAAATGCTCAAGTAATCCAATGGAAGAGTTAAAAACTAAATTAGATGGATTAATTAATCACACAGACTGGGAATGTGATGATATTTTTGTGCATCAAGACAACATAGAAGATCCTGATACAACTATTGATATGGTCAGATGTGTAATTTATTATGTTTGTGGGTACCTAAGCAGGCATATGGTAGGTTTTATTGCTTATTTGATGCTGAACAAGTTTGTAATTGGTGTTTTTGTGTATCACCTGCTGTTTAGTAGGTAAGATCTGCATATATCCTAATTTGCATATTGACAACACTGTACGTGTCACCATGAGAAAGAGCACCCTCAACTTCCTATTCACTCCCTTTATTGGAATTTGCATAATTAGTTAGTTAGAATTTCCAAGATAGAAACTGGGGGTTACAGAATTTTGATTCACCCTATATACTACGAGCTGTTGAAAAATATTTTTCAGAACATGTTAATGATCCAAGTGTATATTATGACACTGCAGATACATACGTATTTTGCAATATACAGGGTCGGGACAAATTAATATGACCACCTCTCCTCGAACATGTTGGAACGTCCCATGGTATGCAGATGAAAAATCATTGTATATCATTAACAGCAGACAAAAGCAGACGTGTAGTAGCATCCGTTAACGCAGCAATTGTCGCCGTCATGGGCACAGCAAGTGACCTGTCGGACCTCCAAAAGGGGATGATCATTGGCTATCGGGCCAAAAGGGGGCAGCATTTCAGAAACGGCCATCTTTGTGAACTGCTCTAGGGCTGCCGTTGTGAAGGTGTACCGCGACTGGACGAACCATACAATTTCGAGCAACCGAAGAGGTAACTGTGGGCTCTATGGGCCATCGATCCTAGAGGCGAGCGTCGATTACGACGCCTGGCCAAGACCAATCGGCGTGCCACTGTTGAGCAACTAACACAGCAAATGAATAGAGGGGCCACTATGCGTGTCAGCACCAAGACAGTGCAATGATCCCTCTTGAGGTTGGGGCTCCGGAGCAGGCGTATGGTAACAGGACCCATGTTGACGCCTGTGCATCGCCGAAAACGCCTCCAATTCGCAATGGAATATCGCCATTGGACCTCGGCCGAGTGGCAAAGGGTTGCTTTATCTGACGAGTCGCGGTTTCTGGTGAACAGAGTGGACGGACGATGGAGAATTCGCTGGGAAGCATCTGAGGACAGGCATCCCGACACTATCGTTGGCAGATGACAGGCTGGTGGGGGAGGTGTGACTGTTTGGGGGATGTTTTCGTGGTATGGTCTGAGTCCACTGATACCGCTGGAGGGTACACTGAAAGTTGTTCGTTACCTGACGATCGTCTCAGACCAGGTACGCCCCTTCATGTCGACAATGTTTTAAACTTAACCTCGAGCAGAAGGTTCCTGATTCGATCCCAGACTGTGGAATTTTCTTTCCTATTTTTCATCAATAATCTGTAATGTCTCCCGTCATAGAATTTGATTAGCACTATTTCAATGCGAGATGTAAAACAACTATACCACTTGAACCTCTACACATTGAGTTAACATTACCACCGTATATTGCTCCCAGCTTATAGAATACCTTTTATATATTACATCATTTAAACCAAAATATGCCATCCCAAATATGATAATAATTTATTGGTTGGATTCCTAGAGAAACTGCAGTTTGTCACCAGAATGCAAATTTTCAGTTAACTGATAATTTGCGTTCAAGTTAAACCACTTTCTTTCGAGGGTGCTGTAATTGCCAGTGTGTCAGCGAATAGGGGGAAATAGGGGACCAGCAACAAATTGAACAAAACAATTAATGTTTGGGATCACCCTGTAAAAAATTTACTTGAAATGCGATGTAGCTATAGTATATGATTATGAGGCTTCTTTTACTTGTCTGTGTTCATTTGTATGAGATAACTATGTATAGATATAAAAGTTTCTTAAAAAAATCGAAATCTTTTTCGTAAGTTTTTGTTTATAAAAGGCAGGGTTTTCAACTCAATGCAATGGCTCTTTCAGGAAACTTTACGAACTACAGTAGAGACAACACTCTGCAGTCAGATTATTAAAATATTAAATATTTGAAGAAGTATGGGCATTTTTACTAAATAATGTTTAACTGTCTATGCGCAAGTGTTACCAAAATGTCTTGTGCTTGATTTATTAGCATTACAGTCACCACCATAAAGTTGGCCAATCTTTTTGACATGTGCAGTAAGTCTTCTGATGCAGTAAGTCTTCTGATGCAGTAAGTCTGGATTTTACCGATGATGCACTTGTTGGCGGAGATATCGTTGAACCGTGGAAAGCCTATTTAAAGTCATAATATATAAACAAATTGCCTTCGAGTCGATTATTCTGCGTCAGTTTTTAATTTATTAATTTCATTTATCTATTTAAAAAAAACGAAAATAGAAACTAAATATAAATACGAAAACAACGTTTCGAAAACGAAAGCGGACGTTTCATAGAATAGCTAATCGATTTATTCCCCGTTAACGTCTATTGGCTGGCGTTTGAAATGACGTCATCCTCTCGGCCAACTTATGTGCAGGCGACTGTAGCCAAATGTATAGAGCTTCTCTTCTAAAATGCCCAAGCAAATATTCTGAAAATTCAGAAAGATATCGCCGATAGAATGAGTTGAATTTCAGTTGCTCTCAAAAATAAACAAAACGATAGGGGTTTTTCTCCAAATCTTTAGGGTCATACGAGCGAAAAGCAGGCCGACGGCATATTGACTTCATATTAGCGTAAGGAGAAGTTGATACTAGTGTCTGATACAAAAATAAAAATTTGGAGAAAACCCCTTATCGTTTTGTTGGTCCGGGCTGGAATGTAGTTGACGACGGGACGGATGGGCATGTTTGGTTTATGGGCTTTGATGAAGGCATTGAAAGTGGGGGACTTGGGTTGGGAGAGATCAGACGACATAGGTGTTTGAAGTGGGGCGGCTTGTTGATGGTGGAAATGATGGATCTGCAGAATTTGGGGGTGGGGTAAGAGGATGGGGAAACAAAACTATGGGAGAAAAGGAAATCATGTACCATGTTGACATAGTGAGGACGGTGAATTACTACGGAAGAATTTCATCTTTCGGACTTGGTGCTGATGGCATCGTCTTCGGTTATTATGCTAATGGAGGCGGAGGACTCAAGCGGTGGTCTTCATGAAAAATTTTACATATCGGAGTTTCGGGGACAGCGCGGATGGCGGGTCTGTTGGTAGCTGGGATGTGTAAAATAATGCGGGTTCGTCGGTAAGCCTCATATCCTTGGATGTCGTCAACTTCTACACAAATGTCCACGTTCCGGACACCTTGAATATTTTCGAATACCTCTTGTTTTCCTCCGCCTTTCCGAAGACTAAAGGCACCACCTATTCCCAGACTAACGGCCTCGGCATGGGTTTCCCATTAAGTCTTCTTTTCCGAAGTCTTCCTCCGACTCCTAGAACAGGCTAACGTTACTCCCCTGTTATCCAATTCCACCATTCTATCCTATCATCGATACGTCGATGGTAACTTGATAATTTTTGAATCCTCGACCACCTCACCCACAGCCAAGGTAATGTCGGCATCATCGCTATCCGACCAGTGCAGGACACTTACTACTGTGATCATGCCCCTACTAGTGATGTGTTGGCCATCTCGGTAATGAAGGATTTCACAAAGCCAAACAACATCTTCACGATTTATGACCTTTCTTCTGACCGCAAGCCTGTGACGTTGAACTTTGACAATGACGACATCAGCTTCAGAGAAGAAGTCAAGCCTCAGCACGACTGGAAGCCTTCAGAGAAATCCTCAAGGAACATAACTACCATCTCGACGGGGCA
>JAHWFO010010511.1:0-10107 GCA_023313115.1 Rhysida immarginata
GTGAATAAATATTTCTGTTTGCATGATAATTGTTTGACATTTGGTGAATACATACACTAACATAAGCTCTTTAAATTCTCCAAAAATAAAACTGGTATCTTTTACGAATCTAGAGTTTTAGGCGCTGTTATCGAGCTGACGAGTAATAAGTTTGGGATATCCTAAACTTTTGAGACGCACTGTATTTCATTTGTTTGTTTTCACGCAATAAACGCTTTTTAAAATGTTACTGTACCGGTATAAGCTTGATACCATATACCGTAGGTTTTATAAATAAAACGTTTTTTATTTTTTACTTTAACCTTTTATTTCACTCTCATATTCGCGTATTTGCATTTATGTAAAATAAATAGCGGGATTCGTAAAGACTGGGAGCATCCATTAATTAAAAAAAAAAAGGTTGAGAGACAGTGGCTCCTGTCTACCAGCCCTTCAGCATATCTGCACAACAGTACGTTATGCAGGGAAAGTCATCTCCTGCGTTCGGGAACTTTTGAAACACACGGTATTTTTAAATATAATGGGAACGCAATTGTCCTGGGACGCACATGTCCTAGTATACAACCTTCCTGGACGCACTTGCCCTAGAACTCACTAAAAGTGTTAATAGCTAGGAAAGACCTGACAAAATGTACTAAATGGAGCTGACAACGCTCACAGATAAAGTAAATCTGCAGTAATGAACACTGACACATAGAGCTCTGAATGTAAGGAAAGTAATTCCATTCTTACGTTCTGAGCAGTAGTAACATCCTGTTACCTAAGTATAAAACAATCTTGAACTGCTAGCCAAATTGAAAAATTGAATTTTTTTCATTTTAGATTGATGAAATTACACACTATGCGTTGTCTAAACAGGATCATCTTCATGGGTAGGAAGAGGAAGAAGTCGCTGGGTGCCAGGGCTGGTAAAGTAGTAATTCCCCGGAAAAGTCACAGTCTCTTGTGCTGCGCATGCTGGAGCATTGTCATAAAAGACCAGATCTTTAGACAATTTTTCATGTAGCTTGGTCTTGATGAATACCCGTAAAGGCCTTCGTCACACCAAATCCAAACGTTATTGTTTGCACACGCTTTTGTCATAGCTCCGTCCCTTTTGGGCCATATGGTGTTCACACCTAGCGTTAACACCGAGCCATGAAGCGCTTTGAGATTTCAACTATGTTCAACATTTTACGGCAACACCAGCGTTGGACAAGTGCAGTTGAACTTTCACTTTAATTTGCAAATGGTGGAAGAAAACATAGACGAAGTTCTTATACAGTGTATAAAAGATCGTCTTTTTTTTTTTTTTTTTTTTTTTTTGCATGAAAAATCGAATAATGGATATAGAGACATTGTACATAATAATTAAAACTCTACGTTTACTTTCTTCCATTTCTTTTCAACATGGTTCTGATGCATCATGAGAAGATTAAGCGGAACGTCGAACGTTTTAAGAAAAAAGATCAACGCTTGGTGACGTCATGATTTGCGCGTTAACGCTTGCGCTTTGTGTGAACTAATCTTAATTTTAGCAGCAGATTCTTAGCAGTATGAGGTACAGTCAATAAATAACGAGGCAAAGGATATTTCATAGTAGGAAGTTAGTTTATTTTCGTTACAAGAAATTTTTTGTGCGAAAACGAAAAACTTTGACGTCACTTACATTAAAGTTAGACGATTCTCGTACGTTAAGAAAAAAAAATCACGAAGAAATTTTTATATCTCGTTGGCAAATGTCAATTGCATAACCATGACCTCCTGGAGTAATAAAGGAGATCATGGCATAATAATATCTTCGTTCATGCGCAATTTGTGCATTACAAACACATCTGGGCAAATATCCGCCATCATGGTTCTCTCACTTAGACGACTGCCTGCTTGTGCTTTGTTATCTGCCACCCTCATGATCAACTTATGGAAAAATGGAATCCCTGAGTACGTTTTACTCCGCCTAGAGTAATGTTGCTGAAGTTAATGTACTTGCTGTATTTCGTAACGTTAAAAAGCTTCCATTTTTGACGCTAGATGGCGCCACTTGTATGTTAGGGTTAGATTTTGATGATTATTTCGGATAAGCATTCAATAGGGAGTGCAAGTGTGACGTCAGTCCTTGGAATTCTTCAGTCACGTGACTCGATTTGGTTCCAAACAAGTCTTCTCGCTTCGGGATTTAACATGGTTCCAACGTAGGGATGGAATAAAATTGCTTTGTATAAGCCCAGTGTTTATAACACATTTAAGATGTGAAATTGTTTAGTTCCTCACTGCTCAAGAAGGAGCCAAAAGAGCGATTTAGACATCTATCGTTTTCCCAAAGAAAGAAAGATCCGCGAACGATGGCATTCTTTTGCTAAGTGATTAAAAGTGATTAAAAAGCGTTCTAATATTAATGTATAAATTATATAATGGGATTAAATGTCTTAATAATAGTATCAATTACACAAATTAACATAATAATTTAAGAGATGTCATTTTTACTGGCCGCCCGTTTCAACGTTCCTAGTACGTATATTGCGTGGTTCCAATGTTTGGAACCAGCGATCCCATTTCCTAAGCTCTCGGCCCGATCATCGCGCAAATGACGTCAGCTGTGACGTAGTCACTTGCACTCCCTATAGGGGGGAAACCCACAGGATTGCAGTTTTGTCATTAGCGAAAAATTTTGACAGGAGAAACCTGCTTGAACATTTCGTAACTGATTTCTCGTAACGAAAAAAAGACTAAAGCGGGTTTCACAAATTCCTTGCGGCGAGCGGATCTGGGCGCGGCGCGGCATCTGCCTAGAGCACCACACCGCAAACCGTTTCACAAATAATTCAAGCTGAGTGGTTGAGTGCCGCGCGTCGTCCGCAGAGCTTGCGGACGAAGTTCGTCGTGTTGAACCTGGGCAGCCGCGGCGGCGGTAGTGGCAGCAGTGGTTCAGCCATTCAGAAAAACTAAATTACATGTAAATTCTGAGAAGGCAATAGCACGTACCATGCACAGACATAAAATTAGAGTTAGGGGGCAGTTTGAACCTGCACACTGGCTGACTTCATTTCAGTCGGGAATAGAATAAACATGGCAAGCGGGCAATTAATGGCGGACAAGCAAGGAGTTGATGTTGTGATTTGTATGACGTCATAACCACCAACCAATCGGATTGCAGCCGTGGCCGCCGCCGCTAGCTTTTTATTTGTGAAACCCGCTTCACTCCCTATCAATTATTTAACAAAACTCAAAAGTATTGTCCGCAATTGTTTAGGCATTTATCCCATTGTGACACTAGTCGCAGAATGGCCTGCTCGTGGCTCCTGTATGAACCAATTGCGCACACAGTAGTTGACTTCATCGTCCGTTTGAAACCGTTGTCCCTGCAGTACTTTTTTGAGCTCATTGAAGATGTGAAAGTCACATGGAGACTGATCTGGACTATGGAGGGGGGTAGCTGAAGACTTCCTACTTGAACTTCTGCAGACGTTCCTTTGTTGTGTTGGTGGTGTGTGGTCTAGCGTTATCGTGCAAGAAGATGATACCACGAAAAAGTTTATCAGGACGTTTCAAAAAGCTCACAACACCTCACTGCTCCTCTTTGGATGCCTCCATTACGTGTCGCTTTCAGAACGAAATGAATGGACGCTGCTTAGTTATCGTTCCTTGCCAGACACTTAAGGCCATCTAGAGAGAGAAACGCGCGCGAATCATTTTTGTCACACAAGCAACTATATTTCAGACGAGTCATTTTTGTCTCCATGTTGTTAAATACCATAGTTTTGATATTTATTGACTACTAAATACCTCTGTGGTCGTCCGTCCTTTCTGAGCTTAAGTAGATCCCTTTGGAATTCGAAAAAATGCTGAGCAGGACCTTCCTGGATGAGGGCTGGGTGCGCTTTCTTCCAATGCTCGATTGGGTCGTACTGATACAGCAATATTCGTTTGGATTGGTCCAGCATCACATTAAAACGTTAGTTGATGTGTCTCTACGGTGCTCTTCCTGGAATGGAGTGAGCAAATGTGCCATCTATTGTGAAGAAATCGTTGTCATCTGGAATTCTGCGTTTGAGATGTTAAAAAAGTGCTGTAACTGATGTAGATCTTCTGCATGGTATGTTTCATTACGATTTTTTGGCATTCGAAGACCAAGGGCCTCCACTGGTGGGATGACTTGCTGCATGATTTGCAGTTCCTAACTGGTGGCCTCGGTCTTCCAGGCTGATCTTGTCACGTTGACAGCCTAATATGATTTAGTGCCCTGTATTCAAGAAATGCAGCATGGGTTAAATTGGTTTGGGCATCTCTGCAGGAAAATTAATTGTATTATTGTCGTTTCACTACTTCAATCGAAACTTCTATGGTGATTGTAAAGATTTTATGACTGACCCATTTGCACTTTGTTTTCGTTTTCTTTTTTCATGATGTAAAAATACAGCTGACATACTGAACTTACATTGATCATCACTCTCGTCGATAAACCTTTTTAATGATGAGGCCTCTTCTAGCGTTTTGGCCACCCACTCGAAATCTGGGCGCAAAGCTTCTACGAAAATCGCGAAAGCATTCGAGCCAAGTGGAAGCAGAATGTCTACAATAGCATCTACTCGTTCTTCGTCTGCACATATCTCTTCTTCTATCCTTTTTTGGTCTTCAGGAGTTAAAATGCCTTTCTTCTGGAGAGCAGGATATATGCACTTCGGTATAATATTATCTTTTAGATAGGCACGATGTTCCAATAATATCGTTTCGTAATTGGGTTTCATCTTTTACCTGTAAGATTAAAAAAAAAATCGAGGAAACGTAAAATCACAGATTAAAAACACATAATCTGTGCGTAAAATTATGGAAATGTAAAGCAAAAACAAGCAACAGATTTTGGAATGGAAACAAATCATTGATCATATTAAATTTATTAAATGGAAGGAAACCCGGCTAACAGGATTAAGCAATTTAATGAGGCTTAACGAATTTCGACTTATACAGCATCAGTTGATAGGCACAACGTTGGCAGGTGGAACTGATGTCACCGGAAGTAGATTTCCTTAAATTTGTCATCATGAAAATTATGAATTTTTAATTATGAATATTAATTTCGAATTATAAATATTAATTTAAATTGTAAATATTAGTCAGTTTTAACACCAGGGGTCACAGGAGTTGTGGCTTGAGGGAGTTGGGCAGTGTTGGTAGAGTAAGGTGGTGGTGGTTGTGGACATTGGTGTTGCTGGCTTCAGGCAAAAGGGGGATTAGTGAGAGAGGTTTTTCTCTCAGACGATATATTAATCAAACGTGAAAATTGAGCAATGTTTGTGTTATGCGCACCTTTCTCTGCGCAGGCTTGTGTTACAGCCGACAACTCGAGGGGGCACCAAAACCCAATGACGTCATCAAAATAGTTAGTTTCGGTTTTTCCATCTTGAGCATTGGTTAGGTCAGAGACAATCTATTAACAAATGGCCGCTGAGTGATTGAGTACTTGCAACTAGAGACGATATATTAACTGGCATTCGTATTTAGTTTTACTTTCATTTTTACTAAACTCAAGTAGGGGAGGCATTGAAATTTCATAGCTAAGATCATTTATACTTCATTCGTTCATTTAATCTTTTCACAAACGTTTTAGGGCAAATTCTTTATACTTGTAGAAAATAATTACCTGCTTTTTAAAACACTGTTTGTTAAATTTTATCTAAAGTGATGGCACTCTGTTGTGTTTGTCCAGAGCAATGTGCGAATTATCAGATATTAGAGATATACATTGTGTAACGAAAAAGTAAATCTTATATACACTGATATTAAATACTTTATTCACTACTAGGTTTCCATGTTTTGTTTGCTTATTTATATTTTATAGTAATAGTATATAAATAAATACATAAATAAAAACAAATAAATATGTACAGTATATGGGGGAAGCAGAGACGATCTATTAACGTTAATATATAGTTTCTGGGGGGGGGGGGGGGCACTTTTACTTGGAATGACGCCATTTAATTCTCATTATAAAATATGGATAGTTCTTTGTACTGTCCTTCCTGATGAAGTTGCTGGAGACCTTGCAGTACTTATCAAGAAGAAAACACAGAATTTCGACCAGTTTCGCCTTTATTCTTGGCTATATCAATGGTATCCTTGATAAAGCCAGGAATAAAAGGCGAAATTAGTCGGAATTGTGTGTGTTTTCTTTCCCGAAATGTACTGCAAGGCCTCCATCAATTCATTTAATTCTCGCCTGTGTGACGCCATTCATGAAGTGTCCTTAGAGTTGCAGACGACAACTCCAGGCGGCACAACTGCAATAATATACAAGTTTACTATGGGAAAACAATGAAATATCACAACTGTCTAGTGTTCACCCGCGATTCTGCTTATATATCATAGATTTCCAGAACAGATATCGTTCTGGCCCACAACACTTTTCTTTTTTGTTAAATTTCTAATTTACTACGTGTTTAATGAAGTGTTTTGTTTCATGATGCTCAGTTTCTTTTTAATTTTTAAAAACTCAATTCATTTTTGTCTCTCATTGTGAGGCATTGAAAGCCAGGCTTGGTGAGGGGGAGGAGTTGTGATGAAGTCGTTCAGCCCTTTTAAATGCATATCTCCACTATAAATGGTTTAATTTGATAGTCGACATGGAACAAGACTTTTTTAACACTGGCCCCTTACGTGGTTTAGCAAGAGAGACTCGTGAATGGCTTTGAGGTGCGCCGTTTTACACACATCATTAATCCGTGAGGGACCGCTATCTCCATAATCGCATGAGCGTTTTTATTCCATTCAAACAATTTCAAGTGGATTTGGTTGACCTGAGCAACCTGTCAAAGCAGAATGACGGTTTTATATTTCTTCTCAACGGCTTACTTCTTTGCATTGACGTGATCTCTCGATTTGCCTGGGTCGTCCCTTTAAAATCAAAGATGAAAGCATTCCTCTTAAGGCACACTTTAAGGGCGTTGAGTTTTCAAATCAACACGTTCAAAATTATTCTAAACGACTTAACATTCTGTACTTTGCAAATTTACAAGGGAACTACATGAAAGTGTATGGCGCACTCTTTATTTGTGAGCAAGCATACCTTGGAAGCAATGGCGTTACGCGGCAGCGGAAGTGAGGACCAAAAAGAACATGGCAGCAAGATGGAAGTACTGACCTATATAAACAACTGGATGGCGCATCCCTCATTAAGAGGATTAAAAAGGGTGACGCTACTGCTTAGCCACATTGGTAGGGGCAATAGTTTAAACTCTCTTGTGACATTTTTATTCGAGATTCCAATATAAATAATTTGATGGGAAAATTTAAATTAAAACTTTTTACTAATATACTTAAATATTATCTTTTTGATTTGGCAGAGTATAAAATAAATAATATTTACGAAACACACACTGCTTAATCAAACCTTACACACATTAAGGTGTTAAATTAAAATTAAAAAAACAAGTTAATTAATTAATTAACATTTTACTTTGACCAATTGTTAAATTTACTTTGTGCACCTTTACAATGCTCTGTTTCGGGCGTTAAAATTCAGAATTGATCCAAGAATCAAACAAACGTTGCACACACGATGAGATATCTTGCCATCCGCCATCATAGTATGGGCAACTTCCGGTGGCGTCAAGTTTTTCGCCGGAAGCGCCATCCAGTTATTTATATATCGTATATCTTCTAATAGACGCCTGGTCTCCAATTGTCGCCGGTCTCTAATAAACGCCGGGTTTCAAAATTAAGATTGCTAAATAAACGCCAGAAATTCTCTTTCACGCAGCAGTTCACGTGAGCCGCTTTCGGGGTTCACGTGTACACAGGCTTGAGAGGATTCCCAGCTCACTGCTTTGAGTTTCAATATCATATGAACTCTGCTATTCATCCATTAGTTCTCAAGGTATCCTGTTCGTAAGGACTGTTTACTGCACACTATCATATTTTGTTTAAAAAAAAAAAAGACATGCCTCCAAAGCGATCATATGATGTGGCGTTTATGATGTCGTGCAAGCTATAAGATTTGACACAGATTGCTAAATAAACGCCGGTCTCTAATAAACGCCCGGTTAGTGCTTAAGTTAAAAAAATAGACGCTGGGGGCTTCTATTGGTAGGTCAATGGATGGAAGCAATATCAACAGCGGGGTTCCATGACAATTCAGAACATGGCAAATCAGAACATGACATTTCAGAACATGACAATTCAGAACATCACTAATCAGAACGCTGATAAATCAGAACTATGACATATCAGAACTGTCACAATTCAGAACAATGACATATGAGAACATAGATAAAACAGAACAATGACGAATCAGAACTGTCACAATTCAGAACTATGACGAAACAGAACGTAAATTTATTCATATGTATGGTCTTAATTATTTAATAAATTTTATTTATTTATTTATTTACTTGTTAAATACTTTGAATTTAATCATTAAACTTAAACTTGCTTATCCACTTTTGTAAAGGGTATTGGCTAATTATTTGGTAAGGACCATCTTTCAAAAATTCTGCAATCCATTTCTGGTAATTACTTTTATTCATAACTAGCAGAGGACCCGGCGTTGCCCGGGATAATTACGCTTGTAAGTAAACAGAACAACCTCGAAAAACTAAATTAAACCTCGAAATTGGTTAAATAATAACTCCATTACTACATTTTTACCTCTTCACTGAAAAAATCCATTCTAGATGATATACCGGGACTTGATTTACCGAAAAAAATATTTTTAAAGGCTCACAATGGATGGACCTCTCCAAGGATGCCTTCTAGTCTAAATAATTTTTTACTCACGTAATTGTAGCAAATAATTTTTATGATTTTAGCAAACATGAATTTCAGATCATTGTTCGAATTAGGTGGTGTGAACTTAAAGCCTTTTTTCGGTAAAGTGATTTTATTCGAATCAAGGCTACCATTTCATTTACTGATAACATTATTCAGTGGTTCATATGGTTCAGATCAAGTAATCGAATTTTTTAACCGAAGAAATTTTCGTTTGGTATCTTTTGGTTTTGGCCATGTGTACCTTATGCAGGTTTTGGTCAAACAAAAGACGGGATGTAGAGAGTTGCTTAAAAACACATGCAAATAATAAATAAATAAATAAATAAATACATACATACATACATACATACATACATACATACATAAAATAAATAATTAAATGCTATAATTTAATGCTTTGGTGATTCTTCTATCCTCTCCTCAGCTCCCTTTAATAATTTTATTAAACAAGGTTCTGATTAGTCCTAGTTTTGAATTGTGACAGTTCTGAGTAGTCATTATTCTGTTTTATCTATGTTCTGATATGTCATTGTTCTGAATTGTGACAGTTCTGATTTGGCATAGTTCTGATTTATCAGCGTTCTGATTTGGCATAGTTCTGATTTATCAGCGTTCTGATTAGTGATGTTCTGAATTGTCATGTTCTGATTTGTCATGTTTTGAATTGTCCGGTTACCCAACAGCGGTCATCAAAGAATTGCAATTAGAGCAGTGTTATTAAGCACAAAACCTTAATTTTATCGTACAATTGTTTGTCTCGAAATAATTTATAAGATGAGGCAAGCATGCATGAATATTATTTTTATTTAAAATTAAAAAGCACCATGATATATACCCCCCCCCCCCCTTAGCAATGCAATAGAGGACTGCATTCACACATTTTTAGCTCGGCAGAAAAACATTACTATAAAATCCGCTAGGTGGCAAATGATCGTGATAGAACGAGCGAAAAAGACTCGGTCAGATTTACCAACGGTATGGGATAGGATATTCCGAGGGTCGTTCGCTCGGTTCTGTTTATCCCAGGAAGGGGGGGGGGGGAGTGGGCAGCGGGGCGAACTGTTTTAAACGTTCAAACGAAGCTGATCGCAAGCTTCTAGATTCGTGTATTCGTTATTACTTTTACAAACAAGAATTTATTGTAAATAAACTTATAAATTTTTAGTTGGAAAAATTTTTCCGTAAAAAAAGTGAATTGAAGTCCTGTTTTCGTGATTCTCGTTATTCAACTGTGAATACAGCTCCTATTCAAAATATTAGAATACTCAGAGAAGACAACATTCTGATTGACATGCTGGCCCAATAATAACTCGTTTCATTAAAATTAAAATTGTACAGAGAAGGAGGTGTCTTGCTATTGGCCTA
>JAHWFO010010522.1:0-22107 GCA_023313115.1 Rhysida immarginata
TTCGGTCTTTTTCTTTTTATGTTTGTTCAATTCCTGTTTCGTTGTGGTAAAAGAGTTTTATTTTATTCTTAAGTTAATCACATGTTCATGTAAGATAAAATTTCCCCTGTTTTGCTGTTTGTTTTTTTTTGGTTTATGTTGGTCTTTGTGTGGGATCTGTTCCCATGTAAACTGTAAGGTATCTTTATAGGGTGTCATTTAATGTTACAATAAGTTTGGTATTCATGTTGTGTTGTGGATGAATATCATGGTGAAATTCATTGTTGAGTGTGTGTTCTACAAGTTCATTAGTGATGTCAATGGTAGTGTTTGAATCTGTGTGTTGAGTGTCGGTTTGTGTCGGTGGCCCGTGTTCTTGTAGCTGTTGTGCAACTTTTGGCTTTTATTTTCTATAGTGTGGGTAAGGGTATTAAATTGTTCATAACAATTGTGCGACGCTGATCTGCAATGCGTTGTTCAGTGACTGTGATGTGAGGATATGTCTCTTCGAAAGTGTTATATAAGCATTATCTGTAAGCTGTAGTGTCAGTTTCCAATTTAGTGACTGCGTAGTAGGCTCGCATGATAAAATGGTTTATGTCATTGGTCCATTTCATCACACAGAAGTTGTGTTCAGTGAAAGCCCACCAGGCCACGGCCTCCCCCATTTTATAAACAATTTTTCGATCATAGTTTCAATTTCGTTTCGATTGTCTTTCAGTTACGAGTGGTCGAGGGCAAAGAAGCTCTTGAAACACTAGGGACAGATTGTGGCATTGCAGTAGCCAAACAGGGGTTGGTGCTGCTTTCGCCACCAGTGGCCCTGGGAGATTGTGGCATAGTTTTCACCCTGGGAGCCTCTGCCTAACCCACGAGCACCGACCTTTGTAACCTGAGTGACGTTCGAGCCGGTATCAGATAACGCACTAGCACTAATCATAGTGATCACCAATAAATGGGTGGTCCTTTTAGCCATCTCCATAATCAGCAGGCCCTTGGTTGATGTAATCAGCTCATCAGCCCCACTGGGTCATCTGGACCCTCAAGGTTAATCTAAGGGTAGAGTAGATCAGACCTGTTAACCAGGGCCATCTCCCTAAGATGTTGCCCCCTTCGCACAACGCGGACGTAGGACCACACGAGGGATATTATTATTACTATTATTATTATTTATAATGCTCTCCTTAATGTTTCCTTTTGCATTCGGTATCCCAGACGTCATTTTTCCTCCTCGCAGGAAAGCCAGTCCTGCGTAATGCAAAACCTTTCTTTCTACTGATCTTGATGAAATCATGTCCAATGCATTCTGCAGCAATATGGGCATGATCTCGTTCGGTCCAGGGGATTCATATGGTTGGAAGAAGTGAATTGCCCATAAAATTGGTTGTGGTGTGATAACTTCCTGGGCAGCTTTCTGGTTTACCCAAGTTGTCTTACCACAGGACTGATGAAATTAGGATGCGACTGGGCAGCAATTGTTGCTTCTGGGAAGTCAGTTGCCAATAAGACCTCCTTGATATTGTCGGTGTTCACCTTTTGGAGAGTACCAATAAATATTGGTTGTCTCACTTAAGAATTTTATTGAGTCTAGCTCCTTCAGAAGTTTTTTAACTTGCTTCATATAAATTCCTCAATGAGTTACGCTTAGCTATTCTAACAGCTTTTTTATACTCAATTTTCTACAATTGCAACTTGTTAGTTCTTTTATCATGCTTGAAGTTTCCTGACTTAATGTGGCCACTTTAGTGATAGTATTGGAGCAACAGATCATCAGATCGTAAGAGTTAACACAGAACATGTAGAAAAAGAAAGAGAAAAGGCTCAGATAAGTGGAAGAATGAAAATATTAATTTATTCACAGATAAAAGAAAAAAATAATGTAATAATTTTAACTTTAACAACTCGGTTGCTCAATTTGCAGTAGAAGCAAAAGCTTTGAGACATGTTGACCATTTTATTAAGTGCTAAGATGGGAGAGATGATATTAAAAAAAAAAAAAATGAAAAAAGAGCTATAAGAATTCAGACATATCTGATAAGCAATGCCGTTTAAAAAAAAGCTTTATGAATAAATGCAAAAAAATGTTAAAATAAATATTTAATTTTTATTAATTTATGTATAATTAAAAATCCTTAAAAAGGTCCTTAAAAATCTCTCAAAAGTCCTTAAGAACTCCTTGTTTCCAATTTGTAAAATTGAGTTCGAACAATGAAGGTAGCATATAACCAAGTAATAAGAGTTACTTTCAGTGCTATTAAAACAGCTTCAATTTCTCAAATATGTATTTGCCATGGTATAACTACATTAATCACAACCTGTCAAATTGGTCTTATTGTAGAGTTAGACTTTTCTGTAGGTAACGCCTGTTAACCATCCAGCTCATTTCGGCCAAGGATTTTAAATTTGTACGTTATTCCAGGATGTACGTTAAAGTGAGGTACATTAAAAAAAACAAAAAACAATTAAAATTAAAAAAAAAAAAAAAAAATTGTAACGGGATTTTACTGTACAATGATCTGTGATATGTTCAAATTGGTTGATAAGGGGCCATCCATAAATTACATCACACGTTAAGGGGGAGGGAGGGAGGGAGAGGGTCAACAAAGTGTGACATCGTGTGACAAGGGGAGGGGACGAGTCATAAGCTTCGTGACGTCATATGTATCAAAACTAATGTATTAAAACTCTAAACTTCAACTCTAACGAAAAACTGTAAAGTATTACCAACTCTGTCAATATAATAATACGAGAGTGAATCAGAAAGTAATTTACACTCTGAAACAGTAAAAACAGATAAAGATTTTTCTATTGAAAAATCTTTACCTGATGCTTGGTAGGCTTATCTTCAGTTATAATATCATTTATTATTTAATAGTAAAAACAGATGTAAGTTAAGATCTCATACACACCAAAAGGGAGAATTGCCAGAAACTGTGGACCAACAATGACCAAATAAAACCGGAGAAAACACGATTCCACAACGAGACTTTTTTTTGCACAGATGCGCATTTCGATGTCTTCGTCAGCATGATACAAGATGATCAGAAGCCTGTTCTGATGTAGTAACAGGTTAACACGGGGTTTATATAGCAAGGGATTATGCCACTTAACCAATTTAAGTAAAACAGTTATATAATGACTACTCAGGAGACAAAAGTTTTGAAAGCACAAAAAAATAATAACTGTCGTTTATAGTAGCTACAAGTCGTTAATAGAGTCACAATTAAGTTTATAATGCTCAAGTTTCGTTTATAGTGCTTAGAGTTTTGAGAGAATCTAAGTGTCGTTTATTGTAGCCGTTGCTTGAGATTCTTTCTTCCTTGTTAAATGTTTTTTCAGGTGTAGCCAATCTGAAACTTTTAGAGAACCATTATCTTTGTTTAGTAATTTCTCTCTTTCTTCACTGGCTATTTCGAGGGATTCCAGAAAGTTCAGTATTCTTGGGTTACTTGTGCTATGTAAGATTTGAAAGTCCTTCTTATCGTAAGTGTTTCTGATCCAGTATGTGGTCAGCGAATCTGGAAATAGCGTATCTCCCATTTCTGACGCAAGCCAAATGTTCTCCAACTCTGGTTTTGATGTCTCTTTGCGTCTGCTCGTATTAGACTTGTGATGAAGTCTTGTGATTATAATTATAGACATACAGGGAACATCCTTAAAAACTGCGAATGATGTCGGCACTCTTCGACCACAGATGGTGCTGACCGTAACTTTCTTTTTGATTCACTCTCGTGTTCTAAGGTTTAAATTGTTTGTATCACCTTTTAGCATATGGCGGACATACGAGTTCGCGCTCGCTTTACTTTAGGTCAGCGCATCGGCCGTCTTTGGGACATGCCAGGGAAGAATTTGTTTGATAAACGATGACGATGCTATGTTTGCATGAAGATGATGTTGACACATCGAATGTTCCTAACATTATCCAAATCGTGAACGAAGAAACTGATATGCTAGTCATAAATAATATAAAGGAATGGGTTCAAAGACCAAAGACGCAAGAAGATTAAATTTTGATCGTTCATTTGATTGGTTATGCTTTGTAAAATTTTCTAAAATGTTTAATTTATTGTTGATTTTATGAAAAAAGATTTTAAATAGAAATACATAAATAATTTTGGAAGTGCTTTTTTAATTTATTAATTTCTAAATTTAAAATAGCAAAATATGTGACGTCACACCAGGGGAGGGGGAATCACAGAAATGTGACCATCTGTGACAAGGACGGGGGAGGGGTCCAAAAATCATGAAATTCGTGTGATGTAATTTATGGATGGCCACTAATCTGTGAGTGGTGGTTATGGAATTTGCCATTATGAAATGGAACGTTCTTTGTACTGTCAGTCTTCTTTGATGAAGTTGATGGAGGCCTTGCGGTACTTACTGGGAAAGAAATCCCACAGAATTCCGACCGGTTTTGCCTTTTATTCATGGCTTTATCAAGGATGCATGGTGCCTTTTTATATACAGAGTAGAAGTCGTGCTTGCAAAGAAATTTGCAAGATTTAAATGCTATGGTTACTTGGCCGCTGCCAACTCGCTTATGTATTTCTTGCCTATGTCAATCAATACAAGGTATGGTGTATGTACTCGTAATTTCCATAATCGTAAATTCCACCCCTGAATGGTCAGGGGTTTGGGTACTTCAGTGATTCTGTGAGCTATGCTGGTTGTAGCACTGCTACTTTAGGGTCGCCCTTACCAGAAAGGTCATGGTTGAGAAGTGAGACAAAGAGTATCCTAACGAACATACATCTCATGATGTTGACAAATGAGAGAATTCATACAGCCTCGGATGTTGGCGCAGGTTAAAGTCTCCCGCGTTCGGGAGTTAGGCAGAGGCTCTCGTTCGAAAAATAGTCGACAGTCTCACGGCTGTTATCTCGGAGCAATGCCTCCGAGAAACCCAACCAGTGCACTTGCTATGCGCTTGGGGAAACTGTCGGGGGCAGCGCATGCCTTTACCCAGGAGGAGAAATGGGTAGAGCGGCAACGGGATCGGGTGCTGTCAATCGGCACTTGGAACGTATTCTCCATGACAGGAAAGTAATCAGAGTTAGTGGAGGAAGCCAAACGGTATTCACTGGATATCATAGGTATTACCTCTACAAAACGTCCGGGTTTTGGAACTGTGGACTTAAAAGGGTAGAAGCTCTTCTACTCAGGTGTTGACCCTAACATGACTGCCCAGGCAGGAGTGGGGATACTCACAAGTCCCCAGCTGCAGATTGGACCCCCTACAGGTGGAAGACAGTCTCCTGAGGCTTCAGATAGGGAAACGGTCTCTCTCTCTCTACTCGTTGCATATGCTCCGAATGCAGTCATAAAGTACCCACTTTTTCTAGATGAAGTTGATGCTGCTCTTAGCAGGAGACGGAGTGCAGATTCTGTCATCCTGGTGGGCGACTTCAACCCACACGTAGGGGCTGATGACCAAACGTGGAAAGGCGTGATTGGGAGGAATGGTGACTCCGATTTTAAGTGCAAATTTGAGGTGCTTGTTGGATCTCTGTTGCGACAATGGACTTTCCATTACAAATACCTTTTCCCTGCACAGGGATGTCCATAAGTATACCTGGTACAGGGATGCAATGGACCAGAAGTCACAGATTGATTTTGTAATCGTTTCAGCTGACTTATTCCGATCAGTGTTGGATACTTGTGTGAGAAGAGGGGCAGAGCTATCAACTGATCACCACCTTGTTGTCTGCACTTTGCGGTTCTCTGAATCCATGCCAACCAAGCGAAATACTAGGTTCAGACAAACTTGGCGCATCAAATGGGAGGCATTGGAGGGTAGAGCTGTGAGGAAGACCTTTGCAGATAACATATCTTCAAGTTTCAAAGAACTACCCAGTGATCGTGGTACTGTTGAAGAGGAGTGGCAGTTGTTTAAAACTGCTGTGATTACTTCGGCTGCATTGTGCTGTAGTTGTAAGCGGCTGTGTGTGGCACAGGGCGGTAAGAAAAGGACTCCATGGTGGAACGGTAAGTCCAAGAAGCTGTCAAGGCAAAGAAGGAAGCCTCTTTGCTATGGCTTGCAAATAAGTCAACTTTGAGTCGAGTGCGGTACACTGAGGTGCGAAAAGCAGTAGCAAAGTCAGTATCAACAGCTGAAGCCAAGCCCTGGGAGAGGTTCGGGAAGAAATTGGAGGCAGACTTTGGTTCAGCAAACAAGGTATTCTGGCAGACCATGCGCCACCTGTGTGGAAAGAAGTCTTTCATCACAAACTCTTACGAGTTCAGATGGGAGGCTTCTGAAAACGGAGGAGAGTGTGTTGCATAGGTGGAAGGAATACTTTGTATCTCTTCTTAATCACGAGACAGCAACAACTGAGACACATGAGGTGCACCTTGGAGCGGAGAATATTCACGGTAGTATCACTGAAGCAGAAGTCAGATGGGCAATTAAGTCTCTCAAGCCTGGGAAAGCTGCAGGTGATGATGATATCTGGTCCAAGATGTTAAAGGCCTTTAATCAGGATGGTATCCTGTGGCTGACTCGAGTGTGTCAGGTTGCTTCGATATCTGGACAGGCCCCTAAGCAATGGCAGACAGGAATTGTGATCCCTATCTTCAAAAAGGGAGATCAGAGAGATTACAACAACTATCGAGGCATCTCTTTGCTCTGCATTCCTGGGAAAGTGTACGCAAAGTGTCTGGAGAAGAGAAGTCGGGAAATAGTAAACTGTCGGGGGAGCAGTGTGGTTTCCGACCTGGCCGAAGCACGACAGATCACATCTTTACTTTAAGGCAAATCTTTGAGAAATGAAAAGAGGTGTACGCTTGCTTTGTGGACCTCGAAAAAGCATATGACACAGTTCCTCGGGAGAAGCTTTGGCAAGTGTTGCAAGAGTATGGAGGGGATGGGCAATTACTGATTACTATAATGTCTCTGTATGAGAGCTCTGAGATGTGCGTCCGGATAAATGGCATGAAGTCAAGACCGGTCACCGTGGATGTTAGACTCCGCCAAGGGTGCGTACTGTCGCCCCTCTTGTTCATTATCTTTATGGACTGGATAGACGGGCAGCCGAGGTGATGAGCGTGTTTGTGTGGGCGACTGCCTGGTGGAGAGGTTGCTCTTTGCTGACGACCTTGTCCTCCTTGAATTTTCTCGCACGAACCCTCAGCATGCACTAGAATGGTTTGCAGCCAAATGTGAAGAAGCTGGGATGAAGATCAGTGGGGCTAAAACTGAGATTCTGGTCTTTTCAAGACAGCCTGGCTAGTGTGCTCTCCATGTTAGGGGAGCCTCATTGAGACAGGTGGAGAAATTCAAGTATCTCGGGATTGCATTCACGAGTGATGGACGGCAGGAGAAAGAATTGGATGCTCGGATCGGTGCAGCAAGCTGTGTCAGACGTGAACTATGGCGATCCATAGTAACGAAACGCGAGCTGGGTAACAAAGCCAAGCTCTCCGTCTTCAAATCTATCTTTGTCCCCATTCTCACCTATGGTCATGAGGCTTTGGTAATGACCGAAAGAGTGCAATCGTGGGTACAAGCGGCCGAAATGAGATTTCTTAGAGGTGTGGCAAGTGTTACCCTACTAGATAGAGTGTACAGCAGTACAATAAGGGAATCTTTAGGGGTTGAGCCGCTACTTCTCCGCATTGAGAGATCTCAGTTGCGCTGGTATGGCCACGTGATACGGATGTCGCAAACTAGTCTTCCTAGGCAGTTGTTATTTTCCAAGCCGGTGGGTAAGAGACCAAGGGGTCAGCCTAGACCAGGTGGATAGACTACATGGAGAATCTGGGTTCGAGTCGCTTGGGTATTACCAGGGAGGACATGCGCCTGATGGCGGAAGATCGCGATCGCCGGAGATCCTCCATAGGGCTGCTGCCCCTGCGACCCTAACGGATAAGTAAGCAAACAAGTAATTAAGTAACGAAGTTTATAGACTAAGGCTGGATTCACACTTCGATGGATTCCGAGACGGAAGGCATCGACGACAAGGCTTGCGGTCAAAGGAGCGCGAATATCGTGCGGAGAAAAATAGTACCATGTTTGATTTGGGTTTCATCTGTTGCCTACCTTTTATCTGTGTTCCTTTCTTTTAAACAGTGTTTTGAGAGCGTTCATAGACCATACATTCTATTGATTCTGCCTACTTCTGTTTTCACCGTGTATTTTTTATAGACAGGGTCATCCAGCTCCACTTGAAAAATGAAGCTATTGTTTTGCAATTGTTTTACCATTAGTAACGCACACACAAGCAAAATAATATAAGAATTGTTGCTCGGAAAACAATGGTCAGGTGACTTTTCAGTTCCAGTGGTTGCTTTCAGCGGTGACTTTTCAGTTCCGTGTCTCTCGGTGGTCACGTTTCAGCTGGCGCCAACAATGCATAAACGTGCAACAACAATGCAAAACTATTTTAGTAATGCTTTTTGGTGTTGTTTTTTGTAGAATGATGTCCAGCCTTATAGCTGCCGCCACATAAGTTGAACGATAGGATGACGTCATTTCTAACGTCAGCCAATAGACGTTAATGGGAAGTAAATCGCTTAGCTATTTCATGAACCATCAGCTTTCGTTTTTGAAACATTGTTTTCGTATTTATGTTAAGTTTCTATTTTTATTTTTTCTTTTAAATAGATAAATGAAATTAATAAATTAAAAAATGATGCAGAATAGTCGACTCGAATGCAATTTGTTTTATATTATAACTTTTAATAGGCTTTCCACGTTTCAAACGATGTCTCCACCATTACTATAGTAGAACAAGTGCATCATGAGTAAAATCCAGACAAAGCATATTGATGAGATGACTTACTGCGCATGTCAAAAAGTTCGTTCAACTTATTGGCGGCAGCTATAAAACATTATCAGGTTAAAATACTGAACATTTAAATGAAAATGCAGTATATTCAAATAAATAAATAAATACACTAAGCAAGCCATGTTTCTTTAATTTAACTATGCACATTTTGTAAAATGGGTGAGTAAATTCCTATAAACTTCTTAATTTATTGAAATATTATAATAAATTTTCTATTTCAATAAAAAATATTATCATAAATAACATCAAAAATATATACCTACATAAATAAATACTATAAAAATGTATTAATATATAATATTATAAAAATATATTAATGTATATTATAATATTTCAATAATCTAAAAAGTTATCTACGATAATATTAAAAATTAATTTTTATAGAGAGAATTTCACGAAAACTAAAATGTTTACAAATGTTTAAAATTTTATTTACGATGTTAATTATGATATTTTTTATTGAAATAGAAAATTTATTGTTACAATATTTCAATAAAATTAAAAAGTTTATATCAATCTACCCACCACTCACCCGTATTATAAAATATGAATACAGTAGTTAAATTAAAAAAAAATATGGCTCGTTTTATGTATTTATTTATTTTAATGTACTCCATGTACATTTAAATGTATAGTATTTTTAATTTAACTAACTGAAATATCTTACTATAAAGAAAAGAGAAACAATTTGAATGTGCGAGCTTTGCAACAATATGAATTGAATTTGAAATGTCTGCACGCTGAGGTTTGCAACAATAAGAATTAAAATAAAATTTACCTTGCAAACTGCGCGTGAGCCTCGTTAATTATGATAAATCATAGCCTACAACAAAAGAAGAAAGAGCTGCCCATTGTTATAGTCGATCGTTAATATAATAATCACGTGTTTTATTGCTTGGCTATTGTTTTAATCGTAGCACCCCACGTACGTACGCACAAGGAAAATAATAAAGGATTATGATGGTATAAACGGTCTATGATTGTTTGGATAAACATTCATTGATTGGGTGGAAACAAATTAAGGTGACCTGTTAAGCTACGCTAGTAAAATATTTGTGATTGGAGGAGCACGATCATGATTGGTAGAACGTGATGAGTGAATCAGAAAAATACGAATGCAAACAAAAGAAACAAGTGCCAGTAAAATGATATAATTACAGCGATATAACTAAATGATAGAGAGTAAAGGAAAAATGAAAAATTACTAATACAAAACAAAATAGCACTAACACATAAGTGAAAAAATAAAATAAAAGCAAACACCTCCTTCGCCTGGTCCCACCCAACCTGCGTTCTCTCACTCTCAATGCCCTCTTCAAAGTCCATAAACCTAACATGCCCATCTGTCCTGTCGTCAACTTTAACTCACGCCCCCACCCACGGCATTGCCAAGTCCATCTCCAAATTCTTTTTTAACATTAAGCTCCTTCCTGTAATGTCATCAATTCCTCAGACCTTTCTAAAAAGCTTGTCGACCTTCCAACCAACCCGAACCTATGTCTCATGTCCCTCGATGTCATCAACCTATACACTAATGTTCCTGTTCCTGGCACTTTGAGCATCCTTGTTTTCCTCCACCCTCCCGAAACAACAATCCATTGAACTCCTTTCCATCTTGTCTGTCATATCCATCTAAACTACTTCTCCTTCAACGGCACCACCTATTCCCAGACTAATGACCTCGGCATGGGTTTCCCCTTTAGCAGTTTCCTATCCGAAGTTTTCCTCCAACACCTCAAACAGATCCACGTTACTCCTTTGCTATGCTCTTCCACCATCCTAACCTATCATTGATACGTCGATGATATCCTTATCATCTTTGACTCCCTCACCATCTCCCCCACCGCCATCACCACCCTCTTCAATTCCTTCTTTCTCCATGCACAATTCACATATGAAACTGAATTTAATAACTCCCTCCCCTTCGTCAAGAAGACTGTTTCCCGTAACCCACTTTCTGATCGTCTTTCCTTCAATGTGTACCGCAAATCTACCACCTCCTCCAATCTTATCCACAACTCCTCAGCCCATCCTTCATCCCACAAGCTTGCTTCCTTCAGTTTCCTTGTTGATAGTGCTCTTAATTTTCTCCTAAGCTCTTCTGACAGATCCAATGAGCTCCGCAACATCCACTTCCTCGCCTCCACTAACAGCTGGTCCCACTCTACTATTTTGAGACCGTCCACCCCCTCCTCCAATAATAAATTATCGATAACTACCAGGAATTACCGTTAGGTGAGGTAGGGGTCAAGGGTACGGGACTGATAGTAATTGTGAGTGTGTGTTTTTTAAGAACTTAACTGTTTAAAATTCAAACACCTTTATTTGCTTTCTCTAATTGCACAGTAAATACACACGCAATAACTTTCATTACATAATAACAGTTTAATCCTCCACTTATTGCTATTACTCATTTAAATGTACTATTCATTATGAGGTACCTTGCGCTCATGCACCTTATCCTATCATTATGTTTAAACCTGTCTATTAAATAATCATAGATTGTCAGAATGACACCTTATCTGATGACCAAATTAACCTTAACAACCAACCAAACTCATAAGTTAGACAAGTAGCAGTTTAAATTCTTATAAGTCATAAATAATCATTTACGAGAGCTAACGGAATACTACAGATGCTTAATGCACAAATGCTTGAGACATGCCACCCTACGAGAGTGGCTTGCGCTTCGCTGCACGGCGCACTTCCTCATTCCGTAAACTGAGGGCGCCCCTTAACAGCAAACTACGCAATGCTCGAACGCATCAAGTGGCCTTTTTCTCAAATGGGGAGGACCACAGTAACCCCGAGAGGCACCTCCCGTTGCTGGAACTGAGTAGTAATCTAGCCAAACGTACTCTACTGGTCAGCAGGCTGTGCTTGAAAAATACCTCTTATGTACGTAAAGATAGCCCTCAATACTGGCCCAGGAATTAAGTTGCGCTATGCTACCGTGAGACAAACACGCAGCCTATTCACTCCCGGAAGGGGTGAGATGACAAAATGACCCTACCTTCAATTCCCAATAAGCTGTCTACATAAAATAGTCAAATTTCATAAACCAATTTGTTTGCACAGAAAAGACAGATATATTTCGGTGGAAAACAATTGTTAGCCATCTGTTCATTTGGCTCTCTACTTTACCATCAATTTCAAGTGGAAATTTATAATAATTTGCTTTGATTTTTGGTTCTGCGCTATTGTTAAATGCAGAGGTCCCATCCATTCGCAGATCGTTTTGCTGGATGCTCCACTAATCTGTTTTTCTTTACCAATTTTCCGGATAAGCATCATTTCAAAATTTTCACCATTCCATATTTCTACTTCAGACAACAATAATAACTCTGAATAATGCCATCAACAATACAATAACATTGTTGCCACTTCCAAGACAAAAATAGTACATTATCTAAGGTTTTTAATATTTCTCTTACCATTTAATTTTTTTTTTTGCTATCATCTAGCTACCCTTTGTCCCATGCACCTGTCGTATCTCCTATCTTTTTATTCACCTAAAAATGGCTAACAATGTCAGCAGCAAGGAAATGCGGCTCCTGCAAAATTTATATAAAAAATGCAGAAGCGAGTGCTAAATGTAGTGGATCTTGTGGAAAACTTTATCATTTAGAGGTGAGATGTGCAAATTTATTTATATCTGAGTATCAATATTATCAAGATGAAAATATAGACTGGAAATGTGAAAAATGTGATTCTCGAGAAAGATTAGCTGGAAAAGGTAATAAGAGACTCAATGAGAACTTAATTAATAGATTTAAGGAGACTCATATAATTAAATCTAAGTCTGATTTGCTTATTGATAATATGGAAGAAATAAAAAAATTGCAGAAGACAGTTTGTGAAGTTTTAAATGAGATTAAAGATCTAAAGAAAATGAGAAAAGAAATTCAGGATATGTCCAGTTCTCTGGAATTTTTGTCTGGAAAATTTGATATGTTTGAAAAATCTATTACAGATCTTCAAAAGGAAGTAGGCGTTTGTAAATTGAAAAATGACCAACTTCATCTGGAAAATGAAAAGTTTAAGGTAGAAATGATTACTATGAAAACTCGATTGGCTAAATTTGAACAATATTCCTACGGTTCAAACATAATTATTAATGGAATACCTGAAACCCCAACCGAAGATTTGAATGAAATCCTTTCAAAAATTAGCCTATATATGGACATAGAATGTTCTAAAACTGATGTGGACACTATTCATAGAATAGGAAAAAAGAGAGAAGATAGGAAGACTGGATGACCTATTGTAGTGAAATTTGTAAGAAAGAAGATGGTTAATGTTTTTTTGGAAAGAAAAAAGAATTGGTTTAAGAGGTTGAATACAAGAGAACTTTGTATTTGTGGTGAAGAGTATTCTGTGTATTTAAATGAGCATTTGTGCCCTTTTTTTAGGTCTCTTTTTGTCAAGGCGAAAGCCAAGCAAAAATCTGGTGAGTTAAAATTTGTCTGGATTAAAAATGGGAAAGTATTCGTTAGAAAATCTGAAAAGAGCCCAGTCATTGAGCTTGGCTCTGAATATGATATTGAGTTAATATAAATTAATTACCCCTAACTTTATGATTATCGACAATGTATATTTAACTTATTCTAATTACATTCAAATCGATAAGTATGGAAATAGGTTTAATTTGGAGAAAATCTATATTGCAGTCTATTTCCATAAGTTAAATTATATAGTTACATCTATCTAATATCTCAGCTATGAACACTTACATCCCTGGCTCAGTCTCCCTCAATGCTTTCATTGACACCATATCAGACAAAAAAATTTCTTCTATTTTCGCTTTAAATATTCGGAGTCTACATGCTAACTTGGATGAACTATTGCTTTCATTCTCTAACTACCCCTCTGTTTTAACATTAATTGAAACATGGACCGTTTCTAATTCTGGTATTCCTCATATTTTGGGTTATAATAATTTTTCAATTTCTAGAAAGACACGTAAAGCTGGAGGTATCTGTTGTTATATCCATAATAAATTAACAGTGAATGTTTTAGATGAAGGAACGTGTATTAATGACAATTACGAATTCCTTACTTTATTAATAAATAATATGTTCCTTATCATTAATATCTATCGCCCTCCAAGTGCTATTTTTAATAAGTTTTTAACCTTTTTTGAATCCCTTCTTGAGTCTTTGCATCCTACGGCCAAAAAATGTATAATTCTAGATGATTTTAATTCAGAATTTCTACCACCCTTACTTAGAAATATGGCTGAACTTTTATGTCTTTTAAATAACTTTGATCTCTCACCCACTATCACTTCCCCCTACACATTACTCCATTAGCCATAATTCCTTTACTCTAATTGATCAAATTTTTACTAGTGTCATGAACTTCATCCAAAGTGGAACAGTTGATTTATTAATTACTGACCACCTCCCCTTTTTCCTAATTTACTCAATGAAGAATTGGTATCCTATCCAGAATTTCACTTCTAGGTTATATACTTTGCACAGAACGCAAATCTTTGTTTCTTACCTACAACTAACTAGCTGGGATACGTTACTTTTGAAAGAACACAACTCCGATTTAAATTTTGAAATTTTTTTTAATCATTTTGTGAATGGTTACAATAGATATTTTCCTTTAAAAACCTTTTCTCAAACCCCATCCTATCCAAAAAAACCGTGGATTACAGAAACATTATTAAGACTAATTAATAAGAAGCACAAGATCTATAAACAATATATCAAAAATCCTACATCCATAAAAAGAAATCACCTTAAAGCTATCACCAGACTAGTGAAAAGTTCCATTAAGGCAGCAAAAAAGAAATATTATGCCGAGCTGTTTTCCTCAATTACCAGTCCCAAAGAAATTGTATCAAATTCAAAAGGCTTTATCACTTCCAAACAATTATAAGTTGCCTTCCTGCTTTGACAGTAATTATTCTCCATCAAGCCTTTTCCCTTTTTTGAAGGCACTTTTCCCATGCTCCCTTGCTGACAATAATAATATTGATATCAACAGTGACTTTTCCCCCTAATATTCAATTCAGAGACCTGCCATTTCTTCACCTGAATCTTTTTTTCCCCCTCCAACAACCTCCAACGAAATTTTAGCTGTTATAAACAAATTTTCAAAATCTAAAACTACGGATATTTATGGTCTTCGCAAAGATGTGATTATCAGTATCGCTCCCTATATTTCTTATCCCCTTTGTACTCTTTTTAATGTCTCTCTGTGAAGGAAAATTCCCTAAACAATTAAAATATGCAAAAGTAATTCCAATTTTCAAGAAAGGAGATTCCAGTGATTTCAACAATTATAGACCCATTTCTATTCTACCTTTTTTTTTCAAAGATATTCGAAAAACTTTTCTTTATTCGCTTAAGTCATTTCATATTTTCCCATGATTTCATTTCCCCTGCACAACACGGTTTTTTGCCCAAAGAAAAACATCTCTACAGCTCTTTATGAAATATCGGAATATATTAATATACAAATGGTTCAAAAGAAAATGGTTTTAGCCTTATTTCTTGATTTCAAAAAAGCATTTGATATGGTTCCCCATACATTATTATTAAACAAATTAAAATTATTGTATGGTATTAGGGGGCTGCCACTGAATTGGATAGCTTCCTTTCTTTTAGATAGGCATTATTCGCTTTGTCTCAATTCAATTCTTTCACCAAAATTAATCAGCAACAAGGGAGTACCACAAGGCTCTACTCTATCGCTGCTATTGTTCTCACTCTTTATTAATGATATTTCCAATATTGCTGGCAATGCACAATGCACATTATTTGCTGATGACACTTCATTTATAGCCTCAGCTGATTCAGAAGAATAACTTGAAAATGTATTAAATGCTTTACTAAGTAAAATCTATAACTGGTCATTATTAAATCAACTTCCACTTAACCTAAACAAATCTTACTACATGATCTTTCATCAACGCAATAAATTAATTAATTATAATAAAATTAAGCTTAGTGTTAATAATAAAGACTTAACTAGAGTCTCTTCCTATAAATATTTAGGAATTTATTTTACCCCTGATTTATCATGGAGCCTTCATATAAAACATTTAGCTACTAAACTATCCCATTCTTTAGGCATTATTTATAGAGTCAATCATCTTCCACGTAATATTTTATTAAATTTATATTTTACCTTAATTCATACAAATTTATGCTTTGGAATATGTTTATGGGGATCGATCACACAGGAAAATAAAAACCTTATAATTAAACTTCAAAAACGTTTTTTACGTATACTGTTAAATAGGCCCGCTTTCTCTTCCGTCAGTTCAGAATTTAAAAACTTTAACCTTTTAAAATTTGATGAACTTTATTTTATTCAATTAGCTCAATTTATATATAAAGTCAAACATAATGTATATTATATTAGAAATCTCCCAATGATAACTAATCCATGTCATCACTATCACACGAGAGAGAAAAAAATAATAATCCCATTTTATAGAGTGAATTACTCAAAGAGATCAATCTCGATTTCTGGCGCTATCTGTTGGTCAAAATTAACTAAAGAACTTCACGATGCACCTTCTCTTCAATTTTTTAAACGTCTTCTCCTTAAAAGCATTTGCTCGGGCCAAATTACATCTGGTTTAACTTCTGTTTACGCAGTCCTCTGTTTATTCTACTATTAATTAATATTGTTGTTGTTTAATATCATACAAAATTATATAATTTTATATTGATTATATAAATTTTTCATTAAAGGATGCCCCTGGACAGGCCCCAGGCCTCTGGGCACCTTTAAGTTCTTTTGGTGCTAAAATTGCTGATTTTATCTTATATGAATATTTTTTAAATTGAATATTGTTATTATTACCAATTTATTGTTCTATGATTGCAATTAATTGTATTTGCAATTGTAAATAACAATTGAAATTAAATTGAAATTGTATGTTTAAATAAATAAATAAATAAATAAATAAATAAATAAATCAAACAAATGGCAGTTCAATGTCCTATCAACTAAAACAAAATGTTTGCGCAAGCATTCCAAATTTAAAGTCTTGGTATGGGAGAAACGAATGTGATGGAAATGCAAAGGGTTTGAATCACAGTTACTTTAAGACTTGATTTTTTTCATAAACATTCACATAAACAGGGGTTCCAGTAGCTTGGGTCTCACACAACAAAAAACATGGAACGGACTCGCCACATAATGTCATCTCATTGTCCCACTCGGTCTCTCGTCGATGCTCTACTGTTCGCCGGACTGCCTTCCATGAATTCTCAAAGAAAAGCCTTGTGAAATCAACTTCGATCACCCCTCTCTTCGTTAAAACAAAATTAAACTAATCATACAATTAATATTTATCAACTGTATCGATAATAATTAAATAAACGCATGGAAAAATGGCAGAGTTTTCTTCCCATGCATTCAAGTGCAAAATCAAACTCTTTCGATCGTCAGAGTGCACAACACAACGCATCTACATCGCTTCGCCGCTCAAAGGCAACAACAGCAACACAAGAAAAAAAAACAATATTTTAATTTAAATTTCCTTTTCAGGGAATTCTTTTCTCCGAAAAAGAGCGCGATGTGCAACAATACCACATTGGAGCTTGAAAGATCTTGCAGGAATTTCATCTGAAAAAACAATGCCAAGCTCCAACAATGACACCCCCTGTTACTTCAATAATCGTGAGCAACAGCAGTCGTCAAAACATTACCGCTTAAAAAAATGATAAATCTTAATAAAACCACTATAATATCGAAATTGAAAACACTAATGGAATGTAATTTCTACTTTTCAAAATAAATATCAAAACGAATACACACAATACAAATATAATCGTCTGAAAAAAACAAAAATGACTTAAAACACATGACCAAATAATTTAACCAACCTTTAAACAAAATTCAAATAAATTCAAAATGCTAAACCAAAATACACCAAAATATACATAAAACCACACTGCAAGGAGTAAGCAAACCAAATAACAAATATGGTTCCCGCCGAGCCCATGTGACATCACAAACTGACACGAAATGTCCAGAAAATGTCCCTAATGCCCTAATATGCTCCAGAAAATGTCCCTCATGCCCTCCTCCCCCTGCCTGTTACAAAACCTATCAAATGGGTATCTATCCGTTTCCTCAGCCCACATGGCTACCGCTTTTCAAATTTCCTCGCTTTCTTCAACCTATGTTTTTTCCTTCCGTACCCTCCATCCTGTAAACGTTCTGTCAACCTGCCTTTACCCTGTACGGTTGCCAAATATTCTCAGTCCGGTGTTTACCGAATGCAGCCAATGGAACAGCTTTTACATTGTTTGAGCTCTCGCAATTTCACCATCGGATATAAAGAACACATCACCTCATATCTAAAGAAAGATAAGTCGTCACAATATGCCATCCACCTTCCTGACAATGGACATAATCCCTTCAACCGGAACAACGTTATGTCTGTTGTTCACTGATCCAACGACCAGTTCAAGACTGCCATTTTGGAAGTAACAGAAATTTTCAAAGCCTAACGTGATTCACCCGAAAAACTCATTGATGCTTAAGCAATTTTTGACGTATATTCGTTGCTGATACCCATTGCCAACTTGATTTAGTGCTCTGTTTTTATTTTATTTTTTACACTTAATGTGTTAGTGCTATTTTGTTTTATATTAATAATTTCTCATTTTTCCTTTACTCTCTGTATCATTTATTTACATCACTGTAATTTTATTATTTTATTGGCATTTGTTTCGTTTATTGTATTCTTATTTTTCTGATTCGATCGTCACCTACCAGTCATGATTGTGTTCCACCAATCACAAATATTCTACTAGTATAGCTTTAACAGATCACCTTGTATCCAACCAATCATAGACTGTTTATGCCATCATTATCTGTGTATAAAAAGGCATCATGCATGCCTCTTCATATGTATCCTTGATACAGCCAAGAATAAAAAGGCGAAACTGGTCTAAATTCGGTGTGATTTCTTTCTCGCTATGTATTGCAAGGTCTCCATCAACTTCATTATTGAATTTGCGCTTACAGCCTGGTGCAGGACCTTGGTTTCCACAGTTTCTTGCTTAATGATTCTTGGCAGATTGAAATTTCCTAAACGATATGGTTGCTGTTCTGTAGTCCGTGGAACATTTCCTCTTTTCTATGACAAATGTTTCGTGTTGCTTCAGCACTGTTATGGCATAGTTGAAACTTAATTAGAAGTTTCCATAATTGAAAGTTTTTGGCTGTTCATCCAAAAACTACAGGCAGGATAATAAAATGAAGTATTCTGCTGAAGAAAAACTAACTGTATGTTAGCACTAAATGCGCTTGGTTGTAACACTGTTAGGCACATGACTTAAGTTATAGCAAATGCATTTTACTCCTCCTATATATTACTAGCTGCATTAAAAGATGCACGTAAAATTATTTTTATAATCAGTATTTTGTAATACTGTTCCAGCGATGTACAAGGGCGATTTTTAATTAACCTGCAACGTTTAACTTAAATAACTCTTGAGTCGTTGCAGATAGCACTACAAAAATTATTTATTGAAAGAGCATGGAAAAGGAACTTAATGGACAAGTTTTTCAAAGTGATAACTTTCAGAGGTGATAGAATAGCGCAACCTAGTCACAAAGTTGTCAGTTTTACATTCAGGAGTTTATTTTTTAATGCTTGCAAATGTGTCAGTTATGGACATTTTTGAGGCTAATAAGGTCTGTCGGCTTCCTCTTGTAAACCAAATCTTTCATGTGACCCCAAAGATAGAATTAACAGAAAGAAGTTATTTAAGTTAAATTTTGTAGGTTAATTAAAAATCACCTTGTATTAAAAATTATACAATAATTGTGCAGGTTATGTATTCTTTTGATAATTATTAATTTTTTTTTGTTTCTCATTTTTTTTACAGATAAAAGAACAGCGATATCAAGAAGCCATTCAGGTTCTGACACAGATTTATGAATCCAATCCTAATGTAAGTCCAGTATAAGATCATGGAAATGTTTTTTGAAATGTCATTATTCAAGTTTTTAGTTTTTTTTTGTTTTTGTTTTTTTAAGAAAAGTAAAAGGCAAAGATCATTAGAACATTTTTCATTACCAGTCTTATTTTTAAATTAAATTCACATAAAAAGTAGTGAAATATGTATGAATAAGTTACACCATAACCGGTTTAATACAAAATCCTAAGGAACAAAAAATCGTTTCGTATTATCAGAGTTTCATAATATCAGAGAAAGACAAAAAAATAGACAATTTATGAAAGACAACTTACCTTTTATTGTTATTGTGTGTTCTGGCCAAAACAATCCATTATGATGGTTTGTTTACTCTTAACAAGTAATTTTTTGTTTACAAAATCATTCCATTTACAAAAGTAATTTAACAATTCATCTGGAGCATCATTGTCGGATAAGAAAAACGATCTTAATTCAGTCAAAGCGGTTTGTGCACGCTTTAAAGAAGGCGGAGATTCTGGCAAGTTCTGTTCATCTTCACTCGCTTCATTGTGTTCACCATTTTGTCTGCTTTGACACTGATTAACGATATCTTCATCGGTTAGAGCCTCTGAAGTTATCAAATCTTGGACAGCCTCGACGTAATCTTTAAAAGTTACATGTGCTAGTTTTTCTTGTTAGGCAACCTTGTTTCAAAGAATCTCCCATTCTTCAAAGCCTTCAAAATCTTCTTCCAACTCCAATTCCTCTATAGACCTGTCACTTAAAAACCTGCCTTCTGAAAACAGTTTGGAATTGCCTTCCTCCTATCCCCCCACGATGCACCAGCAACATCATTGGATGGTTTTTTTTTTTGTGCCGAGCAGTTCAGTAGTTAAAAAGGTGAATTTTTGTTTTGAAAGAACTAAAGTTTAACTAGCTCATTACTGTAATATCTTTTAACAAAAATGCATTTAGGGAGCATTAAAAATTTTACGCATTGAATTTCTTTATAAAGAAAACTAAAGAACTAATGCTTGTAGAACTTTCAGTGCGATGTCGTGTTCCGATTAGGGTTCAACTAATCCAGTTACGGAGAAGTTAAGTGGAATATCACTATACATTACATGTTTACAAATCAAATGTGTTAAAATGTTTCACAGAATAATGAGATACATGCATTAAAATTTTGACGTATTAAAAATAAAAACATGTATCTTGTTTTAAACAACAAAAAAAAAATGCCAACAATTTTTCTTATTAACCAAATATTCATAAAATAATGTTCATATGGGGCAATTTTGAATGTAAATTACATCGATGGGGTCAGGAAATAAATTTGTATTAAATGGAATTTCGTATTAAGCAAGTTCATAATAAGTGGGCTGTAGTGTATAATTTACATATTATATGCTTGTAAGAGTTTGTTTACTGATGATGAATAAAACAATGAACACAGTTCTAACAATGAGGAAAGTAAGCATTAGTGGATTGTTGGAAAACGCAAATGTTCGTATTGCAGACATGCAGTTTGATAAAGGCAGTCACTGCCATGCATTTAATTTAACGAATGTATTCTCGTTTGTTGGGAAGATTCCAGCGCATGTGAAGCTAGATTACTGGGAAGATAGGAGCGCTAATGAAATTTGATTATTGGGAAGATAATCCTGCTGTTGCCTAAACACTTTTCTTCTGCTAAGGATCATTTTATGGACAAAATCAATGACCAAAAATTTTTAAATGTCGAGTGACTATTTTTTATTTATTTTTTTAATTAATTATTATAACATTTGCTTAAAGGCAGGTGCTCTTTGCATTTTAATCTTGTCTTAGACATGTTTAATGCATAAACGTTTAATAAATTACATAATTTATACTATATAAATAAATAACTAGCAGGGGCACCTGGTGTTGCCTAGAATAATTAGAGTTATAAGAAGAGCAACTGCAAGAAGTTCAAAACATAACTCAAGTTGGGTTTCAGTAACTTTACATTTTATTCTCAGAGGCAGCAGTGATCCAGCACCATCCCAATGGATGATAACCTCTTTTTATAGTCTGAACTGTTTTAATTATTTTGCTGCTCAAACAAACACTGACATTTATAAATGTTATAATAAAAAAAAAAATAAAGTCTATATATCTTGTCAAGAGATGGCGCTGCTGCCATCAAATCACTTTTTCGGAATTCAACCGAATAAATGAACGTGAAACCTTGTCTTTTAGCTGCAGGGTTATGTCGTAAAACTGACCAGTGTCCAGTATATAAATCCAGTCCAGTAGGAGAAGAGGGGGGAGCTCCCGTCATGTCTGGAAGATTCTGCACTCTTCTACAGAGTAAACGATAATTCAGAACATATTAATTTAAAATAAATAAAAACTCCATTTAATTAAAAAATAAAAATAAATAATAAAAACAATGAATAAAAGTCACCCAATGGAGA
>JAHWFO010010522.1:27107-42636 GCA_023313115.1 Rhysida immarginata
ATTGCAAAGAACATAGAGGCTGACATCTTTTAAAGAGTGACCAGGGGAATTAGTGTTCAGCGACAAGGGTTATTCGTTGTTCCACTTTGGTCGCATCGCTGTCTACCATTTTGTTTAAACAAATAATCGGTTGTCATGGCATTTGCATGACAGGTGGTAGTTGCCATCCCAACAATGAAAATTTAGATTTTTACAGCAATGAGATTTACAAAAAATAAAGTCCAGGTCAAATGTGAACATCAGCATTGCTAAGGATGTCGAACTTATGTCTGGCGAATCTGGTACATATGCTATTATCATATTCTCCGATATACTGCTTCTGACACACTTTGCAATATAAGTGATTTATTTATTTATTTATTTATTTATTTATTTATTTATTTATTAGGTTATATGAGGTTGTGAGAAGTGCAGGTCAGGTTCTGATTAATCTTGAGAGTAAAGGAAGAAGCACTGCTGGAAATGGAGGTGGCAGGGTTAAGGAAATGGCAAATGCCACACTGTTTATCATTGCAAGGTGATCAGCCCCTAATAGGAGTATGTGGTTTAGTGATAGTAGCATGGACCAAAATATCTTTAAAATTAGCTGTCCATTTAAAAGAAACTATTGGTGGATCAGCTAGAATGGAATGGAGAAGAGGAGAGTCGTCGATAATATATTGTTGCCTTAGAACATTTTTAATACGGTTGAGGTTTGGATGATAAGGAAGGACAAACATAGCTGTTGCCATGGAGAAGGTTTGGGATTATTAGAACTGGAATTATGATGTTTATAGATGGAAGCGCGTATGACAGATTTGGGGTGACCCCTTTATTAAGGGAGTGGGTAAGGGCATTAGCATGGAAGTCCTTGTCGGATTGATGAGTGCAAATTTTGTGTAAGCGGTTACAGTTCATCGGCATGAAGAAATAGTTCGAATAATTTTCTTTATAAAAGTTCAAAATTCATTTTGTAATTATATTTCATATTTTTCCCATCGATATAATAAAAAATCGGCGGATAGAAAAGCCATTTGATGAAATTAAATAAAAGAAAATTTAATAAAAGTTTATAGCAGCAGAAATGAAAGATGATCTAGTTTTCACGAAGAGAATTAAAATATTTTAAACATTAATTAAAAAAAAATGATATCTGACAAATACTACTATTCTACTTTCGAGAAGCCACATGGTTACTATAGGGTGGCCATTATAGCAGAAGGATATGATGTTGTGACCTACGAGGTCAGTAGATTGGTTCTAGTGGGGTGAAATACAGAGGGGTTTTATACCGGGTGATCCAAAAGTGTGTTACATTTTTTTACATTTTTTCATGAAACTTTGTATAACAATTCTTCGATAACAATTTGTTTCATGATACATCAGTTACGGATTCGATGTGGTTTGCCTTCTCTGGCAACACAAATTGCTGGTCGATGGCGCATGTGTACCATAATGTCATAAGTCTGAATTGGTATGGCAGCAATTGCATCCTTAATCTTCTGCTCTAGCTCTACCAGAGTTCTGCACTCTTCACGATACACCACCTCCTTTAGATATCCCCAAAGCCAGATCAGGTGACCTGACTGCCACTCACACGTGTCACGCCTTCCAATCCAAGAATTCGTCACAGCAAAACAATTATTAGTTTCATGAAAAAATGTAACACACTTTGGATCACCCGGTATATATATAATAATAGATATTTACTTTTTCTTCCGTTTAGTTCCATTTTAAGCTGTTTTGTTGCTGTTAGCTGTTAATTTGTTTGGCAGAATAATTATAAATGATATTTATTCTCTTGAATGATTTTCCATTTTATCTTTATTACCGTAAGTATTCTACTATAATGCAATCTCTTGTATAATACGATCCCATTTTCAGAGGCCAAAATACCAGTAAAAATTTTACCCTCTTGTATAATGCGATCCCCATTTTTTGATTCGTCGCTAACTTAGAAGAAATAAAATATGCAAGATGTACAGAAAAAATCTTTTTTACAATTTGAAAAATGAATAACCTGGATGTATACAATTAAAAAAACTTCAAAATCTGATTCATAATCGCCTGATTCTTTAAAAATTTCCTTAATACAGTACAGATGGTGGTTTATTATAAAAGTTTATAATAAAAAAAGTTTATAATTAAATAATAAAATGTATTAAGAACGATAATTACATTCTTAAGTTTTAAAAAGATTCATAAGTTTTAAAAAGATAAACATAGGTTACATGTACTTTAATTGTATGTTCATTTTTTGAAATTGTTAAAGTACAGTACACATATTTGGACTTTAGTAATCGTTTTTGGACAATTTCAGGAGATAGAACATAGTGGCTGTTAAAAATTTTATGGATCGAAAATTTATTTTACTTTTCACCTTTATTGTTACAAATTTATTTAATGCTATGAATATATTGTTTGATTATTATCAATAAATGGCAGCAAGAGAAACTATAATAAATAAACCATGATCACAGTGATTTTTTCCCAAATGGCGTTGCCATTTTGTTTTTAAGAATTCACTTTTTGCATTAGCTTTTGGGGACTAAAAATTGAGAAAAAAAGGGAATTTATGTGCTATATATCCTATATACCACATAATATACTGTAATATGCCAGTATATTAAAAATTTTATACTAGTTTTCGTTTGAAATTCATCAGATCGAAGTTCGTTTGAAATCACTTCCCTCCTCCAGTTAACTTTTGGTAATGGAAAAGTGGACGGGAAATTGAGATAAAAAGCGAATTAATGTACCATATATATTGCATAATGTACTATAATATACCAATATATTCAATGTTATATACACTATTTTCGTTTGAAGTTCGTCAGACCCTCCCTCCTCCCTAGCTGTTGTAGCGCTAATTTTTCTCTCTTGTATAATGCGATCCCACAAATTTAGGTGGTTTTCAGGTCAAAATTTTTCGCATATGGCTAAGCAATAAGTTGGGCATTCTTGTGTGAATTCGTGGAAAAGATGCTGTGGTTTGGGGGTGATTGTGCAGGCAAGCTTTGCTGCCTGTGGCAATTGCTTGACTATAGCAGTGAAGCTCGCTGTTCGCTCTAGTGCATACAAATTAAAGTGAGAAAGATGCGTTATGGCATTTAAGAGTTGCTTATGTTGTGTAGTTGTCGTTCCGAACCATGAGAGACGATGCGATGTTAGTCACTATTAATATTTACATGAACCTGGGATGTTATTATTTATCGGAGGATTAAAAGCGCAGTTGGCAGTTTTATGTGTAGATGGACCCTGTCCTGTTACCGTTCGAATGCAGTTTAGCGTTTTCTTCGGAGCAATGTTCGACCAAGATGAGAATAATGTTCGATATCATCTATCCCATTTAAATGTTCAGCAGGAATTATAGAAATGTAGATTAAGGATTTCTCCATGGGTGAGATGAACCTTTGTTGCATTTGACACATTCTGAACTCAGCAGAATTAGTCGGCTGCACTGTCATAAACAGTTGCGTACTGTGGCTTAGTGTTAAGCTTCAAGCTGGAACAGATAATCCGTTGTAATACTGATACACCTGTGGTCTTACTTACCTTTTCTTGCATACTGTAAAAGCGCAATGGGGCATTGCAAACATTGTGTGACGTAGGTGCCTGACTTTTGTAAATCTGGTACCCTGTCTTTGGGGTTGCCCAGCAAGTTTAGCATTTGGTTGGGGTTGCTGAAAGAAAGAGAAATGTTATGTTTGAAAATTGAATTTACATTTTTTATAAGTAGTTTTTTGTAAGGAACGGATATGGTTTTATACTTATCTTTGATGGGGTGTAGAGTAATTATGTCCGACAAAAATTTTTTGAACTTCCTCTTCCTCAACAGATCATCAATAGTTTTCGAGTTGTACCCATTTCTCTCGGCTTTTTTTTTTAATCAAACCAATCTCTTTGTTGAATGAAGAATTCCTTAATGGAATATTGAGTGCTCTATCTAACTTGAAAATAAAAGCTGAAACTTTTTGGTTCCAAGGGTGGCTTGAATTGAAGGGGATGTAATTGAAGTAATTGGAGGGTTTCCTACGAATATCAAAATATTCCTAATTATCACTAAATTCAAAAACTGTAATTTTTTGTTTTCTTCAACTTTGTAAGTAAACTTGATAGAAGGGAAGAAACTATTGATGTGACTGATGAAAGCATTTATGAAACAAAAATTCGTATCGTAACTGTTTGCAATACCCCATGCATTACATAGGTCAGATCAAACTCAGTTTATCCATCAGATTCAAGGAACATCTCACCCACAGAAGATTCGGTAGAAGCAGTCAATCAGCCATAGCCAAACGCTCAATAGAGACCGGGCATGATTTTTCCATCGACAACTCAAAATTGTTACAACCTATCAATAAAAAACACTTGCTAGATGCTTTCGAGAGCATGGGTATCCGCACATCCAAGAACAACACGTCATTATACTTCAACTTAGTCCCTATTGGTGATTCCCCTCTAATTCAGTGGTGGTCTCAATTAACCAACCAATAATATTGTTTTGATTTCTTTTCCATTATTGGTCTTCCTTGTGTTTTTCTTTCTATATAAACCGCTTTCTTCAGTTTTCTAATCAGTTCACTTTGGTTTTCCACGTGTTCTCCTTGATTCCTGCCAAATGATGAGAGCCTTGCTCTCGAAAAGGCTTCCAGGTTGTATTTTTATGTTATTTTTGTTTTTGTTACTTTATTACTTTTGTTGTGGTGAAAGAGCCCTTTTTTACACTTAATTAAGATTATCCACATACCTCTTTAGTTTTAGTTTCATTTATGGACATTTGCCCAAGTTTTACTTTTTTGTATAATTTTGAATTGTTACTAGAATTGTCATCAGTGAACAAAATATTTGTTTTTTCTAAGATCAGTACAATTATAAATTTTAACAGTTTTAATTTGATGAATCTGTAATAGCAATGTTATAAGTCATTATTTGTATAAAGTTTGGAAGATTAAAAAATTAGACCATAATCTTATTTTAAATAAATTTTATTCTTTTTGAAAAAAATTAATTTAAATAAAATGAAAAAAAAAAAAAGCAGAAATATCAGAAAGAGGTGGGGTCATAATACTGTACTTACTGACGAAGTGAGTGGTGGCTTTGCAGTATAAAAGATGGACAACAGGATTATCGACTAGTTTCGCCATTTATTCCCGGCTTCTTCAAGGATACACAACAAGAGGCTTGCAAGCCTTAATATACAGAAATTTGGGTTATATATGAACCAATGAGTATAGAGAGGCAGGGTAAGACAAAAAGTAACCAATAAGAAAATTAACCAATAAGTCAAATATAAATTCCTAAGGACCCATTTCTCTTATAACCTCTCCTGGGACGCTCATATCACTGCCTTAGCAACTACTTTAAATCAGAAACTTGTCTCTTTTCCCCGACTCCATTTTCTACCCAAGAATATTCTTATCCTCCTATGTTTCACATTAATCCAATCTTCCCTAATATATGGACTACAATTCTGGGGTTCAACAACCTTAACAAATTTAAAACTTATTCACTGTATACAGAAATGGTTTATACAAATTTTTTATAATTTAAGGAAAACCGACTGTGTCAAACCTCTTTCCTACATTAAGCATATTCCCAATTTTCAAATTATACAGGGTGATTTACATCGAATGTAAAATACTTAAAGGGGGTGTTATAGAGGTTAAGATAAACACAAAATGTCCTATGAACATGGGTCCGAATTTGAACGATAACTGAGATATGAACAGAAATAAAAATGCAAACACCAAGTTCAACAAGTTAATAACTCAGGTTCCGTAAGGCCTAGATTAATGAAATTTAGAGAAATAACAGGGTACATAAGACTGTGTATACCGTTAAAATTTGATCTAATTCTAACAAGTAGTTTCCGAGTTACTCATTCAAAATCATAACACGTGCTCACTTGTGAGTACTAACTAGCACTTGTTACAATTTTGACTGTGTAACTCGGAAACTTCTCGTTGGAATTCAATCAAATTTTAACGGTATACAGAGTCTTATGTATCCTGTTATTCCTCCAAATTTCATTAATCTAGGCTTTATGGAACCTGAGTTATTAACTTGTTGAACTTAGTGTTTGCATTTTTATTTCTGTTCATATCTCAGTTATCGTTCAAATTCGGACCCATGTTCATAGGACGTTTTGTGTTTATCTTAACCTCTATAATACCCCCTTTAAGTATTTTACATTCGATGTAAATCACCCTGTATTAGTTTCATTTAGCCATATTTATTTACAAAGGACTGACCAATAAAATTCAGATCCCATTCCCTCAACATTTATTTTCCCCAAAGCCAGCTGGACCTTATAATCTACGAAACAATACCCTTTTTCCAAGACTTCCAGTTAAATTTTCTTACCAAAAAAACAGTATCATTATCACAGGCTGTAAATTATATTCACAACTTCCACCAACAGTGCGTTTATCCCCCACATTAGAAATTTTTAAATCTAGACTAAAACATTACCTCACCAACATTCCACCCTAACCCACTAACCTTTTACCCTACTTATCCATTATAATACAATTTGTTTTACATTTAACTATTTTTTTTAAAAAATCCAGTCAGGGACCTCACTTGTCGGCCATGGGCCATACTGGCCTTGACTGGATTCTATGTATCTTGTTCTTAAATAAATAAATAAATAAACTAAGGAAATAAGGAAAGGAAGTGCATGGGGTTGCAAACACGGACCGAAAAGAGGTCTTATCCGGTTGTCAAACAGGATTGAATAAATACAAAACTGAAGAATTACAAAATGAAAATAAAAATTATATAAAGCAAAGTACAAAAGCAAATGCAAAGAAAAGATTACAAAAGGTCTGACAGAGGATTGAGCATGGCGAACACATCGAGGTCAGTCTGGCAATTGAGTAATTGATTGGGCTTGGACTTCTTGGCCTTGTAGATCTCGATAGATCCCAGGGTGGCTGTTTTGGAGGGTTTACTGCAAACGTGCATAACTGACATCACTTCGCTTTGTGGTCTAAGTGGGTGTCCGGTGCTTGTCAGGTGGATGGCATAATGTGAACAGTTGTTTTGTTTATTGTATAATCTGACATGCTCTTTAAAACATGTTGTGAAGCTGCGAGTTGAGAGGCCTATATAATATTTGTCACAGAAGGCACAACTTAGGCGGTATACTTCTGGTTGGTCACACTTATCGTGATTAACGGTGGAGGGCGGATTCAGATGACTGAGAGAAGGGGGGGGGGGGCGAATGTGGGGATACTCAGAGGCTGATGGATGACAGATATACAGATAGCTGGGCAAAATGGGGGCTCAAGTATAACAAGGACACCCATTTCTTGGAGGGGGGATGGAGGATCAGGTGGGTCAAGGCCGAGGAGACCACATTTTCGGCGTTGGAGTATACGGGAGGCAGTAGACTGGGAGTACCCATTCATATGAGCAAGGAAGCGGATGATGCGGAATTCAGATAGGCGGGCGAAGGGGTTGAGGGGGAGCTTCATGGCCCCGTCAATAAGGAAACGTAAGGAAGCATGCTTGTGTATGGGAGTGTGTGAGGAAGAGTGGTAGATAAGATTGGAGGAGGTAGTTGGTTTACGGAATGCGGAGAAGGTTAAGCAGTTGGTGCAAACTTTGTTAGTAATAAGGACTTCTAGGTTTTGAAGGTGAATTGGATATGGGGGGAGAACAAATTAAAAACATTAGCAGTGGTAGGCAGGGAGGTTAAGCGGGAATCATTGAGTACAAGGATGTCATCGACAAAACGGTAATAGGCAATGATGCTAGTATTATTAAGGACGGGGGTAACAAAAGTTAGTTCTAAGTGTTGTAAGTAAACTTCTGACAAGAAGCTGCTTAGTGGGAAGCCCATTCCCAGCCCGGAGGGCCGGGAATAGAAGGAATTGTTATAGGAGAATAAGTTCTGTGAGGATATGACGGATAGGATGGACGAAAGATCGATAGCGTCGGGTTTAGGGAGAGGAGAGGGATACAAGAGTTTTTTGAGGATTTTGAGCGTGTCAGACACTGGGATATTAGTGTAGAGGCTAGTAATGTCAAGGGACGTAAGGGAGGTGTGCTCATTGGTAGTGATGTTAGAGAGGGAGTTAGGGACATTGTACGTGTTAGGAAGAATTTTGAGGTTAAAAAGGAAGGTGGAGAGGGCTTTAGCAACCAGGTGTGCGGAGGTGGGTGAGTAGTTAACGACGGGGTGAATGGGCATGTTAGTTTGTGGATTTTGATGAGGGCATTAAGATTAGGGGCTCAGGGGCTAGGAGGAATAAGGTGGTATAGGTTTTTGAAGTGGGGGGACTTACTGACAACGGAAATGATGGATGATTGGAATTTGGTGGTAGGGTCGGAAGGGAGGGTGACAAAATTATTGGCTGAGATAAAGTCGGAAGGCGGAACATAGTCGTTGTACATAGATTGGTAAATAGAGTTGCATTACCTTTGTCAGCTTTTGGAAGTATCGCGTCTGACTCGGATAGTCTTCTCTTCAAGGTAGTGCTGGCTGCGGCGTCTTCGATTTGTTCACGGTCAGTTGGGGCGGTTGTAAACTGGTTAAAGGCTTTCCGTATTACGTGGCCGGCGATGGCTCGTGCTGGGAGGCATTCGTTCCGGGGTAGCATAGAGATGGCAACTTCCCTATCGGAGATGATTGTGTGAAGGTCTGGCCGGATGGGTTTTCTGGAAACAAAGTGTTTTAAGCCTTTGCTGAGAAGGCTTTGCTTGTTGTCAGAAATCTGGATAGTAGTAAGATTGACCACGTTAGGGTGGAGACACATTTGAGAGGACGACGAGTTGGTGTAGCACTATGTTGGAGGTCGTCAAGTTTCTTACACAAGGTGACGAACTTGTGTTCTTTGAAAGACTGCAGTCTGATGTAGTCTTCATCAACAAGGGACATCAGAATCTTAGGTGGCACAGACAAGGGGACTTGTAGGTGAAGGCGGAACACTTCCTGGGTGAGGCGGTGTTTCTTATGATATAAAGTAGAGGTTGCACGGCTTACCCAGGTTCACCTACAAGTCTCTTCATTTGTGCCACCTGATATTCTGATGTCCCTTGTTGACGAAGATGACATCAGATTGACATTCATGCTCGGATGTTGAATGTTTATGGAGAAGCATGTGTCTCGAAAGCAACCGTGGTGCGTTGGACCAAAATGTTCCATGATGGTTGTGTAGAAACTGCTGATAAACCACGTCCGGGCCAAGCAAACGTGGGCATCACCGATCAATAGAAGACAGACATGGATAAGTCAATCCGTGAGAACAGACGGATCAGCATACGGTCACTTGCGAAGGAATCACAATGTCAGTATTGGTTCCGCATATGCTGTAGTGAAAAGCGTGGGATATGGCAAGGTCTGCTGTCAGTGGGTACCCTGAATGTTCACGGAAGCACAAAGGACTGCATTTCGGCTGCTGTTTGGATATCTGGAACGTTACAGTCATGAGGGGAAAGTGTTTTTGAAGAAGATTATCACGGTAGATGAGACCTGGTGCCATTATTGGGAACCCTCCGGGAAGGTATCCACAATGTAGTGGAAGCATCCATCGTCACCACGGCCCAAAAAATTCAAGTCAAAAAGTTCGGCCAGGAAGGTTATGCTTACTTGTTTCTTTGATTCCGACAGTCCTTTGCTTTTGGAGCTTATGAAACCCAAAACCCGTATTAATGCTATCGCATATACCAAAGCACTGCAGAACTTGCGTCAAGCTGTGAAAACAAGCGTCATGGTAAGCTCAGTGATGGGGTGAGCCTCCTCCAGGACAATGCTAGGCCACATGTTGTGAGACTGGTGCAGGAAGCAATAACCAAAATGCGGTGGCAAGTTCTGCCACACACTCTTTATAGCCCGGACCTCTCACCATGTGATTTTCATGTTTGATCCTTTAAAGAAGGCACTGAAAGGTCGACGATTCGCCAATGATGAGGAGGACATTTAGATGCTGTTCGGCTTGGTTCAGAGAGCAGCAGAAAACGGACTTTTTAGCAGATGGTATTAGCTGATTGATGCCCCAGTGGGAGTCCTGTTTGTGGCAGGTAGAGATTTTTTTTTAGGACTGCACGTCTATAATAGTGACTATAAGATGTTCTTCTTTCATGTAAACAAAGGTAAATATTAATACTTCCATTTAATCCATCTCAGTGCCCTTTGAATCACTTTCATTTGAACATGCCCTATATTTGAGGAGGACATTTAGACAAGCTATAAAAGCAACAGAAGGGGAAAACAGACGAACATTCAGACAATTTTGGAAGGATATGATATGTATAAGTCTGTTAAGAACAGTGGTGCTTCCTGGCGGAAGATTACAACATCCAACATGAGAGGTGTGTGGAACGATCCTCAGCTTATGAAGGGCATTCATAGAGTGGAAGCGATGGAGAATTCAGCAAATGTCTTAAAACATCTCATGGATACATTCAAAAAACTGAAAACTGAATTGGAAGATGATGATTTCATTAAGTCATTAAGTGCAAGAAATAAGCAATGCGGACTTGATGGAATAAGAATTGCAAATGCATACGAAAGATGTTGAAGAACACCAACCTTAAAGGACGACGGGTCACATCTTTGCTCTAAGGTAAATCTTTGAGAAATCCTGGGAGTATGCAAAAGAGGTCTAAGCTTGCTTTGTGGACCTCGAAAAAGCATATGACAGAGTTCCTCGGGAGAAGCTCTGGCAAGTGTTGCAAGAGTATGGAGTGGACGGGCAATTACTGGTTGCTATCATGTCTCTGTACGAAAGCTCTGAGATGTGTGTCCAGATAAAAGGCATTAAGTCAAGACCATTCACCGTGGGTGTTGGACTCCACCAAGGGTGCGTACTGTCGCCCCTCTTGTTCATTATCTTTATGGACTGGATAGACAGGGGCAGCCGAGGCAATGAGCGTATTTGTGTGGGCGACTGCCTGGTGGAGAGGTTGCTCTTTGCTGACGACCTTGTCCTCCTTGGGTCTTCTCGCACGATCCTTCAGCATGCACTAGACCGGTGTGCAGCCAAATGTGAAGAAGCTGGGATGAAGATCAGTGTGGCTAAAACCGAGGTTCTGGTCCTTTCAAGACATCCTGCTCAGTGCGCTCTCCATGTTAGGGGAGCCTCATTGAGACAGGTGGAGAAATTCAAGTATCTCGGGATTGCATTCACGAGTGATGGACGGCAGGAGAAAGAATCGGATCGGTGCAGCAAGCTGTGTCAGACGTGAACTGTGGCGATCCGTGGCAACGAAACGCAAGCTGGGTAACAAAGCCAAGCTCTCCGTCTTCAAATCTATCTTTCTCCCCATTCTCACCTATGGTCATGAGGCTTGGGTAATGACCGAAAGAGTGCGATCGCGGGTACAAGCGGCCGAAATGAGATTTCTGAGAGGTGTGGCAGGTGTTACCCTACTAGATAGTGTACAGCAGCACAATAAGGGAATCTTTAGGTGTTGAGCCGCTACTTCTCCGCATTGAAAGATTTCAGTTGCGCTGGTATGGCCACGTGATACGGATGCCGCAAACTAGTCTTCCTAGGCAGTTGTTATTTTCCCAGCCGGTTGGTAAGAGACCAAGGGGTCTGCCTAGAACCAGGTGGCTAGACTACATAGAGAATCTGGGTTCGAGTCGCTTGGATATTACCAGGGAGGACATGCGCCTGATGGCGGAAGATCGCGATCGCTGGAGATACTCCATAGGGCTGCTGCCCCCGCGACCCTAACGGATAAGCGGGTTTGGAAAGTAAGTAAGTAACTAACATTATCACCTATCCTGTTCACAATTGCGTCGTGTATCAGAGAGATTTCACTGTCTGAATCTATTATCATGGGGATAGCCATGCTTCCTGTAGAGACTTCTAAGTAGACTAGATCGTTAGACCCTCTCTGGGCTAACACTTCATTGGACAGGGTTGTCATGGGCTGGTCTGTAGCTGCCTGACCGGCTCTGGCTAGTTTAAATCGCAGTCCTTCAACACTTCAGTAGGGCAGTCGTGTTTCCAGTATCTGCCGGGGTGAAGTCACCGTCGTTGATGTGGTCTGTCTTTTTTTTATTTCCCTCTAAATTAGCAGTTTGTGCTTTTACGTCATTAATCTGTTTTTGTACCTCTATCAGTTGGTTATGTCCTGGCAGGCGTTCTTCCATGATGGAGATAATGTCTCTCGATACCTTGTTTACTTTCTTTGTGATATTACCATTAATAACTGCAATATTATTAACAATTTTTTGTTTTTCTACACCTATTTTTTCCGCTTCATCTGCTATGTCTATGGCTTCTTTGAAAGATTCCGGAGTCTTGAACATAAATACAATCAGAGTTCAGGTCTGACGGTTTTCTTTTTTCAAATGTAGAGTTTCATCCTGTCTATCTTTGAAACCTTCATCTTCCGCTGCCATGCGACGGAATAATAGCCTCAGCCTATTAGTGTACTAGCGAACGATATCATACTCTTTTTTGTTTCGCCTGGTAGAATTCTAGCTCTCTGCTAATCAGGCACTGTCTTGCAGAATAGCTTAGCAGATGCTCCTTCACCTTCGAATAATTTGTGCATTCCAATAATGAATGTTCATTGTAGCAAGCCGAAGCTATCCCTTTTACCTTAGACCTAACAACACTGAACACCACAGATTCTGGTCACCCCATGATCTGGGTGAGGGCCTCTACGGCATCGAAGAATGCTGCGCAGTGACGGAACCCTCGGGAAATTTTGGAATAAGGTTAGTGAAACCCATAAGCGAATCGCTTCTGACTGCTGTGAACGAATTGCCCTGACTGCCACTGGACTGATTATATATATTTAGTTAAGGCGTGTAATATTTCAGTAGAACTTATTGAAGAATAGGGTGTACACAAATTTGGCAAGTTGCTGTAGATACTTATAAAGTTTCGTGATATGTTAAATAATACACGTTGGGAAGAAGTGTTAACCTTCACAGGGTGAAGATGTTATAGTGTGACATTTCATGTCAGTGAGTGTCGCATGGGTGCGGCGGAGAACGTGTAGGGGTTTGTTTAATTTTTAGTCATTAACTATGGGTAGTTTTCTTTAATATTTTTGGTGTGAATTTTTCTCTCTTTATTTCTCATGTCTGGTATTTAATTTTTTGATAATAATTATTGCTTTTATTCAGGAATAATATATTTTAAGATATTTTATTTTCATTTTTTTTAAAAGGCTGTGGTTGTTTTAAGTAATTGTTGGCGATTTTGTTTACGACGATTTTCGTGCAACAGGATTCGCCATTGTTACGGAGAAAACATTGTTTCTGGGATATTTTCCGTGAAGCTGTGCGATCTCTGTTTAAGTATGTATTGTTGGGTTTTTTTTTGCATTTTTTTATTTTTTATTTTTTTTTTTGCTGTGAGCAACTGTTGTGATGGACGTGAAAAAAAAAATGGTGGGAACGCCGGAACGTTCGGGAAATGTTTATTTTTAGTTTATGCTCGCTGGCCGGTTGCTAATGATTTTGATTATCATACTGTACTAAAGTATTGTACACAATTTTAATTGAAAAGAAAGTAATCCGGGTCCGTTGGAATTTCGATGATAAGTCCGACTAGTCGTCGCGTTCGATCGGCGATTGAGATTCGACACACCGCTGAAGACAACGAGCCATTAAGATGACATTATCGGGTGAGTTCATTCTGTGTTGTGTGTCTGGGGAAGCTTGCTGATTTATGCAAAGGATTAGTGCAACTTTATTTAGTGAAAGTAAAGCGAATACGTAATATCTAACTGGAACAGTTGTTCGTGTATCTCGGAGACTGTGCTTATAGAAATAGTGAGAACTGCGTAACTGAACATTAGAAAACACGTAGTAATGAGATCGCGTTGTTCTTGTTATAATAATGTTATTCTATGACTGCAATATGGATAATGAATTATAGTATTTGCTTAGCATGCATGATTAGTATTATAGATGATGCAACTAAACTAGATTTCAGCTTCTATGCAGGAGTTTGTGATCCAAGTATTTTTGTGACTGGGAGTTGCACATTTGGTCCGTGTGGGCGTGCCTGTTGCTCTCGTCGAGCAAAAGCTTATTGGTCACGACCACTGGAGTGCATTTAAAGCTGCTCTATTGAGTCACGAACACTGAGGGCAGACAGGAGGTTACTACGGACCTCCTCTTATGCATTACTTAATTAAAAGGTCCTTGCGACACGAGCATGCGTCTATTTCATGGGTAAAATAGCAATGTAGCGTTATCCCTTTACAAGGACCCGCCTGCACAGCTGAGGCGCACACAAGTTGTTGCGCATAGTGATTAGTTGCTAAATCTTGCACACGTTTTGATTAATGCGCTAATTTAAGGAGAATTATTCAATTAGTTATGTAGTTAATTTGATTCGGAGAGGGCCCTCTCGGAAATTACTTTTTGTACAGAGTTAAAGTCCATGCACCGTGTAAATTATCATATGTCTGACTATGCATATTTATATTGCACCTTTTTGAATATTTATGTCCTTGCTGAGGAATAAAGAGAGATACTTTTGTAATTTTAAATAATTAGCTGCTGAAGAGTTTTTCTTTTAATTTTAAGATTCACACCCCCGTGTTATCAGTCCCGAACCCTTGATGCCCGTCTCACCCGACACTAGCTGTTGATACATTATAATAGGGGGAGGGGTGTCACAATAGGATGAGTTCTCCCCCACCCTGAGGGAATGAGTTGTGCTGTAAGGATTGGGAAAAATGTTCCTTTAGAGGAATTGCCAAGTTAAGAAGATAGTTTGTCATCATGGATATTCCGTTCAGTAATCAGTGAGAATAGCAGCGGGTTGCCAGAGTGAATCGTCATCAGGGAGCCAGCCGAGATTCACCTTAGCCACCCCGCCGCCACTGCATAAATGCCGTAGGTTGTTCCATCATCTTTAATGACATTGTTAGGGTAGTCTCGTGTCAATCCTATCTATTTTCTCATAGCCATCAATTTTTAATTGTTTAAATTGTTTCTTATTGCATTAATGGGCGAAGTTAAAGCAATAAAAGTGTATAATGGAGAATAAGATTATTTACCTTAAAATTGGGATTAATTGGAATTGGAAATTATTGTTCACCTAACTGACTATCTTTCCAGCCGGACTTGTGTGCTTGATCTCTTAAATGTGGTTTGTTGGGCCGATTGGGAGGAGCTGAACCCACCTTGTTTATATTAAGTATCCATCTCATTAGCCAACGTTAATATCAATAATTTTATTCCAATTGGGAACCCGGCATCCCACTGATTGATGTGAAAGATTTCTAATGGGTTTTCAGGGATATGTGAAGCGTGTCTGGAAAGTGAGGTTACAGCTCCTGTAGGCAGACAACTAATACATGTATTTTACTGCATAAGTTAAATAATAGTTATTAATTAAAAATACAAAATGAATAAAAAATAAGATATAATAAACAAAAATAATTACCGTAATTTACGGTAATAACGCCGCAGCGGTAGTTAGGCCGCACCGATAAAAACGTATCATTTTAGAAAAAAACCCGGTAGTTAGGCCGCAATGGTAGTTAGGCCGCACCCCCCTCCCCCTTTTAATAATCAAACGAAATTAGCGCATAATATACATTACAGTACCTTAATTTT
>JAHWFO010010522.1:47636-60858 GCA_023313115.1 Rhysida immarginata
AAAATTAAGGTACTGTAATGTATATTATGCGCTAATTTCGTTTGATTTTCATCAGGACGGAATGCAACTGCATCACTTCAAAGCAGTATCAGTCTTCTGAAATCGTTGTTGTCATGCTGTTTGGAAAAAAAAACGGTAGTTAGGCCGCACAGGCATTTTTTACAACTTTATTAGATAAGCCGCGGCGTTACTACCGTAAATTACGGTAATCAAAATCAGAATAAAAAGCTGACGTTTCGGATAGAGACTATCCTTTACCAAAGCAAAAAGGATAATTCTCTAAAAGCAAATAGAATATTAGAGAATTATCCTGAAGTTATGAAAGTTGTACTAACGAACGGGTTTATGTATAGTTTGCATAGGGAATAGTAATACGGTAGTGGCTGAAAAACAAGAAGAGAACAAATGAGATTAATTAGAAGAACTGTTGGGATAGGACAGGACGGAGGACAAATAGGAAATAATAAGAGGGCGGCGAGAAAAGTGCAATAGGATAACACATATGAAATTGAAATCATAAAAAGTTTAGGAATGATAGGGTGCCTAGCAAAAAGATTTCGTAAAATTCCCTGGATTTCGCTTGATTTTTCCTGATCATCAGCAGACAAAAAAAGGCTGTCATGAAGGAATATTATTGACATTGTTCAAAATTTTCAATTTTATGATTCCCTGACTGTTCCCGGTTAAAAAAAAAAAAAAAAAAAAATTCCCTGACAATTCCCGGTCGCTAATGCATAAGTTAGCCATATTGGTTTTAATTGGCCTTCCACTTCCCTCTCACGGCTGTTCCTCATTGCTGTGTGAAGTTGGAGTAAATTGTGTTTATAATGGTTGTGTTGATTCAGAATCTTGCCAAATATGAAGTACGCTTGTCATACGTTTTTTCCAAGCACAAGGTAAGCACCCATTTATAGAAACATTTATAGAAGCAAATGGTATTCGCAAAGCACTTGCTCTCATTTATAGAAACATTGAGTTGACAACGTATAATGGAGTGATGTTGTAAATACTCTGGTGGTTTATGAGGAACACAGGAGCAGTAGGCCATCAGTGGTCTCTGGTGAACTTCTTCATTTGTTTCTTAACTTGAAGAAACGCCTTGCTTGCTAACACTTCTAGGACGATGAAGAGATCAAGCATGAGGTTGAAATGTGCTTCTAGTAGCAGGTGCTAGAATTCGGACTTTGGGATACAGAAGCTAGTAACTAGACTTAACAAGTGTTTGGACAATGGCTGCAAGTACATAAAAAAAAAAATACTCTTGTATCACTAAGTTGTAGTGGACATTTTGTTCAAATAAACATTTTTTGAAAGAATACTAGCTGTTGTAAACTTACTTTCCCGGACATGCCTCGTACATGTATTCACTAATCTTAGTTGGATTTGTTCTTTGTTTAATAACTTTATTATAATAATCTTATATTCCATTAATGATATTTTTTTTTTTGTTTCTCATCTAATAATTATTTGAATTTTTATTTTCAAAGTCTAGGGCAGCTCTCTCACTTTTGGCATATTGCAATTACTTTCAACAAAACTATGGTGAAGCTGCAGTTTACTATGAACAGTTGACAATCTTTTACCCGGAAATAGAAGAATACAAATTCAATTATGCTCAAGCTTTGTATAAAGCTTGTAGCTATGAAGATGCCATGAAGATAACAAGCCAGATTGAAACTCCAAAATACCAACCAAAGGTAAATACATGTAAATACATGAAGAAAAGGGTGATATAATCCAAACCCATAAAGAAAAGTTGAAAATTTAAAATACAAAAATAAATGGACAGTGGCTGAAAATTTAAAATACAAAAATAAATGTAAGAAAGAATTTTTCATTATTGGCGTTTAATTCTCTTATGCTTTGAAACAATTTTAAAATATTTTACTAGCAGCTTCCTCATACATGTAGGAAATGAAATCATCCAATAAATAGCCTTTGTTAAAAGTATGCCTTTGGACTATGTCATTCTCATATTTTCAAATATTTGAAGGATAAATAATACCGTAGAACCTAGATTTTACGAACACGGATTTTCCGAAATTCCGGATTTTACGAAGTAATTCTGAAATCCTGACCCTAATTTTGTAATTTTCTTGTAATAAACTGTCATTTTTACGAAGTATTTTTAAAACAAAATATGGTTTTTATGAAGCCATCAACAGTGATTAATAGTAAAATTTACATTAATTAAACCAATCATTTGAAGCTTTGTTAAGCAAATGATACCTATCTCTAATTGGTCATATACAGCTCCTCGCCAAAAAAATTAGAATAACTGTATTTTACGTTCTGAAGTTAAATTTGTGTGGAGAGTGTAACGTTCCAGTAAATGTTAGTTACGTTTGTCCGACGAGAGGAGGGGGGTAGTAAGTTTTACTACGTAATTGTATTTGTTTGTTGAGGAGAGGAAGGGGATAATCGTCGTGTTTCAGAGCGCCGATGCGCCTTTCTTTAGCGTTTTTTTTGTATTGTTATAATAAAAATTTGCTGGTTATAATTAGAAAATTTGTCCCTTGTTGAATGTTTTGTGTTTGGAGCGTGTTATGTAATGGGTTTGTTGTCGTTATGAGCGACTGTTGAGATCGTTCGCAAAAGCGCGCTTTGATTTTTAGTAATGAATTGTTAAGTTATCGTCGTTGTAATAGTATTGTTTCGTAATGTTCTGTGTTTGTTTTGTTTGTTAGAGAAAGGTTTTTGTTTTTTTGTGTGTTTTTTTTTCTCCTTTGATTTCTCTTGAGGCAAGCGGACGTGTCTTTCGTAGCGGGATGTTGACCGCCATGTTCGAACGCTACGTTCGCGAAGCCGAAAAATGTTTATTGATTTAAGTGCTGTATAAGTCAAACAGAAGTATGATTTATTTTGCCATTTTGGCCTTGTAATTTTTAAATTTTGTCCCTGATTGCTCATGTTACGTTGGAACCATGTCCAACGCTGAAATAGAATGTATGCGACTTTCTTCAAAGTTGACCCGAGATGACGCCTAATTGGAATGAAAAGTTTGTAATTACCCGATTTTTGACCCATGAAAGGTTGTTGAATAAGAACAGTCGTCCGCAATTGATGATGACAACATGATTTTGGTGAGTGACTGATTTTTCTTGATTTATTCCGCCCAAACGTCCAAAGACGAACGGTTGCCCGTTTACGCACGGTGCTTTGTGTGAGGAAACCTGCTGCTCGCCAGAGGACGCTGGGGGTAAGGTTGCTGTGCCGCCAAGAGGGGGTCACTGTACCTCCCCCCCCCCCCCGCGGGGCCCAAAAGGGGGGGGGGGGGCGGGGGGGCGGACACATTTGGAACACATTTCGGGGCACAGTGCCTTATATGCAGATTAACGTCTCTGGTTTCATGTACCTCCTCAGCCATGCTTGAGCTGAAGCCCTCTGTTGCATTTATGGCCTTCACTCATGTACAATGCTAGCTCGAGGTCTAAGTAGTTTAGTTTGGTCCCCCTTCACGCATCAATTAGTTTGGTCCCGAACCCTAGCACCACGCCCTCTCAACGCAATTTTTGCAATTAGTTGTATCATTCGTACACTACGGGGTCGCTACACTGGTGCCCGAACAGGGACCAAATGTCCTGAAATTCCGGACTATTGAGGGCGACCTGATACAGTGTTAGAATTTGTCAATGTTTGACGTTGAAAAGTGGCTTTTGTAAGTGGCCCATGGTATGTTGTTGTTCGTGCGTGTGACTTGAAAGAGGAGTGCACGAGCAGTTGTGTTGGTGTTAATTAAAATAGTATCTTTATTGGGACATGGAAGGTCAGGATGATGCAATGATGGTTCACGCAGGGTGCATGGAGCGCTTCGTACGTATGGAGGCACTGATCGAAAATCTGACAGGATTAGTGACCAAAATGCTGTTGACGGGGAACCATGCACGAGAGGTGAACGTTAGTGGGGTCGAGGTAGATAATAAGTCTTTTCTCAAATGAGGGGAAGCCAGGACAAATAGGATCTATGGAGACCGATTCCGAATGGGTCATGCTCTGTGTACTCCGAAGGGGGGGGGGAGCAGCAATATGAGATGGAAGGGGCCTTTTAAGGTATTATGGGATGATGAGACGGGATAGGTAAAATTAAAGGGCCTGAGGTTTGGTGATACGAAGTGGGTGAGGGCAGAACATGTCTGGAGGCCCTGGCAAACTCGGAATTACGGACGCAAATGTGGAATAAAGAGAGGAGATACCAGAGGCGCTCAACCTATAGTGAGAAATTGTAGTGACAAGGTTATGCAAGGGGTGTGTCCATGTTATGCCCATCCTGCAAGTGAGGGTTGGCAGGTGGTCCAGTCAGGGATGACAGCAGGAGGAAAGCCCAGGAGAACCATGATGAAGGGTATACTCCGTGCACATACCCCGTGGCGACGTATATGAATGGTTGCGTGATAGGAAGCCCGGGTGTTGTGGAACCAGCATTTCCCAATGCAAAAGCGGCACTGGACACAAATCAGCAAGGTTCCGTGATGGGGGCATATCATGAGGAGGTGCAGTGTATGTGGAACCTGAAGGAATGAATATGCCCAATGAAGGAATGGTCACTGATGAAAATAATTGAGAGTTCGATGTATGATGACATGTTGGATGGGGGGTTGTTAAATACGGGAATTGAATGTGTAAGCACATTGGGTCTAGGGGCAACATAAATGTTGCAAACATTGCTGGTCCCGCAGGGGGTTACCGGGTCCCACGAGATAGGAATGGGAACAGAGGGAACTTTGGACCGACCAATTTTCAATTCCTGGGAGAATTTACCCCTAGAGGAAGAAGAAAAAGGGGATGACGAGGAGGTTTGTCTTACTAATGAAGCGGTTGCGTCCCAGAGGGGAGGGGTCCTGGAAATTGAACCTTAATGGTGCAGTCTATTAGTGGATGATGATATGTTTTACCCGCCTTTAAACAGTTGAAGAGCATCATGCTGAATCAGTGCAGGGCGAAGGAAGTAATCATGGCAACGAGCGTTTTGATAGCTCACTGGGAAAGGGGGGAAGGCGTTCTGCACTGAAAAATGGGATGGTGTTCTATTAATCCAAGATGAATTGTACGGGGTTGTGCATAACCTTTTGCTAGGGGGCTGCGACTTAAACCGCAGCGTTGTAGCACACTCTTATGACGCTTCGGCAGAGAGTAGTTCATTGTGCGTCTATTGGTATCAAACAAATATGGCTGGTTTAATAAATGACAGTGAAGAGCAGCGTTTCATGGATAGAGTTCGTGCAAATGCATATCGAGAGGCAATGAAAGCAGGTGCGTCTTTTATTAATCGCAAGTGGGTTGCGAACAAGTTAAACCGATCGGATAGATGGGTGACGGACAATTGGAAGAAAGGTTATGATAACTGCCATGCCGAATTTGCTGAGGGTAGGCCCGAGAAATTATCACAGGAAAGCAAAAACATCATTGCTAATAACAGTGGCAAAAGACGTCACAGCTGTGTCAACGTTGCACAAGAAACTAAAGCCAAGCGTGGAAAAACAATTTCTCGTTCAACGGTTCAAAGACATCGTCAGCGTGCAAACATCAAGCCATTCCATGTTATTCCGAAACCGATGAAGACCGCATTAAACATCGAAGACCGGCTCTGGTTTTGCGACTACCTGTGGGATTGGGTGGAAGAAGACTTCATGCACCTTGCCCCGAGCAACGAGTTCTTTGTGTGGACTATGAGACGTCCGAATTACCAAAACGACAGGGTCTGGAGCTTATCGATTACAGATATTTCTGACGATGAACACTATCAAGAGCTGTCCAAGAAGCCTGACTGCATTGGCATCTTCGTGTGTTTCACCGCCAAGCGAATGATGTGGAGATTCAAGGAGCAGGGTGAGTCATGGAATGGTGATTATTTTCGGAATTTGCTAACAAATGATGTTTTTCCGTTTCTTCGAGATCCAAACAACACTATCGACCCGCATGAAGTTTGTTTTTTGCACGATAAGGCACCTTGCTTTAAGGCTAATGCAACACAGCAAATCCTAAGAGAAAGTGCTATCGATTTCTTCTCATCAAACGAATGGCCCGGTGCATCCCCTGACCTAAACGTTGCTGAACATTTTGGAGCCGTGTTAAAAGACGCAGTGGAATCTTTAATGATTCAAGAATGTGGTGAAAATCGGTATTCTCGAGACCTTCTAATGGGACACCTGACATCTGTGCTGAAGGACATGGAGTACGATACTGCTCTGTTTGAGACACTCCTCCGCTTCTACCCGAAACGGATGCGTGCTGTTCGAGAAGCAGGTGGTGGCCACACTAAATATTGATGTGATAAAAGCAGAAATAAACGTACTTTTTGATTATCAACCGCAGAACATTCCACTTAGTTTTGTTTATTTTCCAGACCCCTAGCAAAAGGTTATGCACAACCCTGTACTGTGCTGGCGTTGGAGGATACAGAGTCAAAAATGCTGAGAACAATGAGGCAAAGAAAAAGGGAAGCGCAACGCGTAAGGAACACGGGAATGGCGTAGTAAAACCAGAAGTTGTGGGTGAACGGGCACCGGAGAAGAAAAAGAAAGGTCGGGGTGATGTGAGGCACCGTACGAAAGCCAAAAAGAAAGAGGATGAGATAGTAAGACAGGGTAGCAACGACAAAAGAAAGGCAGGGCCTCGAATAGGGATGCGTGAGGTGATGGCAGCGTGTGGGACGGGTCTTTCACCGCGCAAACGGGCGGCGGCGGGCACTTTGACCCGGGCGCTCGCCTTCGGTTAAGTGAATGGCAATGATATCTTGCGAAGCGATTCGTGATTACTAGCAGTTAAGTGCAGAAATTAAGAACGCTATGTGGAGGTGAAATAGAGAGAAATTTTAAGTTTAGGTAATGAATACGTGATTGAGTATTACCATGTTATGGTGGAGTGATCATGGTTGGCTGGGAAAAGGGTTGAAAGTTGAATGTCTGAATTGGTAAATGAGTAACCAAGAACTTATGTTTTATGTGCAATTATGGATTTTATGCGGCAGACTTAAGGATGAGGTGCATTAAAAATTCAGACTGGTAGCGGGAGTGAGTAATAGGTTGGGCAAATGGAACGGTATCGAGCATGAACAAGAGGGATATGTGGAATGAGATAGTGCTTGGGTTTTAATCGCTTCGCAAGACAGAGTTCTCTTGTTTTAGGAAGAGGTGAGACAGGCTACTGTGATGTGGGACGATTGATTTTTGAGGGGATGCACTGTGTGTTTACGATTGTGGTATAGCTGTTGGGTTGTTCCGTGCTGAGGTTGTGCATGTTTAATGTCTAGAATATGAATGTCTGGTAGGTGACGTTATGGTTGCATGTTTGTTTGGGAATGCGGTGTATCAGAGTCTTTTGGAAGGATTCGTTGTGGCAGAATAGTGGTTTTATTTTGTTGTTTTTTTTTTTTTGTTGTTGTTTTTTTTTTTTGTTTTTGTTGTTTTTTTCCCTCAAAAAGGGAGTGATGGGTTATAATAAGAGTTGATTGATGTTCTCGAGCTTAATTCAGTGGGTACGCTCGAGGCCTTTCGTCGGGCGTATGTAACGTTCCAGTAAATGTTAGTTACATTTGTCCGACGAGAGGGGGGGATAGTAAGTTTTACTATGTAATTGTATTTGTGTTTGTTGAGGAGAGGAAGGGGGTAATCGTCACATGTTTCAGAGCGCCGATGCGCCTTTCTTTAGCGTTTTTTTTGTATTGTTATGATAAAAATTTGCTGGTTATAATTAGAAAAATTGTCCCTTGTTGAGTATTTTGTGTTTGGAGCGTGTTATGTAATGGGTTTGTTGTCATCATGAGCGACTGTTGAGATCGTTCGCGAAAGCACGCTTTGATTTTTAGTAATGAATTGTTGAGTTATCGACGTTGTAATATTATTGTTTCGTAATGTTCTATGTTTGTTTTGTTTGTTAGAGAAAGGTTTTTGTATTTATGTGGGTTTTTTTTTCTCCTTCGATTTCTCTTGAGGCAAACGGACGTGTCTTTCGTAGCGGGATTTTGACCGCCATGTTTGAACGCTACGTTCGCGAGGCCGAAAAATGTTTATCGACTTAAGTGCTGTATAAGTCAAAGAGAAGTATGATTTATTTTGCCATTTTGGCCTTGTAATTTTTGAATTTTGTCCCTGATTGCTCATGTTACGTTGGAACCATGTCGAACGCTGAAATAGAAAGTATGCGACTTTCTTCAAAGTTGACCCGAGATGACGCCTAATTGGAATGAAAAGTTTGTAATTGCCCTATTTTTGGCCCATGAAAGGTTGTTGAATAAGAACAGTCGTCCGCAATTGATGATGACAACATGATTTTGGTGAGTGACTGATTTTTCTTGATTTATTCCACCCGAACGCGCAAAGACACTCGGGGAAGAGTTTTGATATCGGCGTGCCGCCGAACCTCCGCCGATGGCACCAATTCTAAGCGAGACTCATGTTTTATTGTAGTGCTGCGTGCAGGATTAAGAAACACTCATTAACTGTTTAACATCATCGTAAACGTTGTGTTTAAATGCGTTTAGATGTTATGCTAAGCTCTGTAAACTCTTGCTTTTAGATATTAAGAGTATGAGCGCATTCGTACAGGCGTGGGCAGTTTGCACGAGTGACCAATGCACTGGCAAGCAGAGGGAGTCGAGCTCCAAGGTCTCCACTAGTCGCAGCTCGGTTGCTTGTTTACGCACGGAGCTTTGTGTGAGGGAGCCTGCTGCTTGCCAAAGGACGCTGGGAGTAAGGTTGCTGTGCCGCCAAGAGGGGTCAGCGTACCTCCCCCCCCTAGCTGACCATAAAGGAGGTGCGGTGTGCGTGAGAGCATACACATTTGGAACACATTTCGGGGCACAGTGCCTTATATACAGATTAACATCTCTGGTTTCATGTGCCTCCACAGCCATGCTTGAGCTGAAGCCCTCTGTTGCATTTATGGCCTTCACTCATGTAGGTCTGAGACATGGTTTTAGAAATGTAGTTTATCAAAGGGTCCCCTGATTTTGATGATACATTGCTTATGCTGAGCATTTTTGTTATCGTTGTATAGGAATATGGTAAATAAAGATATTGTTATGAAGTACTACCACGGTGTCAGGTCCCACATCAATTAGTTTGGTCCCGAACCCTAGCACCATGCCCCCTCAATGCAATTTTTGCAATTAGTTGTATCATTATCATACACTGCGGGGGCGGGGTCGCTACAAGAGTAATCAATGAATTTTCATAGCTACAGGTTTAGACTTTTTCCTCTGGGTAATGTACTTATTCCTCTAGTCGATCTCAAAGGGAACATCAATTTAATCAAAATTTAAAATTTACAATCAACAAATTGAAGATGACAAAATATTAGAATAATTCCAAGACAGAGACAAAAAACTTGAATAATTTCGAAACCTGTGCAATTTGGTGAGCAGTAATGTAGCAAGTTATTTTTTCTTTTTAATGTTGCAAGTTATATCTTTTTAATGTTCGATATAAAAGGCATTGCAACTTTACTTAGCTCAGACTGACAAAATGAGTAGAAAATCTGCCATATATCACGTCACAAAGCGAACAATATGTGATCTTTAAGAAACTGAGAAACCTCGTGCAAAATTTGCGAAAATCACGAAATGCTCACAGTCTACAGTGGCAAAGGTGTTAAATCAGCAAAAGGAGGATCCAACCTTTACAGGAAATCGAAAGACGTGGATGTAAACGCAAGGCCAGGCAACTGAAAAACATTGTGAAGAAATGCAATTTCAAAAGTGTTAAATTCATTTAGACTGAAAAAAGTGTGGAGCAACTGTATCTAGCAGACGACTACATCAATTTCCATTTAATCCCAAAGTTCTCAAAAGTAAACCTATGATGACGTTGAAGCAAAGACCAACCCATCGAAAGGGTTGCAATGAAAGAGTTACTTAGAAACAAGGTTACTGGAGTAACAAATCATTTAGTGACGAATCCGTGTTCACTGTGTTTTGGTGACCAACACGAGCAGCTTACAACAGGAACTCCCTCAACAGATCAGTGACATTTGCTGCTTCAGTAATGGTAATGAAATCTTATGGGGTAAGAAACTTGTGTGACGAAATGTGCGACCCCAATTTGTGGGAGTCACACTTGTCAAGAAAAAAAACAACACAAGTTCTACTTGGAGTAAAAAAAAAAAAAAAGTTATTTTATTTTAGAATACTAGGAAAACAAAATGATACAATTCAAACAGAGCAAAGTAAAACAAAACCATAAAATACTATACAATTTAAATTCACACAAATAAGAGCGTACATAACAAAAGAAAACAACAGATCAATACTTACACTAAAGCAGCAAAGTCATGGCATTCCGAGAACAAACAAAATCCAATGAGGCTCAAATACAAGCAAATAATACCACCTCCCATTCACAGATGAGGACACAAAAGGGGAATAAAAACATCCCACCACAAACCACACAAAACTAGTGTATGGCACATTACTGAAACAAAAAGCGAATCGCCCTAGATTCTAAGATCCCAACTCCTAAGTAAGTGTTCAGTGACGAAATTGTACAACAAGGGGAACCAACAGACCATAAATGGTCAAACTAAAACCTACAACTCAGAGTAGGATCAAATGTTCCCCACGATTAATCAACAGCTGAACAAACTTACACGAACACAAGTGAAAAAATGAACAACCAACAGGTTGTCTAAAAAAAATAAATTCACTTAGAAGAAAATTACCATAAGGGTTAGCCAATACCCTTCACTAAAGTCGTTGCCCGAACCTGAGCCTCCCACCACAAGAATGCCATGACATGAGGAAAACACTATCAAACAAACAAAATGAAATACCATCTACAATTCTAAAAAGACAAATGAACTCAACAAACTCTACCAGCGCTATGATAATTCATAAAAACCAACCAAATGAGACACAACAAACAAAGCCCACAAAGGCCTTCCAAACTGAAGGTCTTATAAAAAGCAAACTATTCATATCCCAAATAAAATAATCCCAGTTTCCTCCCACCACAGAATTATCATAGCATTCAGTAAATATAATAAAATTTAATTAAACACTCTAGTAATAAACATGCACAAATAATAAAAATTATCAGTCAATTTACAAAAACGAAAGATTCAAACTTACAGAAAGGTTTTATACACAAATTCAAGAGTTCATAACCTGACTGCTGATAAACAAATTTGACGGGCCACCAGTCCAAAACAAAATGAACACATTACCAATCACAAGTTCACAGAAAACTGGCCGGTATCGCTCCACAAAACAAGGGATGCAGTATACCATTGCTTGCAGGCAATGTCAGTCATCGAAGAGAAGCAAGAATGATGGCAGACATGCACGCAGGGAACACATGTTCTCCGCAGTATGCCGCAGACGATCCACCTCGATGGCTTCAACAGAAGGGCTCCATATGCCAGGGTAGGGGAGACTTTAGGCCTAAAGATGGTCCGGCAACCCAACTGCCTAGGCCGCTTTGGCCCACTCCTCCTCAGGGATGGCATCTCAAAAAGCAGGGCTGGTCATCAGGTACTCCATCTCTTTAGTCACCCATCAGCATTATGTTGTTGCTGTCTGCCTGTGTCGAATTCACAGATGCTTCATCTTTTATTTCATCTCTATGGATTCCAGTGCCTCTTGAATCTCGTGCAGAAGCAAAGGCCACATTTGATTGGGTCTGCATCTGAGATCAACCGGTGATGGGTTACCCACCTACTAGGCCGCTCTCTAATCAGTCAGGGCTATCCAGATGCCATCTGGTGAATACCGATGGAACTACATCACAACAGGCAAGGAAACTCTTTGAAGCACATCACGAATGGAGTGACAACGATGAAAACGGAGTACAAAAACAGATTCAAACAGCCAGGAACACAAGAGCTAAGCAAAAGAACAGGAATGAAGCAGTTCTTACAAAAATTTAAACTACAAAAGCAACTCTGAACACACTCAAGACCAAGGATTCATTAATGAAGGCCACTTTTTTCGATTTAGACCTTCACACAACAAATCTGAAATAGGTAGGCCTTAAGAAAAATTAAGCGCACAGTAACTATTACGAAAAAAGGGACAGAAAACATGTGATGAATCATCACATCTTCCCCCTTAAAGGAAAATACTGTCGTGTTACGACTAACCAGACAGTATTTTAAAAATACTAGAAATTACCACAATAAAAAAAACGACCTCCAAGCAGAACTGTGACAAAGTTCAGGACTTAAAAGTGACTAAAGCGCCCCTTCGAGTCCCTGTTCAGGCGCCATTGTCACGAAATATGCGACCCCAATGTGTGGGAGTCACACTCGTCAAGAAAAGAAACAACAACACAAGTTCTACTTGGAGTCAAAAAAAAAAAGTAATTTTATTTTAGAATACTAGGAAAACAAATTAATACAATTCAAACACAGCAAAGTAAAGCCAAACTGTAAAATACTATACAATTTAAATTCACACAAATAAGAGCGTTTTGTACATAATAAAAAGAAAACAACAGATCAATACACTAAAGCAGCAAAGTCATGGCATTCCGAAAACAAACTAAATCCAATGAGGCTCAAATACAAGCAAATAATACCACCCCCCATTCACAAATGAGGACACAAAAAACATCCCACCACAACATGACACAAAATAGTGTGTGGCACATATTACTGAAACAAAAAGGGAATTGCTCTGGATTCTAAGATCCCGACTCCTAAGTAAGTGTTCAGTGACAAAATCGTACAAGGGGAACCAACAGACCACAGATGGTCAAACTAAAACCTACAACTCAGAATAGGATCAAATGTTCCCCACGATTAATCAACAGCTGAACAAACTTACACAAACACAAGTGAAAAAACGAACAACCAACAGGTTGTCTAAAAAAAATAAATTCACTTACAAGAAAATTACCATAAGGGTTAGCCAACGCTCTTCACTATAGTCATTGCCCAAACCTGAGCCTCCTACCACAAGAATGCCATGATGTGAGGAAAACAATATCAAAAAAACAAACAAACAAAATGAAATACCATCTACAATTCTAAAAAGACAAATCAAGTCAACAAACTCTACCAGCGCTATTGTTATATGTCTTATAGGCTTTATATGTATTTTTATAGTCCGTAAATATAAAAGACGGATGCAACGATGATTTAGCTTAATATCGAAACTAAAACTATTTATTGACAGTTTGCACTCCTATTGGCTGAAGCCAATTGGATACATATTACGTCATATATAATATGCCAAATTTTTTTTTAAATAAAAAGATTGATTACATAAATATTGTTCTAAGTTAATTTT
>JAHWFO010010522.1:60868-89247 GCA_023313115.1 Rhysida immarginata
CTATCGGAGTGAATTTTTAATTAATAGGGATGTGAATTCATCGATAAATTCATCAATAAATATAAATCAAGGAATATATTGTCACTACTCATTCTCTCATATGAGAGAATATGAAGTAGGCCTAAAATCGTGAGCAGAATTTTTTTTTTTTTTTTTTTTGTTTAATTTTTGTAAAATCTCCGACAGTAGCGCCGCGGCGGCTGATACGCCGCACACGCCAAAATTTTCACTTTCATTAACAGAAACGCTGCGGCGCTACTGCCGAAAATTACAGTAATAGCAATGATGTACGGACTTCATCTGACTTGCTTGTATACTCTTACATTTTATAGTAATTTTTCCAATTTGTCCATCTCCCTGCTGGGTTAGAACCTGATTCAAAAGGATCTATAGGCCTAATATTGATTGCCATTACTCAGTTTGTGTGGTTTCCTTCCAGTGATGAGCACATATAGTATTTTTTCGTCGCACAATTTTCACAAAAATGTCGCCAAATTTATCACAAAAGTCACCTTATTTGTATCCAGTCATTATCAAAACATCAGGAAGTGTTCACTTCTGACACCATGTTATATGTCTTATAGGCTTTATATGTATTTTTATAGTCCGTAAATATAAAAGATGGATGTAACGATGATTTAGCTTAATATCGAAACTAAAACTATTTATTGACAGTTTGCACTCCTATTGGCTGAAGCCAATCAGATACATATTACGTCATATATAACAGCTATAATAATTCATAAAAACCAACCAAATGAGGCACACAACAAACAAAGCCCACGAAGGCCTTCCAATCTGAAGATCTTATGAAAAGCAAACGATTCATATCCCAAATAAAATAATCCCAGTTTCCTCCCACCACAGAATTACCATAGCATTCAATAAATATAATAAAATTTACTTAAGCACTAGTAATAAACATGCACAAGTAATAAAAATTATAAGTCAATTTACAAAAAGGAAAGATTCAAACTTACAGAAAGGTTTTATACACAAATTCAAGAGTTCATAACCTGACTGCTGATAAACAAATTATTTGACGGGCCACCAGTCCACCACAAAATGAACACACTACCAATCACAAGTCCACAAAAAACTGGCTGGTGTCGCTCCACAAAACACGGGAAACGAAGAGAAGCAAGAAAGATGGCCGACAAGCACGCAGGGAACCAAATGCATGCTGCAGACGATCCACCTCGACGGCTTCGACAGAAGTGCTCCATAGGCCAGGGTAGGGGAGACTTTAGGCCTAAAGATGGTCCGGCAACCCAACTGCCTAGGCCGCGTTGGTCCACTCCTCGGGGACGGCATCTATGGATTCCTATGGATAGCGCCTGTTGAATGTCGTGCAGAAGCAAAGGCCACATTTGATTGGGTCTGCACCCGAGAACAACTGCTGATTAGCTACCTGCCGACTAGGCACTCTCTAATCGGTCGGGGCTATCCAGACGCCATCTGGTGAACGCCGACGGAACTACAACACAACAGGCAAGGAAACGCTTTGAAGCCCATCATGAATGGAGTGACAACGATGAAAACGGAGTACAAAAACAGATTCAAACAGCCAGGAACACAAGAACTAAGCAAAAGAACAGGAATAAAGCCATTATTACAAGAATTTAAACTACAAAAATAATACTGAACGCACTCAAGGCCAAGGATTCATTATTGAAGGCCACTTTTTTCGATTTAGACCTACACATAACAAATCCGAAATAGGTAGGCCTTAGGAAAAATTAAGCGTACAATAACTATTACGAAAAAAGGGACAGAAAACATGTGATGAATCATCACAGTTGTGTGTCCTAAATAGTGTAGTAAATGCCATAGTCTATCAAGAAATACTTGGCAATTTCAGGATCCTATCATCTGGAAATCTCTGCTGTGATTCCTTTCTGTTCTAGCAGGATAGTGTGTCTAGTCATATTGCTAAATCCAAGAAATAATGTCCTCACCATGAAATACCTGTGTGTTACATGGCCAATAATTCACCAAACATTAATCCAACTGAAAATTTATGGAACTTCATGAAGGCTAGGCTTCAGCAAAGACTTCCACAGATAAAGCAGGAGTTGAATTCGGCAATCAATCATTTCGGTATAATATCAGTCGTGCAGAATGTGCCAAGTTGGTCAACAGCGTGCCAAATAGGCTAAGTCTTGTAATTAAAGCCAAAGGCGACGCTATTAAGTATTAATTTCATAAGTCGTTTTTGATTAAAGTGATTTGTGTATCTTTTTTTTTTTTTAGGGTCATTATCCAATTTTTTTTTTCTCTCTGTCAGGATTATTCTATTATTTTGTTATCTTCAATTTATTTAATGTAAAGTTTAAATTTTGAATAAATAATTTTTGTTTTGAGGTCTAGTACAGGAATAGTACACCAAGAAAAAAGTCTGAACATGTAGTTACAAAAGTTCATTGATGAACACTCAAATTTAACTTCAGAACATAAACTACCGTTATTCTAATTTTTTGACGAGGAGTTGTAGCAAATTAATCTTTTTGCTTCCATTATTTGAGCATGTGTTTACGCTGCATTATGAGACAGTTTTGATGTGAGAAAATTGATTCTTTAGCTGGTTTCACTTTCAATATCTGAAATGTCGAAAGTAGTGTTGTTGAGCCAGTTGATTACGAAAGCCAGGCAGACATTAATGATAATGATTTCGAAGAATTCGAAGCAAGGGAAAACTTAAAAAGTAGGTTAAAACTTCGTCTATGATTCATCTGGGATTTAATCAAAGATGGCGGTGTCAAAGACCAGATTGATGATAATGAGGACAACGAAGCACAGCAGGAACACATAAAAACATCGTCGGATATTAAAAACTCTTTAAAAACACTGTGAATAGGTTTATACTCTATGAAAAATCCCCAAAATAAAATTTTTGAAAGTTTTTTGAATTATCAAATCGTATTGAGAAGAAATTAAATTCTGGTGCAAATTAGCAACAAACAACGATTTTAAGCTATTTTCAAAAATCAAATTGACTTTTATTTGACTTTTAAAATTATTTATTTATCTAAAAAAAAAACAAAAAAAAAAACTGTAAAAATTATTTATTGTGCAATGAAATCAGTTTTCCTAAATTTTCTGGTCTGGTTTTTACGAAGTTCGGATTTTACAAATAAATGTTATTTGTCCCCTGAGATTCGTAAAATCGAGGTTCTACTGTATTTTTGAAATACTCAAGGAATGGGGAAAAAAGTTTGGCTGGTTTTAGATGTTAATATGATTTGAATGCTGATTTAATTTTAGAAAAAATTTATCTGCTCTGGCAGTAGAATAATTAATTTTACCCATAAAATTATCACAAATTATTTTCAGCATTTTTAAGTAAATGTGTGAAATTCTATTAAGCAGTTCATATTCTTGTTTAACCTGTAAATCATAGGAGTTTTCACTTGAAAACAAGAAAAGTGAGTTGTTTTTGTTGAAATTTTTTTCTTCAGAATAAATCTGTTAATTTATTCATTAGAAGCTTTAGCATAAAAGCTACTTATAAGAATGCGCCCTTGGTCTGTATGTTTATCTGGCTGGCCGTCCGTCCGTCCGTCGTTTGCACGATAACTTGAAAACGGATTAACTTTTTCAAATTCTGTTTTCAGAAATATAACCATCAAAGTCTTAGCTCGGCCGTATCAACTTTTCAGAATTTTTCGTGGACCCCTCCAAGTCGAATTCACGTGCTAAAACAGTGAGTGTAAAGAATGCCAAGCTAATGGCATGTCATATAACAATCGATTTATCAAGAAGGAATACATTCTTACTTTCTTTTAAGCATTACTGACATCAGCGCGCGCACGTGAAATCGCTTTGTCGACGCACGATTGCTCAAGTGCTCAAATCTATATTCAGTTGCGAAAGAATGGAGCTACTTATTGGTTTTATAATGGCTTAACTGTGTATCCCTTCATAATTTCTACATTTTTTGAGGTAGAAGGTTGAAATTCGGAATGTAGCTTCCTATCAGCACTATTTAGTTTGGTTTTGATTTGTACACTGGGGTCGGAATTACGGGGGTGGGATTCAGAGAGGACAACATATCTATGTTCTATTTAGGTACGTAAAGGCATGAAATTCGGTATCCAGATTCCTCTAGGCAAGATCTACAATACTATGAAGTTTAGGCCCAGGTGTTCCATTGGGGTCGAATTTGTGGGGGTGGTAGTTGCGTGGTCTTTAGAACTAAGCCAACATATAGCTTGTGATAATCATACGTTCGGAAATGATGAGAAAGGAAAAAAAATATGAGCTTTTTTACGTTTTCTACATATTACGTTCGAGAAAATTAATTTTTTGATTAAAAAATTTGGGGAGAGGTAAAAAGTGCAGATAAGTGCATTGTCACGGTTGAAAGCCCAATGTGAGACGGGAACCTGGGAATTGGGCTTTCAACCGTGACAACTTGGTTGTCTTTAAGACACTTTGAGACAGCTTGGCTGTCCGTGGTGTCTGCGATAGCCCAATTGGTAGAGACATTGCTCATGATAGTCGAGGTTCCTGGTTCGAATCTGGGTTGCAGAATTTTTCCTTCCATTTTTCAAATGAAAAATCATAGAATATACCGGTAATTAAATCCAGATAACATGAAATTTGTTTTAAGTATGTGAGTCATTGACCATCTTGGGAAAAATTTGGCTTAGACACTCGAAGAGCTACCATGGCTCTTGGTTGTTTAATGGCTTCACAAGTGCCTTCCTGATATATTTGTACCTGCTTAACTCTGACATTGTGAGCACATACGCTTACTGCTTCATTTTTATCTTGTACCCCTTGCGACAGAACAAATATTGTTCCTGTGCCTCCAGGCACAACCATAAAATTCACCGTTGTGCAGTGCTCCTAGGCACCATACATTTGAACAACTGTCGCACAAAACCACCAGATACGTCATGTGATTCCTTTTTTTAAAAAACCAAAGGGGGAATCACTGGAACCCTTTTTAACTGTTTCTAACTTATCTGTAGAAGCCATGGCAGTGAAGCATCTCCGCCAACTGTATCTCAAGGAGACCCAAGCAGCAACTTCTCAACACCGCCATAAGCGCACACCCCCACTACTCAATATACTAACTATCCATAGCAGATGCAAGCTCAATCGTCTCAGCGGTTAGCATTCCTAAGTGGCGGGAGGGAGCCTTGGTTCCACTTTACACGGTTATCCCGGGTCAATGAATGCTACCTGACCAAGCCATACGGCAAAGTACATGCATCAATTAATATCATATTGGAAAGGAGCACTATAAAAAGAATGTTATGTCATTCGTCCCATCCGGTTGCTGGGAAGGTACAACCTGTACAAAACAAAGATCAGCGCTACTGGCCCACACGCATTCAACGATTTTGGGCTTATTGAAAGAATAAAGGTCTGGAAATAGCGATATGGTAGTGGTTTATTAATTGTTCAACGCGTTTCGAGGAAATCTCATCATCAGGAGGTACAAATATGATTGTAGTGATCATAGTTCCTGATGATGAGATTACCTCGAAACTTGTAGAACAATTAATAAACCGCTACCATATGGGTCAGTCCATGTCAAGCTACCAAATGGTTCCCGCTTGACCATCTCGAATTTTCTTTAAATTTTAACATAATGTTGATAAAGGTTTGAAAGAAGGGTAGACAAAATTTCAGCTTCATAGACCTCATTGTTGAGACACAAGAGCCTCCCTTATAGACAGCCATTTTGTAACATTTTGTAGTTAATGAATATTTGGCCAAGTTTGATGGTTCACTGTTTTACATTAAAGATGGTTTGTAGTTTGAAAATTAGGTTACCAAGTCAGTTTTTCCTACAGAATTCAAAAATAATATTATCAGTGGCCAAAATTCATTCTATTTTTTAGAATTTGCTACCAAAGTCACTAAAAAAACCTGTGACAGCAAATGTTAACCCAACTTTGAAAGTCATTAGTTAAGAAACAGTAAACTTTCATGGCTTGATATTTTAGGGTTACACTTATTAGGCACCTGAGTGACTCCTATACAAATGATAGCTGTCTTGATCCTACAGTTTCTGAGATATTGTTAAAGAAAGTGGATTCCAAAAATTTTATGCACAAATTTAGCTAACTTTTGAAGCAAAATATGTCTAAATGCATCATCTCCAATTTTATTTTGAGTAATTTCATTGAAAAGAGCAGACTTTTTTCTACAAGAAACTTGTTTTTTTTTTCTGGGATTTTCATGGGATGACTAGAAAAATCAGTTTAAACATGACCCATTGCAGCTTATCGAGTGATTAAGTGAAACAAGGCCAGACTTCAGCGTGTTGTTATGAGGTCCATATGTGCATATAATCCCTACTTTGGTCCATGGTGGCTAAAAGCCACTACCAGTTTTTGCCAAATTGGTAACTCCATCACCACGGGGCTACACCCAATAGCCAGACAAGGCTAGCCATGCATGGGTCTCTTTTGCACAGATTCCCAAGCCTGATTTTGGGCCTTTTTCTAGAATTGAAAGCCTAATTTGAGTTTCTTGGAAGTTTTTAAGCCTAACTTAAGTTGAGTTTATCATTCCTAAGCTGAAATGCAATCAAAAAGTCAAGTTTGAACAACATCAAATTTTATTACATAAGCAAGCAACAAACAAATACACAAGAAGCAATAAAATACACAGAAAGCAATAGGATACACATAAAACAAACAAAAAGCAATAAGGAACCACACTCAAAATATTTTTATTAAATCACAATAATTGAAATTTCTTCATAATATTTGATATTATTGACTCTGGAAAGCTGTATTGTCGTCCTAACTTTGTTGCTGTTGGTGCTGGAATTTTCATGATAATTTGCTGCTCAGGCACCCAACATGTATCCTGCCTTGCTGGCCAATGGAATGATTTGGCTTTTCCATGAGGATGCATGAAGTTTATGAGTGCATCATTGTCTTCAAGAGAAATTGTGCAAATATTTCCAATCCACCAATGATTATCATAAATGCATGCAACATATTGCCCAGGCTGAAGAGTTGCTACTGGGATATGATGAAAAATGGTTTCTGGTGTTGGTGACAAATGCAACAAATGATGATGTGTCATTTGACACTCTGCTAATACGAAGTTGCCTTTCATTGACTGGCACAAATTGATGGTTCTCCCTTGTTCCAGGAACAGTACGCCCAGTAGAAAATCGTTTCTCTTGCTCAGCTCTAGAAGCATCAAGTATATGTAGAACAATTATTACAACAAAACAAACCAATGTAAAAAGTAAACCATATATTTACTACACACATTTCAACATTTAGCAGTTTTTACATTTTATAATTACTCCAGCCCTCCAGTTAGATTTCAAAGTTTATTGGCTGGGGCCATGATTATGGAGCTGCAAATTCTGGCTGTCATGAAAATGCTAATTTAATAGTCCAGTATACTTGAAACTGCAATATCTTGCTTGTGCAGGCATTATATACAGACACATTCTAAGAGTAAAACAATTTATTGATATAACTGGTTTTGTCCCAAAAGTAGGTCATCTTCATTGCTATATTGGAGATGTTCCCATGAAGAAACCAGAATAAAGAAACAAGTTTCTTGTAGAAAAAAGTCTGCTCTTTTCAATGAAATTACTCAAAGTAAAATTGGGGATGGCGCATTTAGACATACTTTGCTTCAAAAGTTAGCTAAATTTGTGCATAAAATTTTTGGAGTCCACTTTCTTTAACAAGATCTCAGAAATTGTAGGATCAAGACAGCTATCATTTGTATAGGAGTCACTCAGGTGCCTACTAAGTGTAACCCTAAAATATCAAGCCTTGAAAGTTTACTGTTTCTTAATTAATGACTTTCAAAGTTGGGTTAACATTTGCTGCGACAGGTTTTTTTAGCGACTTTGGTAGCAAATTCCAAAAAATAGAATGAATTTTGGCCACTGATATTATTTTTGAATTCTGTAGGAAAAACTGACTTGGTAACCTGATTTTCAAACTACAAACCATCTTTAATGTGAAACAGTGAACCATCAAACTTGGCCAAATATCATTAATTACGAAATGTTACAAAATGGCTGTCTATAAGGGAGGCTCTAGTGCCTCAACAATGAGGTCTATGAAGCTGAAATTTTGTCCACCCTTCTTTCTAACCTTTATCAACATTATGTTAAAATTTAAAGAAAATTGGAGATGGTCAAGCGGGAACCATTTCTAAAATTTGGTAGTTTGACATGGAATGACCCATATCGCTATTTCCAGACCTTTATTCTTTCAATAAGTTACACAGCGATATAGACCATCATGCAACCTTTAGATATTGGGCTGTTGTCTTAGACAAACTAATGGCAGTCAATTGCCAGGCGCCAACGACGACAGTCCACGGAACAGTGTTCTCCGTCGTGGATTTTCCCCTTTAAAATTTTTTAGTTAAATCACTCACCGGTTTCTGTACTCCGCTCATAAAGGCAACAGAAACCTATACCCATATTACGATCCGGACTTGGCAATTGCACAGAAGAACATTGAAAACAGTAGAGCATCACAGTTCATCTTAAGCACTTTATGTGCATTTTAGAACATTTCTGGTCGATGATTCCTTGAAAAAAACCCGTTCATAGGCGAAAATTTGTTAATAATATTTACTTTCCTTTTAGCATCGAACTATTTCAAAACTATTTCAAGAATCATGGCAGCCATATCGACGATGTATTTTTAACATTCAAAACAGGTCAAGCATATCTCTTCAGCTCATCGGATAACATCTCTTTCAAGTCTATTTCTGTTTATTTTTTTTTTTTTTTGCGCAACATAAACGCAACAATTCACATGAGAAAAGGGGATCCCACCCGATAAATCCATTTCACAACAATGCTGTTTCACAGAGGAGCAATAACTTAGCTTTAAATAAAATTTAGCATTTAAAACGAAAAATAAAAAAAAAACAAAAAAAAAAACAGACCTAATATACTGACATTACATGCCACACTACAGTGGTAAAATAGTTGTGATCGTTTTGATCATGATCATGATTGGTACGAGGGTTGTCCAGAAAATAAGTTCCATTTATTTTTATAAAATCGAGTGTTTATTGAAAAAAGAAATGAAATTTACAAGAATTGTACTTCAATATACAGGGTGATTCAGTCAATTTCTGACCATTTCAGTACTATGATTTATTGACCCATTAATGTTTACAAACTTAGCATTTCAGTATGATATTTTAGGCAGTTCGGAGTTTTTATTCCCGTGGAAAAGTCTTGATGATATGCTCAATGTGGCCACCACAAACGTTTTGAACTGCTCGCAGCCGAATGGTGAAGTTGTTCATAACTCTATCCAGGATTTCTGCATCCACAAGGGTGCTGAAGTCGACGATGCTTTGTCGCAGCTGGTCTAGGGTTCTTGGTGCTGTAGTGAACACACTGTCTTTAAGGAACCCCCAGAGATAAAAATCACATGGGTTTAGGTCAGGGCTCGTAGGGGGCCAAAGAAAGCCACCCCCAAATCGATCTGGAAACCTGTTTGAAATGACACGATTTCCGAATTTCTGAGAAAGTTTAGCACTTCATTAGTGGTGTGAGGCCTAGCCCCATCCTGTTGAAACCATTGATGTCGAAGCGGTATACACCTCCTTCGCAGCTCGGGGATGAAGAAGGTTTCCAACATGTTAAGGTAAGCCTGTGATGTTACGGTGCCCTCAAAAAAGAACGGACCAATGATGTCTTTTTTGGAAATCACGCACCAAGCCATAACCTTTCGTGGATGAAGAGGTGACTTATGGATCTCATGAGGGTGCTGGGAACCCCAAAAACGAACGTTATGTTTATTAACGTCACCTGACAGATGGAAGAAGGCCTCATCTGACATCCATAGGTTGTCCACAATGTCCTGATTGGTTTCCATTTCTGCTCCAAACTCCATCGCAAATTGTTGTCGCTTCTGTCTTTCAGTGTCTGTTAACTCCTGATAAACATGGATCTTTTACGGGAACAGGTGTAAATCCTTTCTCAAAATTCGCCCTGTCCTGGTACATGACAACCCTTCTTCAATGGATAGGCGGCGAACAGATTTTTTGGTAGGGGAATCGACTAACCTTGTGCGAACATTTTCGACAGCTTCGGCCGTTCGAACACGAGCTTCGCTCCCACCTTTTTTCTTGCCTTTAACACATACAGCGGCACGAAATTGCCTGACAAAATCCATGATTGCTTGCCTGCCTGGTGCATCTCGATACTTATGCTCCTTCCGGAAATTTCTTTGCACGGTTACAGGTGATTTTGTCTCGAAATACCATTCGACAACCTTGCATTTCTGCTCTGTTGATAAAGCGGGCGACATTTTTCAACAATACGATTTTCCATGCAGCGCCGTTGCAACAATACAAACTCCAGCTATTTAGAAATTCGATATGGCGCTCATATTCTTTCAATTGTTTATCCCTAATGCACGTCATTCATGTGAAATGGTTAGAAATTGACTGAATCACCCTGTATGTGTTATTTTTCTATGTAATCCCCACCGATCTCGGTACATTTTGTATACGTGGAAACGAGCTTTGAAATCCCCTCCTTATAAAAGCTTGCTGCCATTGGTTTTGTCCAGTTGACTGTTTCCTTGACCTCCTCATCAGAGCTGCAGTGTTCTCCCACTAATTTCTCCTTTAATTTGGGGTACAGATGATAGTTGGAAAGGGCTAAATCAGGGCTATAGGGTGGATGGGGCAGAACATTCCATCCAAAGTGCTCCAGAAGCTGAGTGGAGACACGAGCGACATGTGGCCGAGCATTGTCGTGGAGGAGGCGCACACGTGCAGTCAACATTCCCCTTCTCTTGTTTTGAATGGCCGGACTAAGTTTCTTCAAATTTTCACAGTACGAGAAGGTCAAGGAAGCAGTCAACAACTGCACAAAAGAGCTGGCGGCAAGCTTTTACAAGGAGGGGATTTCAAAGCTCGTTTCCAGGTGTACGAAATGTATTGAGATCGGTGAGGATTACATGGAAAAATAATGCATATATTGAAGTACAATTCTTGTAAATTTCATTTTATTTTCAATAAACACTCGATTTTATAAAAATAAACGTAACTATTTCTGGACACCCCTCGTAGAACGCTAGCGAATCGGGGAGAATAAGAATAATAAGTAGGATGAAATTCCAAGTAAAGTAAGAATACAAATTAAAATTACCCCCTGAGTGGATGCCCCCTTGCTGTGGATCTGTGAGCTATGTTGGTTGTAGCCTTGTACTTTAGGGTAACCTTTACCAGAAAGGTCATGGTTGAGAAGTGAGACGAAGAGTATCCAATTCAAACGTATATCTCATGATGTCGACGAATGAGAGAATTCATACTGCATGAGGTGTGGCACAGGTTAAAGTCAGCCACGCTCTGGAGTTAGGCAGAGGCTCTCGTTTGAAAAATAGTAGACAGTCTTCCGGCTGTTATCTCTGAGCAATGCCTCCGAAAAGCCCCACCAGCGTACTCGCTATGCGCTTGGGGAAACAGTTGGGGGCAGCACATGCCTTTACCCAGGAGAAGAAACTGGTAAAGCGACAACGGGATCGGGTGCTGTCAATCGGCACTTGGAACTTATTCTCCATGACAGGAAAGGAATCAGAATTAGTGAGAAAGCCAAACGATATCGACTGGTTATAATAGGTATTACCTCTATGAAACGCCTGGGTTCTGGAACTGTGGACTTAAAAGGGTGGAAGCTCTTCTACTCAAGTGCAACCCTAACATAACTGCCCAGGCGGCAGTGGGGATACTCACAAGTCCTCGGCTGGCAGATTGTTACCCTGTGTTTCCCCCTAGGCTTCGGATAGGGAAACTGTCTCTCTCTCTCTCTATTTGTTGCATATGCTTCGAATGCAGTCACAAAGTACCCACTCTATCTAGATGAAGTTGATGCTGCTCTTAGCAGGAGAGGGAGTGCAGATTCTGTCATCCTGGTGGGCGACTTCAACCCACATGTAGGGGCTGATGACCAAACGTGGAAAGGCGTGATTGGGAGGAATGGTGACACCGATTTAAGTGCAAATTTGAGGTGCTTGTTGGATCTCTGTTGCGACAATGGACTTTCCATCACAAACACCTTTTCCCTGCACAGGGATGTCCATAGTATACCTGGTACAGGGATGTAATGGACCAGAAGTCACTGATTGATTTTGTAAACGTATCAGCTGACTTATTCCGATCAGTGTTGGATACTCGTGTGAGGAGAGGAGCAGAACTATCAACTGATCACCACCTTGTTGTCTGCAATTTGCAATTCTCTGAATCTATGCCAACCAAGCAAAATACTAGGACCAGACAGACTTGGCATATCAAATGGGAGGCATCGGAGGATAGAGCTGTGAGGAAGACCTTTGCAGATAACATATCTTCATTTTTTCCAAGAACTATCCAGTGATTGTGGTACTGTTGAAGAGGAGTGGCAGTTGTCTAAAACTGCTGTGATTACATTTGCTGCATTGTGCTGTGGTCGTAAGCGGCTGAGTGTGGCGCAGGGCGGTGAGTGAGAAAAGGACTGCATGGTGGAACTATGAAGTCCAAGAAGCTGTCAAGGCAAACAAGGAAGCCTATTTGCTATGGCTTGCAAAAAAAAAAAAAAAAAGTCACCTTCGAATTGAGTATGGTACACTGAGGCACGAAAAGCAGCAGCAAAGAAAGCATCCGCAGCTAAAGCCAAGGCCTGGGAGAAGATCAGGGAGAAATCTGAGGCAGACTATGGTTCGGCAAACAAGATAGTCTGGCAGAACATGTGCCGCCTCTGTGGAAAGAAATCTCTTTCATCACAAACTATTAAGAGTTCAGATGGGAGGCTTCTGAAAACGAAGAAGAGCGTATTTCATACGTGGAAGGAATACTTTGCATCTCTTCTTAATCCAGGGACAGCAACAACTCAGGCATATGAGGTGCACCTTAGAGCAGAGAATAGTCACGGTAATATCACCGAAGCAGAAGTGAGATGGGCAATTAAGTCCCTGAAGACTGGCAAAGCTGCAGCTGATGATGAAATCCTGTCTGAGATGTTAACGGCCTTAAATCAGGATGGTATCCTGTGGCTGACTCGAGTTTGTCAGGTTGCTTGGATTTCTGGCCAGGCCCCTATGCAATAACAGACAAGAATTGTGATTCCTATCTTCAAAAACAGATCAGAGAGATTGCAACAACTATTGAGAAACCTTTGCTCAGCATTCCTGGGAAAGTGTACGCTAAGTGTCTGGAGAAGATAATTTGGGAAATTGTTGACTCCAAATTGTCGGGGCAGCAGTGCGGTTTCCGACCTGGCCGAAGCACGACGGATCACATCTTTGCTCTAAGGCAAATCTTTGAGAAATCCTGGGAGTATGCAAAAGAGGTCTACGCTTGCTTTGTGGACCTCGAAAAAGCATATGACAGAGTTCCTCGGGAGAAGCTTTGGCAAGTGTTGCAAGAGTATGGAGGGGATGGGCAATTACTGGTTGCTATCATGTCTCTGTACGCAAGCTCTGAGATATCTGTCCGTATAAATGGCATTGAGTCAAGACCGTTTACCGTGGGTGTTGGACTCCGCCAAGGGTGCGTACTGTCGCCCTTCTTGATCATTATCTTTATGGACTGGATAGACAAGGCCAGCCGAGACAATGAGCTTGTTTGTGTGGGCGACTGCTTGGTGGAGAGGTTGCTCTTTGCTGACGGCCTTGTCCTCCTTGGGTCTTCTCGCACTAATCTTCAGCATGCACTAGAACTGTTTGCAGCCAAATGTAAAGAAGCTGGGATGAAGATCTGTGTGGCTAAGACTGTGGTTCTGGTCCTTTCAAGACAGCAGAATTCCATTTTTCATTTTCAATTACATAAAATGTATAGCATATAAGTTAACTCCATTTGGGAAGGCAGACTAATTTGAGGGATTTCAAAAAAACGCCATTGGGAGTTATGCACATTCATTTAGATAAAAAATTGGAATAAAAAAACATTTAAATTATAATAATAAATAACATTTTTTATTATCATTAACTAAACAGTGCTGAAGCAAACTTATTGGAATCATAATTCACAAAATTTAATTTTATTTAAATTTTGAAAAAAAAAAATTAATTGCAGTTTTTAAAAATTTCATCAAGTTTAATGAAAAATATTTAGGAGAAGGTAGGTTTTAAATGTGGCCTTGTAAGCGAGGGTAGGACAAAACCTCAAGTCTTGTAAGAGTTCAAAACCCCTAAAATGCAAGGGAGGAAAAAAGTACCCTAGTACAAAACCCTCAGAGATCAAAGCTGTAGTAAAAGCATAAAAGAGGACAAACTTTAAATGAAGCCTTAATTTTAGATCATTTTTATCGAGTTATTCGAAAATTTACTGAAGTTTTTTTAACGAAAAAGAAAGGAAAAAAGATCTTGGAATAGGTAAATGGTAGCATTTAATTGCGTATGCTTTTCAAATCCACTTCTTCATCAGGGCAGATGACGACTACAATTGTGTCTGCATACACCACTGAATATATGGCAATCATCCACAAGTCGGGATAAAACCCTTAAATTGTGCTGATTGGTGGACTTACAAGATGTAACATAATAACTAGAAAAATTATGGTATTTGTCCATCAATCAGTTGGAACTGATTGGTATACTTACAAGTAAGAAAAATCAAGTTCTTATATGAGAAACTACATTACTTTGCAATGAAATTGCCCCACCAACAAGGAATTATCCGACCTTATCCATATTTAGTGGGGGGGGGGGGTCGTTTACCTCCAACTAGTAAACGATTAGATGCATGCTCACGGGACATGACCATATTTGAGTTGATACAGGGTATCCGGGTGCCTGTATAGGCTCATCAGTAGACACCTGTGCGAGACGTTCCATGCAGTAGGGAGGAAGCAACTGCCTCATGAATGTACAGCACTGTAATCTGCACAGCGGTCTCAATGCCGCAACGACGATAACCATTCACGCAATTAACGGACTTAGAATGAGGTCGGATTATTGGCCTTTCCGAGGCAGGATGGTCAACCAGATGGATTGCTGTCCATGTGTCGCAGAACGCACGGACGGTAGGCCGATGTTGGAGGCAATGGCGAGAGGAAGGCACACATGCCAGAAGACCAGGCTCTTGGGCCCGGAGAAGCACGTCAACTCATACCGATAGGCAGATACTTTGAACTGCGCTAGCGTACAGAACCATCACCCTGCAGCAACTGAGCGACAACATCACTATTCCCGGTACTGCTCCAGTGTCGATAGCGACAATAGCACGCCGGTTACATTCTGCGACAATGTCTGCCAGGCGTCCATTGTTGTCTTCCTTTGACACCTGAGCATCGCACGATAAGACTGCAATGGTGTCATGAACAAGTGGGCTGGCGAATGGAATGGCACCCGATGGTCTTCAGCAACGAATCCTGCTTTTGTTTGGACACCGACGACAGACGCAGACGGGTGTGGCGCAGACCATTGGAACATTCCAATGAACAATGCATCTGGTATCGCCATCGTGGACCAACACCCGGGATCATGGTCTGGGGTGCCATTGGCTACGATACCAGAACGCCTTTAGTCACCATCCAAGGCACCCTGACAGCAGCACGGTACGTCACAGAGATTCTGCAGCCTGTATTACTGCCCTTTCCGCACACAATACCTGGCGCAGTCTTTACACCATACGGGTGGTCATGTTGTTCCCAAACAAAATATCTGATTAGTTGGGAATAACTTGACACTCGCCTTACAGTCCAGACCTCGCATCTAGTGGCTATCACCTGTTCCTGGATTTAAAGGAGGTCATCGGCAGCCTGCATTTCAGCGACGATGAACATGTGAAAACTGCGTGACTTTCTTCACCTGTGGTAGCTTTTATGAAGTGATCATGCGGAAGTACCGGGTGGGCAAGAAATAACGTGAGGTGTTCAGAGCTCGCTAGCGGGAATTCTATTAGTTCAAATGCAGTACATTTTGTTGTATATACTTAGTGGAACATGCAGTTTCGATTTCTGCAAAAAAAAATAGTACCAAAAGTCGCCATAGGGGGCACTTATTTCAAGAAAACAATGAATACATTTGCATAAGCGCGTTCTTTGTTGAGCAATCATGACAATAAAAGACAAGGCTGATGATTTCCCATCATTCACGAACGAATGGCCTGACGATGACACTTACTCTGCCTGACCGGGCGTTATTAATCAAGTTGTTTTATCAGAAGAGCGACAATGCAAGTGCTGCCCTACGTGAATTCCGGCGATTGAAAACGTTACGAAAAGGAACGATGAGCATAACTAACTTACGGAAAATGATTGAACGATTTGAATCTACCGGAACTCTAGGAGTGCAACCAGGCCGGGGACGCAAACAAATCAGGCAGCAACACGTTGAAGAAGTTGCAACTGCTGTTGTGGAACAGGAGATGACTACTGTGCAGGGTACCAGCAGTGCACACGCAATAGCACACCAAACAGATATCCCATATTCGACGGTTAGGTAAATATTACATAAGATATTGACATTTTATCCCTATACAGTCACACCTGTTCAACAATTACTTCCTGGAGATGAACGTACCCGAACTGACTTTTCGTTGAGATTTTTAGCACATATGGAAGTGGATGATGCATGGCCATGGCAAATTTTATGGAGTGATGAGGCACATTTTTATTTGAATGGTGATATCAATATCCACAACTGCCGTATTTGGGCTGCATTAAATCCACAAATGTGTCTGCCAACTCCTATGCATTCAACGAAACTAACAGTATGGTGCGGCTTCACTGTTTCTTTCATCATCAGCCCGTACTTTTTTGAAGAAATCCGTCCCCGTGGACCGGTGACTTGTTCCGTCAATTCTGCCAGGTATGCCGATATGCTTGAGAATTTTGTGATACCACAATTGCAGGAAAAGGGTTGTCTGGATTCTACCGTTTTTATGCAGGATGGTGCGCCACCGCACATCGGACGTCAGGTGCAGCAGATCTTGCGAGAACGTTTTTCAGACAACAGAATAATTAGTCATGCATTTCCCATGGTATCGCCACCCAGGTCACCTGATGTCAACCCTTGTGATATTTGGTTATGGGATATTTGAAAGCCTTGTATATCAAGCACATGTTCCTGACCTCTCAACCTTAAAGGATCAAATAACGTTACATATCAGACTAATTAATGCAGATATGCTGCGAGCTGCCATAGAAAATGTCGTGTACCGCATGCAGCTATTGGAACAGCACTGGTGGTCATATTGAAACATATTTATAATTAAAAATAAAACATTGTTTATTGTTGTTACTAAAGTTGGTTTGTATGGTATTTGTTCATTTGACAATTAGGTATTCATTGTTTTCTTGAAATAAGCGCCCCCCCTATGGCGACTTTTGGTACTATTTTTTTTTTTTTTTTTTTGCAGAAATCGAAACTGCATGTTCCACTACGTATATACACCAAAATGTACAGCATTTGGCCTAATAGAATTCCCGCTAGCGAGCTATGAACACCTCACGTTATTTCTTGCCCACCCGGTACATTGAGCACTATGAGAAGTTAAACAGGTGGTGGCCTTACAGTATAACAGAGGGACATCAGGAGTTCCAACTAGTTTTGCCATTTATTCCCGGCTTTGTCAAGGATATATACAGCAAGAGGCATGCAAGCCTTTATATACAGAACAGTGGTACAAATTATGCATATACATGAACCAATAGGATACAAAAGAATTAAAGAGGAAACAATGGCCAACAGGATAAATAGAAAAAGCACAGATTTTTGAATTATAATGGCCAATAGAATAAAAAGAGTGTAAACGCTAATTTTTATAAATTATACAAAAAGAAAATATTTTAGAGTGTATACAAAGGGATGGTGCGCGTTTACGCGGACCGAAAAGAGAACTTATCCGATTGTCTGAGGACAAGAGGATTTACAGAAAATAAAAAACAGGCAAGAAATAACAAAATGCAAAAGAAAATATAAACCATAATAAAGAAACCGAGAAAAAGGAATCGTAATAGATCAGATAAAGAGTTAAGTATTGCATAACACATTAAACTCTGTTTGACAATTGAGAAGCAGGTGGGGGGAGGACTTCTTGGCCTTGAATATTTCGATCGCTTCGAGGGTAGCAGTTTTTTCTGGTCTATTGCAGATATGTAAGACAGACATAACATCTTCTTGTGTCTTTAAAGCGTGTCCGGAATCTTCGAGGTGGTTTGCATAGTGGGAAATACGATCTCGTTTTCTATAAGAGTCAATGTGTTCTTTGAATACAAGTGCTTAAAACAAACTTGGAAACTATGTGGAAAAATATATAAGTTACATAGAATCTGGTAAAGAAAAAATTTTGAAAATATATAGAGTACTTTTGTTTTTATTACAAAACGGTTCTTACTTTAAAAATGACCCTCGTATCTCCACTGTGCTCCTGCCTTTAAAAATACTGGTGCTTCTATAAACTCTCAAGTGCTTATTGAGATAACAGCCCCGGTCAGTAAATGAGAGTGGACTGCCACAAACTCATTATGCTTTCAAACTTCCTGTTTTAAGCGTAATTATTTACATTATCCAATTTCTTAAAAGTTGGGACAATATGAAAAAAGCAAATAAAACTGAGTAAGTAAATATATATTAGCAAAATTAAAAATAATAAATGTGTTTGAAGTGACTAAAGTAAAATATGTACAATTTATAATATGCCGATCTCTTTTTTGGTCGTATATAATTTTTTAATGAAATTGCCATTGGCAACATGCATCATAATAGTTGGGACGGAAGGAAAAGATCGTGCCAGAAGCCATATAAGTGACATGAATATTTTTGAAACTTTTGGAGAACTTTGTCATATTTTTTTTATTTTTTATTTATTTATTAGTACTGGTAATCCAATACGTCCATCCAGGGCCTGTATGGCTGGAAGCCGACGAGTTGGGTCCCTGGATTAACGACTGCTGTATGATGGTCACAGCAGCCAGGAGGGGGGGGTGAAGATCGTGAATCACAGATGGTCGCCCATCCAGTGACTAGTCGTGTCTGATGTTGCTTAACTTCACAGAAGTTGTGTTTCAGTGAAAGCCCACCAGGCCACGGCCTCCCCCTCATTAAATGCTAACTGCAATGTGTGGCCAGTCATTTACATGACAACATGGCTCGAGGCAAGGCAGTGGGTCAACATATGTGCAATAGAACAAGCCAACAATTTGGAAGCAACTTATCTCAGTACGAAATAGCCAGGAATCTTGGATTTCCATCATTTACAGTTTATAATATTATTAATAGGTTGTGCACGCCCACACGTGTGGGAGGGACTCGAGTTACATGTCCGGGCAACAACTAACTCTCCATGCGGTGAGGTACGGGTTGTTGGACTCGCTAAGAATCATAAAGCCTCGAAACAAGGAAGCGATTCTGCGGTTGATTATAAGAAAATATATATATTTAATCTGCCCTTAACAGTAAACATATAAAAAAAACAGTATGTGTAAATATAAATATTTGTCAAATACCCAAAAATGATACTAGCTAAATCAATGAAAATACTGGGGCCTCTGAAAGAACACAATAATTTACACCCAATTATTTCCCCTTTAATGACTACCCCTCTAGGCTACTAACAAGCTATTTTAATTCAATAATAAGAAACAGACTGCTTCCGATTCGCTGTGGGAAGCTTCAGCCTTCACCAACTGCAAATGCCAGTGGCAATAGCACTTCCAGTCTGCACAGTGGCTCAGAATCGCACAAAACAACACACTACTGTACGGGCTCACACTTTGGCAGTCGGATGTGAGCAGCCAGGAATGCGTCGCACCCTCCTTTTAATTTCTCCACATCCTAACTTGCATTAGAATCTATCAGGCGTTTAGGATTGGAGTGGGGAGGAAGGCTGCAAACCCCCTTTTACTGACAGACGCCCACGCATCAACAAGCCACAACTGCACCACTTGCGCTGCTACCTTTAAACAGCAGTGCCAGAACTCGGAATACCGTGTCAGGCTGGCCGATGTGCCCCTCTCGGCACTTGCAGTTTGTAGAGCCTCACACTGAACTCTGCAATATGACTAGTTGCATTCTGATCTATATTGCTGATATGATTAATTAAATAAAAGAGAAGGTCCAGGAATAGTAATGAATTGTAATGAATTGCACTGTTACAAACTCATCGCTGGCCAATTAATTGCTCTTTTTCCCCGAGAGGATAGCAAAGAGCTTGCTTTCTTATTCATTTTATAACATGAATCACAAAGATGCTATTCATTACGATTCAGTATCCCCTACAGAGCATCCTCTCTCCATGAACAACGGACGATAACAACAGGCAAAACTCCTTGGCTTTTTTTTTTTTTTTTAATCGTCTCTTCTGTGGAACTTACTCAGCAACAACGGATTCAGAAGACAACATCTCAATCCATTGTTGCAGCATCCAACTGATAACATCTAACAATTGGAAATGTCAACAAACATAATGCAATATCTTTTATTTAAGCAATGCGCTCCTCTTAAGCTATGGTGTTCAAACATCAAGCAAAATATAACATAAACGACAGAACATTAGCTTGGAGGAGCTCGGAGCAGTAAACCCCCTAACATGCATAAATACGTGAAAATAGCCCCCTCCTCTCTATATGAACTAGCAATAAACTTCACACAGAAAATAAAACAACAATCAATACCCTGTGCATGTGACTGCCCAAGCAATGAAAATAATATATAAAAAACACACACACACTCACCACAGTCACAAGGTACAGGATGAGAGGAAATACCACCATTCATAAAGGGCAAGGACCAAGACCAATTCTGACTGGTCATGATCTTTTGAGTTTTCAGAGGCCACTGCATTAAAAATAGACATTCAACAGTGACAAATTGTGGAATGGGCTCAAGGATTCTATCAAAAACCTTTATTATTGAATATCGTTCGCCACTACATCACATTATATAAGTTGAAGCTCTATTATGCAAAATGAAAGATGTTCGTAAACACTCTGCAGCAACATAGGCACCTGTCTTGGGCACACACCCATCGAAAGTGGACTGATGTGTCCAGTGACAACGTGTTTTGTGGTCCAATGAATCTGTATTTACGGTTGTTGTTGGTAAAAATCGTCGGCATGTACCAACGTGCTGCACAGAAGCTGGCTTCAATAATGGTCTGAGACTGTACGAGTGCCAATGGATTGGCAAACTTGCACATCTGAACGGCACTGTTGATGCAGAAGCACATATTGGAATTTTAGAAAAACATAAGTTCCTTCTCTGTGACGTCTTTTTAGAACCCATCCCTTTCTATTTCAACAAGATAATGCTAAATCCCACAGTGCTCGCATTACAAAACAGTGGCTACACAATAGACTAATTCGGGTGTTAAATCGGCCTGACTGCAGTCCAGATTTGTCCCTAATAGAGAATAGATGGCGAATTATTAAGAGGAAGTTACGTCAACGATGACCACGAACAGTTCAACAACTGAAACCTTTCCTGCTGCAGGAACGACAACAAATTCCCATTGCAATTCCTGGCAACAATTCCCAAGGCAATAGTACAGTAATTGGTCTCATCCATTTCTCGACGGCTACAAAGCGTGATCAGAATGACGGGAAATGTTAGCCAATGGTAATTCACCCACTGTCCCAACACTTTTGGAGTGTGCTGCAACCGCCAGTTCGCAAAAGAAACTAATATTTATTACTGTTAATTAAATTTTTGGTTCCGAAATGTTTAATATCTACTTAATAAACTATTTCAAAACGTCTTTTGAAATAAAATGAATTAATACATCCGTGGATCAATATTTTTGCTGTGTTACATGTTTTCACCCAGTCCCAACTTTTATGGAAATGAGGTTTGTATTATTTGTCGTCTGATATAATCTGGTGGGGATTTATTAGATTTCAATGCATTTTTTTCTTTTATGACAATAAATACGAGAGTGTTAATACACAAAAGTACGAGAAAAACGAAACTTTAAAGAAGATTCGAAACCTGAGAGAAAAATTAAAAAAAAAACTTATTAAACATTTATATTAGTTTAGTTTATAATGCAATCAATAGATGGCATAAGTTCTTGTAATAGTGAAAATTACATCTACTGTTCAAAAACAATGTATTAGTAAGATTGTTGCATGCATAAAAATTGAAATAAGTCTTCCTCCTTGTACATTGGAATTTTTCTCGTCCAGTAAAGTTGATGTTTTCATCTATTAATTGGTTGCAATTCATTGTGTTGCACAATTTCATTCTTTGAAAATCAAGCTAACAAGGTTTCCTGATAAATACTGCCAATGTCTGTAGAAGTAAGTCTTTCGAAAGAAAACTTTCGTAATTTTTCCAACAAGGTTATGGGCCCAGTAAGCCTAACTGCATGAGTAGGCCTATGTACTTCTATGCCAGACTTGCATGGAACCAGATGGGCGAAATATTCGGCGATCTTTTAATAGTGAACAGTGTATTTTTTTTCTTGAAACTGATATTGCTTGTTTTCTTCGGTTTTACGAACTGTAAAACGATTAAAAACATGGAACTTTCATCGATGTCAGCCGGGTCGAGTAGCGGATTCGCATTCGAAAAACTGTCGTCACGAAACTATGCACATTGGAAATTTTGTATGCGCATGCTATTGAACGACCATGGTTTATACATATTCATCGATGGAACTGAAAAAGAGCTGAATGCAGACACTAAAGAACGTAAAAGACTGAGTATATAATTCGAAAGGCATGGGCTTTATCAATGATCGTTCTTGGTGTGGAGGATGAATTACACGAACTCTTGAAGGATGAAACTGACATTAAATCTGCTTGGGAAGCTTTACGAAATGCTATGGAGCCCACTTCTCTGGCTCCAGCTGCAGTACTTCGCCAGAATTTCATCAACCTCAAGATGGAGGATGAGTTGATGGCTGTTTACCTTAGCAATGCTGTCAAGGATCTCCATGATGCTGGGAGGAAAGTTGAAGACGACGAATACGCCTTCCAAATGATCAGCGGACTTCCAGCAGAGTATGATGGCGTCGTTCCACAACTGTATCAGCTTCTGCAGACGGATTTCACCTCTGTAAAGGTTCGTGAAATGTTATTAGTAGAATTTGATCGTCTGAGGCATCGTGATGAGGATGATGTACAAACTGAATTTTTCCCCATAAGTATAAGGAGAAAATCATCTAAGAATTCTGGAAAGAAATCATTGGAATCCTGTTTCAAAAGTCACAAGTCTGGACTCTTACCAAGGATTACCCAGAGGATAATGGGTCTTCTTCGAAGGAGAAGAAGCAACAGCGATTGAAGTCTGGCAGAAAAGGAACAATGTTTGCTTCAGCAATGCATGCAGAAGATAGTTCTGTAGGAGAGGCATCGCAAATTTTTGTGCTAGACTCAGCAGCTATGTGCCATATTTGTGTGAATAGAGACAGGTTTTCAACATACACTCCAGTTCATGATGGAACAGTAGACATGTGTGAGGGTTCATTGGATATTGCTGGAAAAGGGGAATGTCCAATTCAAAACTTCTGCTGGATATGATTTGACCTTTAGAAATGTTTACTATGCTCCCAACATGTGTTGGAATCTTTTATCAGCACGACTTGTCTTAGAAGCAGGTTATAAAATTAATTCCGAAGGTATCTATCTTCTTGTGTATGAAAACAATGGTGAACTCGTCTTCAAAGCACCTTTAAAGAGCAATTTTTTTGTCATTCAAGGCCATGTTGACATATCAAAAACGAACTGTATTAGAAGTAATAAAGACTATACTATAAAGAAGAACCCCGAAGCGAGCCTAGCAGAACGTGGAACCTTGACTTCTTGGCATGAACGCTTTGGACATGCAAATGTTGACACAATTAAGAAAATGGCCAAAGATAAAGATGATCGAGGTTTGGGCCAACCAGTAGGAGATTTTGTGACATTGTGGATTGTCGCATTGCAAAATCAACTAAGGCCAGCCATTCGCATTTAGAAAGGAGGAGATCTGTAATGTATTCCTTATATTACATTAGCCTTGTTGTTGGCACCCTCTATACTTTTGTTATGAAATCTTCTCTTGTATATATTGTCCTTGTTATCTTATATATAGACACTCTAATAAATTGATTCCAAGCCTACACACGTTTCAGTGTCACCTTGTCTTACTTCATATGAAAATACACTACAATTTGGCGACGAGGTAAATGAAATCTTCCTTCAAAAATGACTGTTACTATTCCTGACTTTCGTGCCATGGAGCGATTTGAAAAAGGTCACAACTTCTTGAATTTCTGCGACCGCATGGAGGCCTATTTCCGCATGGTCGAGATCAGCTATGATAGCAAACGTCGAGACTACTTAATTATGTGTCTATCCAGAGAAGTGTACGACATTCTGCTAGAACTACTTGGATCTGAAAAACCTAAAGAAAAAACTTATGAGCAACTTACCAAGATATTAGAAAATTATCTACAACAGACACCGTCAATCCTTGCTGAGCGATTCAATTTTACTCAACGTGTTCAGATAGAAGGTGAATCCGTTCAAGATTTTGCGAAGGCATTGAATCAACTTTCAAGAACTTGTAAGTTTAAAAATAACTTAGATGAAAGACTTAGAGACCAATTTTCAGTGGGAATATCCGCATTAGATATTCGAAAACGTTTATTTTCACTCAAAGATTATGAAAATAAGACTTTCAAAGATATTTTGGAAGAAGCTATTGCTATTGAAACTGCGTCCCGTGATGCTGGTTATGTTGGGAAAAAAAATAAGGGAGAAATTAATTTAATTTCAAAAAAATACTACAAACAAAGTCACTAAAACTAATTCTAACCCTAATCCTTTGTTCAGGTCGAAGAGTAGGCCTAAGCATGTCTCTAATCCTAATGCGACTAATTCCAATTTTAAAACTTCAGAATCTAATACTTCAAATCGTATAATTAATCCTTGTCACTCTTGTGGAGGAAACCATCTTCGTAAAAATTGCAAATTTAAAGATTCTACCTGTCATAGGTGTGGAAAAGGTCATATTTTTAGAGCATGTAAATCTAATACAGCTAATTTTGTTTCAGCTTCTAATCTGGAAGATGTAATTGCTCTACCACCATTAGGTCATGTTAATACTATTTCTCCTTCAGTATCACCTTATTTTATTAATGTGTTGATAAATAATGTAGCTCTCACATTTGAAATTGACAGTGGCTCACCTATAACTTTGATTCCTGAATCAGAGTTCATTCCTAAATTTCCTAGTTTAAGTTGTGTTCCATCGTTACTCTCATTGTCTACTTATACTGCATCACCGATAGAAGTTTTAGGGAAAATTAAGGTAGATATAGTTATTGCTAATTGCCTCTTTAAAGATTTTATTGTTCATGTAGTGCGTAATGGTTCAAGTTTGTTGATTGGTCGTGACTTACTTGATCTTATAACCTTACCTGTAGCACTTATATTTGTTTTTAGAAAAGATTCTTTAACCTGTAGTTCTCTTGCTACCAATAATATTACTCTTGAGTCTATTATTGAGAAACATTCTCGTGTTTTCAGTAAGGAAATTGGATGCTTCAAAGATACAAAATTTCACCTGACCTTAAAGCCTGAAGCTACTCCTATTAAGATGAAATGTGTTCCCTGTCCTTTTGCTATTAGAGAGAAATTTAAAAAAGAGCTTGATCGCTTAGAAGCTAACAATATTATTCGTTTAGCCAAACCAGGTGAAGATGCACCTTCTTTTGTGACAGCTGCTATACCTGTTGTAAAACAGAATGGATCTGTTTGTATTGCTGCCCTTTATAATAAGACAGTAAATAAATTTATTGAATGTGATTCTCATCCTATTCCTAGGTTTGAAGAAGTTACTGCAAAACTGAATGGTGGAATTGAATTCTCTACTTTAGATATTGCTAATGCTTACAATCAGCTGAAATTAGATGAAGAGAGTTCCAAACTCCTCACTATTATAACTCCATTTGGGCTCTATTTTGTTAATCGTTTTCTTTATGGTATTAACTCAACTCCAGCTATATTTCAAAGAGTAATGGATCAAATTTTTGCTCAAATTGAAGGAGTTCAACCATTTTTTTGATGATATTGCAATTTCAGGAAAGAGTCGTATAGACCATTTAATTCGCTTGGATAAAATACTTTCAATTCTTGAAGAAAAAGGCATGCGTTTAAACCTTGAAAAATGCTCATTTTTAAAGCCTTCAATTGACTTCTTGGGAAATCGTATTTCTAAGGATGGAATTTCTCCGTTGCAAGATAGAATTGAACCTATCTTAAATACTCCAAAACCAACAGATCTTCATGCTCTTAAGAGTTTTTTGGGTATGATTAGTTATTATTCTAAATTTTTACCCAATCTTCAAGAAACATTAGAACCTCTTTATGATTTTCTGCGTAAGAATAATACACAACTTTGGTCATCATATCATGACAAAGCTTTTGAGTTAGCTAAAGTTCAACTGTCTTCACCTCAATTACTTTCATTTTATGATTCATCTAAACCTCTCATTTTAACTTGTGATGCTTCTAGTTATGGCATTGGTGCAGTTTTGTCTCATCCTGATATTAAGGGTATTAATAAACCAATATATTTTGCTAGTTCACTTTTGAACAAGGCTCAACGTAATTATTCACAGTTAGATAATGAAGCCCTGGCAATTATTTTTGGTGTAAAAAAGTTCCATCAGTTTCTTTTTGGACGAAAATTTCAAATTCAGACAGATCACAAACCACTTATTCCTTTACTTGGTGGATCTTGTAATATTGATGATAATACATCCTCTTGTCTATTTCGATGGAAATTAAAATTGTCTCCTTATGATTTTGAGTTAGTTTATATACCAGGAGAGGCGAACTTTGTAGCAGATTCCTTATCTCGTAATGTTGATAAGACTTCAGTTTTTCATTTACAAGTTAACTCTTTGGCTTTATCGCGAGATTCCCTTATCTCCATTTGTAAAACTGATCCCTTGTACATTTCAATAAGTAATGCTATCTCTACTAACTGGGATGAATGAATTAAAATGAATTAAAACCTTATTTTCATGTGAGGAAGAGATTGTCTGTGGTGAATGATGTAATATTTTACTATGATAGAGTGATTATTCCTGAACCTCTTAGAAAAGCAGTTTTAATTGATATTCATGCTGGTCATAGAGGTATTGTTCGTATGAAGTCTTTTGCTCGTACTGTTGTTTGGTGGCCGGGTTTAGATAATCAGCTAGAACAATTGGTTATTAGTTGTTCTGAGTGTCAGTTAAATGCCCGCAGTCCCTCAAAAGATTCTTCATTTTCTTGGCCTATACCTTCAGAAAAATGGGGTCATGTCCATATTGATTTTGCCGGACCATTTTTAGGCAAGAACTTTCTCATTGCTATTGATGCTAAAACTAAGTATCCTTTGGTTTCAGTTATGACTTCTATAACGTCTGCTGAAACTATCAGAGTCCTTAATTCTTGGTTTTTTACTTTTGGGTTACCATTGCATATTCATTCTGATAATGGCCCTCAACTAACTTCTCATGAATTCTCATCATTCTTAGCTTCTAATTGCATTCGTCATTCCCGTTCTCCTCCCTATCATCCTGCTACTAATGGTGCTGCAGAAAATTTTATTTCAACATTTAAAGCATCAATAAGAAAAGCTGCTGGATCTGGAAAAGATTTAGAGACTGCAATTAATATATTTTTGTTCTCTTATCGATCAACCCCACATCCTGCAACTGGGATTACCCCTTTTGATGCAATGTTTGGTAGAGAAATGAGGACTCGTCTTCACCTTTTGAACCCAAAATTTGACAAAATTATTTCGGATCATGAACCTAAACGTAAATTCTGTGTAGATAATTGAGTCTATGCTTTAGATGTGTTCAAAAAAAATTCTTGGGTTCCTGGAAAAGTTATCTAGATACTTTCGCCTGTTTCTTATCTTGTAGAACTTGATAGAGGCATAATTTGGAAACGCCACATCAACCAATTGCATTCACGTCAAATATCTATTGTGCCACGTTCTACTAATACATCAGATGACATATGGATGCTACCATCAGTGGAAGAAAGAATAGATTCTTTACCTAGTGTACCTGCAGAGTTTAATAACCAACATTCTACACTTTCACAAACTCCTAATAAGACTAATACTCCAGAGTCATGTTCAGAATCTACTGCTGTTTTATCTTCAAATCCTACTGCTTCACGCCCGAGGCGAGAGCGTAGTCTTCCAAAGAACTTAAATGACTTTATTCAGTTAATTCGTATTTAATACTTTTCAGTAAATCCCTGCTTTTAGGGGCAAGTGATGTAATGTATTCCTTATATTACATTAGCCTTGTTGTTGGCGCCCTCTATACTTTTGTTATGAAATCTTCTCTTGTATATATTGTCCTTGTTATCTTATATATAGACACTCTAATAAATTGATTCCAAGCCTACACACGTTTCAGTGTCACCTTGTCTTACTTCATATTGTGATAATTTATATATGTATATATATATAAATGATAAAGAATAA
>JAHWFO010010522.1:89257-100059 GCA_023313115.1 Rhysida immarginata
GATAAACAATTTAATCAATAGGTTGGGAATACAATAAAGAACAATATGATATAAAAGAGATAAAATGAATAAACAACGCCATCCCTAACGGACGCGAAATACAATAATAATAAAACACGATCGAGATCAGTTAGTACGAGAGACCAAGCAAACTCCCGGCTTGGGAGAGGCTTCTAACCGCATAGAAGGGGCTGCTAGGGGATACATAGAAACAGGGTACTTACAGTTGTGAAGATCTAGTAGCAAGGTCTTGACGAGACGCATTCAGCGTAGGTTCTCTTAGGTAGGCACGATCCACCATGCCTATCGTTTGAAGGACCCGCCTTATATATGCCCCTAGCATTACCCACAATTCTATGCGCGTTAGCACGATCCTGATTGGCTGCCTGCCATTCCGATCTCCTCGCCCCCTGGTGGTCACGATCCGAATCAGTCACAAAACTTCCGGGGCTGTCACTGGTGACTTGGGGTCTCCCGTCTTTGTTCACAGGCGATGATTCATCAGCACGTGGAGAGGGGGGGATAGACGAAGAAGTTACAATTCGTTGTAATTGACGAATGTCACAATATGATAATACACTACAAGATCGACCAGGCCCTTAGAATTAGTACACAGTGATATGTGGGGCCCGGCGCCAACAAAGTCTTAAGGTGGAGCTCCGTATTTTGTCTTGTTTGTAGATGATTTCAGCCGCCATGTATCAGTGTACACCATGGTAAAGAAGAGCGATGTATTGAAATGGTTTCAGCAATATCGAATCTATAGCAAACGCCAACTTGATTTATCGATCGTCTGCCTTCGAAAAGATAATGGTCTAGAGTTTTACTCCAAACAATTTGAAGAGGTATTGGGAAAACTTGGCATCAAACATGAACGAATTAACATATATTCACTGCAGATGAACGGCGTTGCCGAATGTCTCAACTGGACGCTTTTGGAATGAGTTAGAACATTGTTGCAGGCTTCCAGAGTACCTCATTGTTATTGGGGAGAGTTGCTGGAAACTACTGCATACTTAAGAAACCGTACAGCGAGTAAGGTAATTGGAAGCAGTGTTCCAGAAGAGCTGTGGTCTGGATGGAAACCAAAAGTATTTCATTTGAAGCGAATTGGATGTCTAGCTTTCTGTCATCTAGAAAAACGGAAGCGCAGCAAATTCTCGACGTTCTTCTTGGCTACGCTTTCCATACAAGAAGAATTGGACCGATTTGGTTTCTGGATGACAATAGTGTTAAGGAATCAAAACATGTCAAATTTAATGAGAGCAGACTTGGAATGGAGAAAATAATTGGAATCCGATTTCAGATTACAGAGATGAATCAGAAGCTTCTTCGGATATTGATGGTGATTCCGAAGAAGATGTCCAGAAAAAGGATTCCACTGAGCCTGTTATCAAGAAGAGGGAGTCAGAATTCCATCCTTATCAGCCTTGCCTCCAACAGTGAAGATGAGCAATTCTTCACATTACAAATCTAATCATTGTGCAAATGAAAAGCCAATTGATGAATGGGAAAGAATTGTTGTTGAACGGAAGTCTGATGCATCTGCAGGACGCCATGATATTTGCTATGTTTGCAGATCCAGTGAGATGTAACGATTGAAACAGGAAGTCGAAAACTACTGCCGATCCAACAACATATTTTATCATCCATCACAGTTTGACTTCAGTACAAAGAACTTAACTGGAACTGTTGCATTCAGTCGAGGTAGAAGAGCGATTGGCCCCGAGAATTCATCAGATAATGTACGAAAAGAAGCAAATTGTGTAGAAGTTAAAATACCATCGTCTTATAGGGATGCTCTTGAATCTCCACAATCTTCTTCCTGGCAGTCAGCCATGAGTGAATAAACTGAAGCTTTGAAACAGCCTTTGAAGAAGTCGCACAACCAGAAGATGTGAATCTAGTTGGATCTTGCTGGGTGTTTGCCTTGAAATACTTCAGTGATCAGCCAAAGAAATTGCAAGATATCGAGCGCATCTGGTGGCACAAGGTTTCAGTCAACGACCAGGAATAGATTTCTACGAGACCTACAGCCCTGTAGTCAATTTCATCTTGGTGGTTGTATTCTTCATCGTACTAGTAGTCCTGAAAGGGTGGTGCTACATGCATCTGGATGTCAAGTGTGCATATTGGTACGGCGACTTGGATGTTGATATCTATTTGCAGCCTGCACCTGGAAATGTTCCACAACAACCCTCTACTGTGTGGAAATTGAAGAAAGCACTTTATGGTCTCCATCAGTGTGGTTGTCAATGGTACAGAGAACTGGATTCAACTTTTAGAAAGTTAAGCTTCGAGAAACTACAAGCAACAAATTGTGTATACTTGGATGGAAGCCAAGCAGTTGTGATGGTATATGTCGATGATTGTGCTGTAATCGCAGAATCTCGATCTGATTTAGAGGCTCTAGTTGATCGAATTGCTAGTGCCTACGAAATCAAGAATCTTGGACGTTTGAGGAATTTCCTCTGTTGAGTTTTATACAAGATGAAGATGGTGTATATTGGATGCACCAACATCAATACATTGAAAAACTCTTGCATAAGTTCCCGTCAGCGAAAGGGATTCCAGTCTACGTCCCATTGAAACTTGGAATGGAGTTTAGTCGTCGGGATTGTCCAACAGATGATGCCAGCACTAGTAAGATGAATCAGGTACCCTATTGTGATAGAAAGATAGGTCAATAGTGAGTAAAATAAGGAGAAACACGTAGTACAAAAGAAATTGTGTTTTTATTGCGATACAAACAAACTTCATACATAAGTTTTATATTATTCAAAAGGGCTTATTCAATGATAAGATTTTGTTAAATCATATACACAAACCAATTTATGTTTATATTAAAGAATTCAATAAAGTAGATAGGCCTAAGCAACAACAAAAATACAAGTTACATATTATGAGAGCAAAGTATAAAAGATAATCAGTAATTTACATTTGATTACATTTCAGTTTAATTCTTTGATGCAGAACGTGTCGTGTATTCCTTTTATAAAGGGAGGAATACAGTAACCCAAAGACAATGCATAGTTAAAGTCAGTTGTCCCTTCTTAATGTTCAATTAGTTCATTTACAGAGTGTCAATTAAGTTTAAGTAAACTAAGTTCGATCTAGGTAACCTTAAACCTAATCACTCACGGTCGCAGAACTTCTTCCTTTGAGACATGTTAATCATAAGTAACGAGAGCAGCATCAATCCAACAAGTGGATTCACAAGAATGAGCACCAGTGTCTATTGTTTGTTGCTTCCCTCCTTAAATATCATTTTGCAGCTGGCGCTTTGAATTCTGGTAGGATTGAAATGCTGTCAACACGTGCAGTGGAACACGAATGTATCTGATTGGTCTAGATGGCCGACGCTCTTTGTGATTGGTCTAGTGTACTCGGAGCCCTCTGGTGGTGAAGTCTTTAAGTTCCCATTTGATTTTTGAGCGGGCAGGAGTCTGATACCAAACACGATAGAGTTCCGTTAGGCCTAATGCACTGGCGATGACTCAATCTCACATATCTCAAGAAGAATAAACTACATAAAATTTAAGTTCTGATACAAGTCATGAATTACTCCTAGATCTTTTGAAAAGGTAGGAAATTAAAATATATGTTTTTTCTTTTCCTTTTGAGGGATTTAGTTTTATTTTTAATAACAGAGCACCACACAATTTGAGATCATTCGTTTTCGATCATAACTGACAAAAGTTTTCCTTTTGTCACACATGTCCCTTCTTAATGGGAGTCATCCTTCCCTTGTTGTAGTCGTATGTAGTCCACCTTTGTTCTAGGTCTGAGGTTGTACCTTGTTGATGATCCTCTCATTGGTGCTTGATCATCTTCTGTGGACTCTTGTGTGCTGCTGGGCTGCTGTCATCTCTGTCCCTCCTTCAGGACTCGAAATGGTCTCTCTCAATGCTTCAGATAGATCAGTGGTTGGTGTCTCTGGTGTCTGCATCATCTCCTGCTCTGAAGTGGTGGTTGGCTCTGGTTCATCAGACACTTCTGGCCGTACGTCATCCAAAGTGGAAGTGGGTTGTTCTTGTTCGTCCATTTCCAGATCAGTAGCATTGTCTTCATTGAATCGAGATGTTGATTCCAGTGGGATTGGCTCAACCAGGGTTGGTTCCATCAATTGTGATGAAGATTCATCGGCATCCAATTCTGTAGGGGCTAGAAGTGGTTTTTGACGTGGTACATAAATGATATCCCAGCTTATGTCTTCTTCGTCTGCTTCACTTTCTGGTGGATGATACACAGGCTTCCTTCTCCTTCTAATAGATTGCTGTTGGGGTCGTGTGTTATCACTAAAGCAAAGCTTTAAGCGATCTACATGCACAGTCTCACGCCAGCTTAACTAGCCATCACTCAAAGGTAAATGTTTTCCTTATCCATTAATTAAGTCGCGAAGTAACACCAAGCATGGACAAGATGTATGGATGCAGGTCGAAGTATTCCGAGTAGGAGTCAGGAGATTCCTTTTAAAGGGATATATCAGGGGCAAGAAGATTATCCGGGGCCCCATGATATGGTGATTCCGCAGGGTGAGTTATGTAAATGCATAAACAATGTCGGTGAGTACAGGGAGCCTGAGATAAATAAGACACAGACACAATGCTCACCATGCGGAATCGAGAAGGATGGTTCACACCGATCTACAGTGATAGAGAGTGAGTAGTGATTCAGCCAGGGTTGGAAAAGCACAGGAAGTGGTACCAATTTTTAAAAGTGGTCCAGAAGAGTTGAACAAGAAAAAGAAGAGACGGGGTGGTCTTAAACACCAATCTGCCTCTAAGAAGGCGGCGAGGGCATTGCTGGTACGGGTGAAGGGGTAGTGGACAAATGTGATAAAGAAAAAGTATCGTTTCCAAACCGCCGATTACGGAACCCTTTATCAGTCCAGTTGCATTAAATGCAATGCAGCTATGTAACAATGTTATGGGATCTACGATGGAGTCAATTGACTCTGGGGAAGACTATAATTGGGATAGTGATACGGAGGGACCACTCAGTGGTGCATTTTTAAATAAAGGGGAGAGGTTGGGGTTCTGTAATTTAGAACTGTAGATAGATGTAATTTAAACTTGAATGTTATAAGCGGTGCTATGCAGTAAAGTGCGATTATTGTGGGGCAAGTTACATGTTAGGGATTGTGTTAAAGCACATCAGTCATTTCCTCAACTGACTCCTACTTAATCATATATTATTGATAAGTAAAAACTAATTTAGGGAATTTTAGAGGAATAAAGTTTTAATCAATCAAGTGATAAGCACAAGAATGCTAGAACTTTGTAAACATTAATTGTATTGGATAATTAGCCATATAGTCAGACAGGTATACCTGATAGGTAGTAATAAATAATTGTAAAGTGGATTTTGTACTATAGCCTTGACAGGAAGAAATAAAATGATATATATTTTGATGATAACTCAGTGGAATTTTATTGGAAATGCACAGTCCTCGAATTAATATCAGTCCCCAACCCTGACTCCTACCCCACCTAGCGGTCACCTGCTTGGGTAGCATTAAAATATTATTGTGGGAGGGGTGGGCGGTCTCAAAGTGCATTGTTAGAAAATTAGGGCTATAAAAAGGAAATGACTAAATACAGTATAAGCCTTTAAATCTCAGAATGGATTTTTGACATTCTTATAGTTTTTTTATAAATCCTATAAACTGTTAAACAAATACATGACATAAAAACCTACTACCAACTGTAATAAGCACAAGCAGTAATGAATAATGCTAAAAATGCAGTAAATTGCAATAGCTTCATTCTGAAAAAGGGTTAAGCACTGCAGATGGAGAATAAAACTTATATCAAAAGCCATCTCACAATTAAAGTGCTAGAATAACCTAATGTCCACAAAGCTAAATGAATAATCTATAGTCATGAAAACAGGACATATAAATTGTGCAAATTCAAAATATAGCATTTGAACGATAATTCCATTAAAAAGGGATAATAATCAAATGTTTAATGATGCAAAGCATATTCTAAGCCTACACACAAAAATTAAAAGGAAATTATTCCTCTAGAATTACAAAAGAAAACACTGCATGCTCCAAGAACAGTAAAAAAAAAAAATAATAATTAAAAAACTAATACTGTTCAAGGGAAGATATTAAAGGCCAATACCAGACAATGAGGCAGCCAAAAAGAAAATATAAAAAGATAATTTCAAGTTACATTTTTTGGCCAAAGTGAAGAATAGAAAAATAGAAAGTAGAACATTTTTACAAAGGTCGCCTGTCCTAATTGCATGACTGTATCATAATAAAAGTTTTTAGCACACTATCAGAAGTATGGCTTTTACATAGTCCAAGTTCATTTCACAAGATGAATGACTATAAGCCTTGATAACACAAATCCGGAGAAGAGAAATAACTTTTTTGACGACAATCTGTAATCCCATTCTTAGGTTTTAAAAATGTAAAACAAAACGATCTCACCGGAGAAACACATCATTGAAGTGGCACAAGATGAATCTGCATCGAAGTTCCATAGGGATAATGTCCATCTCAACAGTAGATGTGAAAATGACTAAGTCAAACTGTGACTTAGAAAAAAAACTAAGTGTAGTTTTCCATCAGGTGAAGTGGCTATAAATGGCAACTGAAGTGGCTAGAAATGCTGTTAGAACTGGAGCCAATATTATGGCTCCAGAGGAGCACCCTTAAATTGTGAATCAGGCAGGGTGCCCAGGCGCACATGCCCTAGGAATACGGGCAGCCCCTAAGGACTGCACTTCCTATCTAAACGCCTCGTAAAGAGGCCCATTCACTCACCGGACGGGTCATCCGATGGTTAGGGGAAACATAAACAGGAATGACAATGAGTTCTGGTCCCTCTTGATGACCTTGCAGAGACGTTGAGATGGAGCATAACGTCTTTGGAACAAAGCTGGGCTAAGCTGTGGCCACTCGAGCTGGAGGAAAGACCGAAGATAGGTGGCACCCCTCCCAGACAGCTGCGGCTGACGGGCATGAACCATGGACATGATCCAAACTGACCAGCCACAGCTCTCGATTCAAGAAGGAGATGGAAACGGCCAGGTCCAGCTTGTAGACAGCACCTGTGGAACCATCCACCAAGAATCGCACTGACTGGCAATAAGATAGCGCCGGATGACCCAGGCCTCCTCCATCAAAGGGGATAAACAACGGTTCCACCCCCAGAGTCCACAACTGCACCGCACACTTTCTTCAAGAGCTGAAGAGATTGTAAGGCGAATAGGCATTTAGACGTCAATAAAGATAAGATGTGCGTCTTGATGAACCTCGCCTTGACAAACATCGAGGTGTTAAAACGAAAGTTCTTGCCAAGGCGAGACAAACACTTATCAATTATTTGCTGCCAGTGACGAGAGTCCATGTCTGGTAGAAAAGAGAAGACTTATCTCAGCACTGTAATATGCTCACATGACGTTATTGGGAAGGATTGAAGATAGTCCACCGTCCACTTCCCAATAGCGATGCCTTTAGACTTGACGAGATTGATGGAACTTCCCGTCGTAGTGCTAAAGAAATCGAAAGATTCCTTATAGATGCCCAGGGAATAAGCATCAGATGCAAAAAGCACCACATCATCAGAGGAGGCCAGCGTACAGATGTTAATTGAAGCGGTTGGCAGATCGTAACCCCTGACATCTAGGTGGCGATTAAGAAACTGCAGTAATGGCTCCAAATAGAAGGTGTATAGGAGGGGAGAGATAGGACACCCCTACCGGACGCCCTTAGAAAGTTCGAAGAAGGACGAAGTGGTGCCATTAATCGCCACACACGATGTAGCTGAAGCATACAGTGCTGAGATAATCGTAGCAAATTTCCGAAGATGAAGGTTGTGAAACACTCGGAAAAAAAACACATTCACCTTGTCGAAGGACTTCTCCTGGTCAAGGCTTAACACAGCCAGAGTCTGACGGCGCACAAGCACTTACTCCATAACACACTTAATGGTGATCAAGTTGTCGGGCATCCTGCTAGATGGAATGGAGCAGGATTGGCCCGGATGGAAGAACTCGTCGGCAAAACATTTAAGCCGTTGTTGAAGCAACCCAGTGAAGACTTTATAGTCTGTGTTGAGTAGAGTAATAGGCCTCCACTAGGTGACAAGTTCAGGGTTGGGGAGTAAGATAATTTTCCCCACAGTGAAGTCCGACGTAATGGAGGAAAGGTCCAAGAGGTTTCCAGGTCGCACAAAAAAAGGAATACGAAATGCCGTCTAATCCAGGGCTGGACTGGTGACGGGCATCTGCCGACAGAAACTTCTTAAATTCATCTTCGGAAAAGGGATGGGTGATGGACAGGTCAGCGTCTGCAGTGAAAGATCTTAGTGCCTTGATCCAACGCCTCGTGGCGTCGGATGGAAAGACTGGGTGGCTGAAAAATGATGAAAAAATGGGAGTGGAAGGCGGAAAAGATGTCAGTCAGTTTCCACAGTCCCATCTTCCACCACCAAGTGATGACATCTTTTCTTGTTGGCACGGTGCCTCTCCTCGGCGAGCACTGTTGATGACATATGCCTGACGTCAGACGCCCAGGACAATTTGGCCCTGAGTGCTGCGCCGGCGGCCTTGCGGATCATTAGAGCGTTAATCTCGCTCTTCACCTGACGAATGTCATCAGCATACTCCCCCTTCGGGATGGAACAGCGGGGAAGACGCCGAATTTCTTGTAGCATGAGGAGATGGCGCTGGTTGCCAGGTGTCTTTCCATGAAGCAAGTGACAGAGGCAGGTTGTGGAGGTGTCTCTCCACAACCGAACGAACATTTCCTTGTGTTCCTCGATGTCAAGCACAGAAACGTTCAGAAACCAGTTGTTCGAAGCAGGGCCTGCAATGGAAGCTGGGATTGGAGGGTTCCATGACCACCTGATGGCACTGTGGTCGGAAAACAAGCATGGAATGACCTCCATTGAACGCAGCGCACCAGCAAGCGCATCGTCCACGAGGAAAAGATCCAGCCTCGATGATATCGTAGGCCCTTGTTGGAAAGTGGACCCACACTGATTGGAACGGGAAGAACGAGACCAAAGATCGAAAAGAGCGTTCTGCTGGCACAACTGGTGAACATAACCAGATGAAAAAATGTCATTCATGTCCGGATGACAATTGAAGTCCCAGGAAACACCACAGGCAAAGAAGAGCACAGGTAGCTGTTCAGGTCTTCAAAAATGTCCGTTTCTCCGCTGACGAATACGGGTTATACACGTTAAGCAATCGGAGCTTCAGACCAGATAGAAGGAGGTCTAAAGAGATCACCCTGCACTCGCTGTCAAAAACACAGTTCGACGCCATGATGGAGGGATTGAGGATGATGGAAGCAACCCCTTGCCCATGTGGCGAAGATGAATTAATAAAAAATTGTCCAGATGGATATTGACTGCGAAGGCCAGGGAGGTTGGAGAGCCCTTGAGAAGCAGCAAGCTTCACCTCCTGAAGTAGGACATCTGGCCTGTATAGGGCAATGAAAGATGATAAAATCGATTACTTGAAGGACCTTCACCGCGAAATTAAGCTGACAGAGGCTGGCCTGTATCTGAAGGAGACTTGAGCCTCACCGACGGGGGCGAAGGCTCAGATGTCTTCCGTCTAGGGGAACGAGCACGTTCTGAAGAGGAAGAGGGGCTGCGATGATGATGGCTTGCGCAGCTGTCTTTTTCAGAAGAAGAGAACACAGGAATCCCATCCCTCTTGCTACGATGCCATCGGGGCTTCTTCTTGTGTGAGCTCTTAGGCTTCGCAAGATGGTCCTGCTGAGCAGATGCTGATGACCTTGAGGTCCCAGCAGATGAAGATATATTCACAGGCGCAGGTTCACAGGCGATTTGCAGGGGCTGCGACGCCGATGAAAGCGCGGGTGGAGGAAGAGATGGAAATTCCTCCACAGCAAACACCGACCCGGAGCATAACGAATCGTCTGCAATGACTTCAGCAGAGAGACAGTCTTCCAATGCCGGGAGACACATGGCGAAGGAGGAGGAGAGACGGTCTCACGAACCACACGAGGAGGACGGGGAGGTGGCATTTCCCTTCCTGGTGTCATAGGAAGAGGCGACGATGGTGAGGCCGCCTAAAGGTACTTTCACAAAGACGCGGTACATGCGGAAGTGGAGTGCGTTAGCCAATCAGATTCATTCAATGAATGAATGGAATGAATCGGATTGGCTACAGCACTGCACGCTTCCGCATGTACCGCGTCTTTGTGAACGTACCTTTAGACATCCTCGGTGAAGGACGAGGTGTGGTTACTCTGCTGGCTCAGGTGACTTGGCCGGTGAAATCATCTTTGCTGGCTGCTGGGATGACATCACTCGAGGTGGTGGTGTTGGGGCTGCTGGTGGAGCATCTGACCTTTCCGGCACTGATGGAATTTGCCCACGATTTTTTTTTTACAGAAGTCACATTTCTTCAGGAGAGGACAGTCCTTCTGGACGTGGGAGGACTTCTTGCATTACCAGCAGCACTGCCTCTGGCCCTTGTAGAACACGAAGACACATCACAAGGGAGTCAGGAATGTCTTTTAAAGGCGCATCTCCAACAAAATGTCACGATTTTTCTGGAGTCGGAGTGCTCTGGATAGAACACTCGTAGCACCTCCCTGTAGTTGGACAAGTAGTCCTTCGAGTAGGATTCCGCCATCAGCGGTGAGGCACCCCGGACATGGACATGAGATGTCCTGGGTCGGCGTGAAACAAGTGGATAGTAACTAAGCTAAAGAATAAATTAAAAACTGACCTTACAAGTCTGTGGATGCTAGAATACATAAGAGAGAGAAAGGAGACTCCACTTGTCCACAAGAACATTTT
>JAHWFO010010522.1:100459-118263 GCA_023313115.1 Rhysida immarginata
AAAATGTTCTTGTGGACAAGTGGAGTCTCCTTTCTCTCTCTTATGTAAGTGGATAGTAGTTTGGCCGACTTTGATGTGGCCAGATTCTACTATCCGCTCAGCAACATTTTGGTTCCTGCAAAGCATCCTCAATTCAGTGGAGGAAAGCTTTTGCAGGACCAAAACAGTGGGAAAACCCGACGGAAGAACAGGGGATATGCCTGTTCAGGCATACAACCCCTTCACGAACGCACCGACACTAAACGGTCTGTCGGCGATCATCATCACCATACGTTCCATGGTGATGATGGAAGAAAGTTAAAGTTCAAAAGGGAGAAGACTTCTCCCAGGAGACACCAGGGGGAGGTATGCCCAAACGCACTACCACACTTCGGAAAACCAAGTCCAACAGTGAAGTGGCTAGAAATCCATGTTGTGGGCTGGCAGGCTCATCATCTAATGAATAAAATTTTTGTTCACTCACTTACGAGAGAAATATCAACAATCCCAGAGTATCATGTCTGGCTCATGACAAACAAAGGAAGTGATAGTGCATGCTGCTTGAAGTTACATGAGCATTAAGATTCAATTGTTGAAATAAAAAATTTCAAAGTCATTGTTAAAATAGAACGAGCTAGCTTAATAGTCTTGAATATTTAAGTTTATAGTTTTAACCTTTCTTTCAAGTATATTTTAAAGTTGAAAATGTTATTTAAACATTGATGTACACTGAGTGAGCATATTATTATGACCACCTGACACGTTTATGCAAATGCATGCACTGACATCGCCACAGTGTTGCTAGCGGGCTGGAAGCGGGCTGGACCAAACACTACAATGTAATATAATGTCTACACTATTAGAAGTATTTTAATGTATTTTATTATGTAGATATTATAAACATTAAAACAAATTAAAATATTTCTTTTCATACAACATTGATAACTTCTGCCTGATTACGTGTAAAAACGAACATATTTTGTTTAGAAGTTACGCGTGACACTATTGTCCGTGTGAAAAGTATTGAGTGGTTAAGTCAATTCCAGGAACTTTTAAAGTTTGACCTTGTGCTTTGTTAATAGTCATTCCAAACGCTAATTTTATTGGAAATTGGAGCCGTTTGAACTGAAAAGGCAATTCTGAGGGTTTCATAGGAATTCTTGGTATAAAAACAGATTCACCAGTTCCGTTGCCAGTTAATATGGTACATTCGATCAAAAAATTTTTTAATTTGACTACTTTGAGTCTTGTACCGTTGCATAGTTATGGTGGATTTAAATTTCTTAGTAATATAATAGGGGAACCTACTTTTAATATTAATTTGTGCGGTGGAATTCCAGGAGGCATCAAAGAATTCAAAACTTCATTTGGATAATGTACTGCCTCATCACTATCCACGACTGTGTCAACTGAGTAGTAGGTTTGTGATGATGCTTCAAATTTTGAGAATAAAATCATTTATTTTATCAACTTGCTCATTAGTGGGTGATAGTATAGCCCTTTCTTGAAACCAATTTAGTGTCTTAGTGGCTATGTTACTAATATCGGGATATACCTTTTCAATCAATTCTTCCACAGTTTGCACCAAAACACAAAGATTATTAAGCGTGATACAGACATTTCCAGCTTGAAATTCACCATTACCTATTTGGAGCAAGTCGTTAGAAAATTGCCTATTATCTTCGCTAGACGATAAAATTCTCATGTTGGTTTTAAGTTCACATTTCGTTATATGTGGTCAAAGATACGATCTTTTGAGCGATGCATTGACTTCATCTGCTCTCGTCCCCCTAGTTATAACAGGCAAAATTTGATGGAAATCTCCAGAGAACAAAACAGGGCAGCTACCCATTGGGCAGTTACTGTTGCACAAATCTCGCATTGTCCTTTCTAATGCCTCAACTGAGTCTTTATGACACATAAGGTCCTGGAAGAAAGTATAAGGTCGCTTGAAAAAACAATGCTGTGTCGAAACCGTTTAGTTTTATGATCTGTTCTTTCGGAATATGGTTCAACAACACGTAAAGAATATTTATAAATAATAAAGAGTCCATAATATAGATAAAAAATAAAATTACAGTAATAAATGTGATATTTCAGCAATTCTGCTTGGACAAATGTATAAGTTCGTTTCCTATTTCCCCTAAATTTAATGAGACATGCCGACCACTGATTCATAATTATACAAATACATGCTAAATAGGTGTTCTTGAGTTAGATAAAGTAAAATTATTGACACATTTTCCTTGTATCTTGTGACTTTCACAATGCCAAAAGGAAAGCATCTTTCTGAGTTTGAAAAAGGTCAAATTGTGGCATTCATGAAGTCTGGCCTAACTGGGTCCAAAATAGCTGCAAAAATTGGAAGATCAAAAACTGTTGTAAATAATTTCTTAAAAGATCAAGACAATTATGGCGTCAAGACAAGATCAGGGAGACCACCAGCAATGACTCGCCGAGAGAAACTGAGGGCTTTGCGATTAGCCTGCACCAAACATCATTCCTCGGTTGTTATTAAAGAACAGTTAAACTTAAAATGCACAAGTAGAACTGTGAGACGTGTACTCTCGTCGGATCCTCATCTGTCGTTCTCCAAGATGATGGCAAGACCACCACTGACACAAGCTCACAAAGATACAAGACTTGCCTTTGCCAAGAAATGTGTATCCTTTGGGAAAAATGGGAAAATGTCGTCTTCTCTGACGAGAAAAAATTTAACCTAGACCGGCCTGAAGGTTTCACTCGATTTTGGCATGATATCCATGGGAATCAAGAATATTTTTCCAAGAGGCAAGCTGGTGGGGGTTCAGTGATGGCGTGGGGTGGATTTGCGCGGGGTGAGAAAACTCCTATTGTGTTCATAAACACAAGGATGAATTCCTGAAAGTACCAGACAATTTACTACCGCATAGCCCTCTCATCACTTCAGGCAACTGGATTTTTCAGCAGCATAACGCACCGATCCACAGCTCAGCGTCTACAAAATAATGGTTTTCAGCCAACCAAGTAACTGTATTAGACTGGCCAAGCCGTAGCTCTGATTTGAACCCAGTTGAGAACTTATGGGGTATCTTGGTGCATACCGTGTACCAGAATCATTGCCAATACAACACCAAGGAAGCACTTGTTGCAGAAGTGAAAAAGGGATGGGGAGAAATGCTTCCTGTAGTATTAAAACAACTCACAGACTCCATGACTAACCGAATGATTAAGGTTATTGAAAAAAGGGCGATTTCATTGGTATTAAAACAAAATACATCCCGACCTTAAACTTATTTCCAGGCAAAATACCTGAAATATGACTTTTTCTGTTATAATTTTATTATTTTTGTTTAGAATGGATTCATTTTACACATACTTGTCTATTTTGTGTTATTGAACAATATTCTGAAAGAACAGATCTTACAAATAAACTGTTTAGACACAGCATTGTTTTTTCAAGCGACCTTATACTTTCTTCCAGGACCTTAGAAGCCTCGTCCCAAATAATCAAACTGCAATCTTTCATTAATTTTCCGGCGTTACTTTGTATTGAAATATTACAAATGCTCGAGACGTCATCACTACATATTTTCAGTGGAAGTTTGAATGTGGAATGGATGGTTCGCCCACCTTCCAATAGTGTGGCTGCTATGCCGGACGATGCCACAGCAAGGGCAATTTTTTTATCGGATCTTACTTTTACTAATAGTAAATTTATTAGAAATGTTTTACCCGTGCCTCCAGGAGCATCTAAAAAAAGAAATTTTCTTCTATTACTATCAATTGATGATAATATTATGTCATAAACATTTTTTTGTTCAGGATTCAAGCGACATTTATCTTGAATGACTTGTAAAAGTCGAGAATGGTTATAGTTTGTTTCTCGTAAATACTCTGCATTGATTGTTGCATTCAAATTGAAATTTAATGGTAAGATGAATCCAAAATCTTTTATAGATTTGCCTGATAGAGATTCCACTTCTTTATTCAATTCAAATAAAGGCTTCATCAAAGATATTTTGATCGAAATCTAAATTATCTGATGACAATTCTTGACATCTGTTATGCAGTATATCTTCAGCCGTGCTTTCGCGATAATTTTGCCAAAGAAGATGCGGGTCAGTGACTTGACAGAACGATATCATGATGGCAAATAAATATCTAAGTGATTTAGCTGAACAGCATAAGGCAGCTTCAGAAAGCGCACTTTCCCATTGAGTATAAAAAAACTCCAGAATTGAGTATAGTCTTCTAACAGACCCACTGCTTTACAAACTCCTTGGAATGTTTCACAAGTTATATCTTGAAAAGTATGTAGGCTAATAAAAGATATCCCTCGAAGCATAGGGCCTTTAACTATATGGAGTAGCATCCTCAAGTGAAAGCACTCACTGTTGTTAGGATGAACAATGTAAACTCTCCCAAGAGCGTCTGTTTTTCTCACGTCAGGAGAACCTTGTTTCCGCCGTTGGAATTTTTTAGTAACTTGGTTCCATGTATAATAGCCTGGGACTTTATCATACGTCAGAGTGCGGGCAAAATCATCTTCTGAACATAATTTGAAAAATGCTGTCAACGTCGTGTCTCGAGGATTGTTTACAACATCATTTATGTTGTTTTCAGTAAAATACACTCATTGTCCTTTTTTTAAATGAACAGCAAGATGTGTAATAACTGGTGCTTGTTCGTGTATGTTAAAAGACATAATAAGCCAAATCGCTTCTGAACTACAAATGTAGTGACCAGATTGAAATTGTTCCACTTCGTTAGTTGATTGTAAGCTAAACGTAGCCTGATCACTACCTTTATTAATGTATTTCATAACATATTTTATCGATTTTACAGAGCTGCACAATTCTACGTTTATATGTGTGTCCTAGATTTTCAATAAAAAGTTTATTGTAAGGTACTACCCACCTATTGTCGATTTCGTGATTATGGACAGTAGCCTTAAACCCACCTTCATCAGGCGATCGTCGTCTGTATTTTGGATAGCCGTCATCACCAGTTGACGTTGGACTCTGAAATGCCTTTGGAAATTTTTTCGAGCATTTTCCGTTATTTATGCATGGCGAGTTAAGGTTTAAAGCACCACATGGTCCATGAATCATGTGCCTTACCACAGTGTCATACAATACTGGGTCTTCATCTTTGTTGGGTATTTTGGCTGTAATTACATTGTCAATTTGGTCTGGCCTAAATTTGTTTGTTAGCCACAGAAGCAAATGCATGTGTGATAAGCCACGCTTTTGCCATTCCACCGTGTACATATGACAGCGTGTAGGACCAAATATGTTCGCTTTATTTATCAGATATAATAACTTTTGGACTTTTAAATGAAAGACTCGATTTACAATGTCATACCAATCTTGGGGCGTTGGGTTAGGATGTAGGTTATCTTTTATTTCTGGCCAATTAGGATTACACGTCATTGTAATGAAGAGGCCAGGTTTTCCGTAATTTCTAACGTAATTTCCTGTCTTTTCGTGTAGATACCTCGGTCATCCAGTAAAAGATGACTGTAATATTATCAATTGTCCAATATCATTGCTATGTTCATTTGAATGCAAAGCGTCCTGCAAATGAACATAACTTTCAGCACATAATTTTGTTTGATTGCTAAGTATAAAAGCCAACCGTTTCGATTCAATTTTAGCATACTGATCTACCATATATTGATTAAATAACATGCCGTACCTTAGTAATACGTTATAGTAGTTGTGGCATTCCATTATACGAGGTTTGGGGCATAAGTCATGGCAACTATTTTTTTTTCTTGTAGATATGTGAACGGATCACCGACGTGTATGTGTCATGTGGAAGTTCTGCAGGCATAGTGTGTATGCAGAACAACAGATGGCTCTATGATAGCTGGTAGTAGCGCAGCGAGGGCTGTGAAATCAGTCAGTTGGTGAGTGTCGTGCGAGATGGAAGTAACCCGTGTTGAGCAGCGTGCTTACATCAAAATAGCTGTTTTGGAATGTCACAGTGAATTAGTGGAAGCCCTTAGGAATAATGCCCTACCATACTGTACATGGTAGGCGGTTTGCAACACGAGAGGACATTGCTAATGCTGTGCGCCAACAGGTGACCCGATTCACACATGGTGCGGCAAATGCTGAGGCTGATGGTATTCAGCGCCTCCCACATCGTTGGCAGTGTGTGGTGACAGTAGCAGGGGACTACTTTGAGGGTCTTTGGGCCCAGGTTTGTCATGTCAACTTTATGTGTACTGTGTTGTCATTCTTTTGCACCGTGAAGGCCATATTGCCCTGTATACTATCGTAATAAATTAGTGTGTTACGATATTTCAGTGCTATTCATTGTCCACACAAGTAGTTAACACCTTGTCCTTTCGTCTGTATATGTCACATTTTCCAACTGGACTGGTGTCTTCAAGAAAAAAAATAGTTGCCAAGACTTTTGCCCAACCCTCGTACAATAACAATAATAGTTCATACATGAAACTTTCTTTTGTACTGGTTCTCTAGTAACAGGATTAACTTGTGGAATATCAATTTAATATCCGTCTTCGCCTCGACAAAACATCAAAGGATATTGTAAGCTGTCATTATGAGCTATGTAGTTCAGAAATTTTATGGAGATTCTCGTTGCGACTTTGTAGTACGATATCCCTTTTGTCGAATTGTTGTCCAGCAATCGCAAATGTTACTTCACTTGTAGAGGGGGCATTATACCGTCCACAGTGCTCACCAGTAGGTACTTTGTTGGCTTGAATCACTACATTGTAGTCTGGGACATCAGGAGGAACACTTTCCATGGCAGTTTTAAAAGATTGTACATATGTTATTACATGGAGTAGCTGTTTGAATTTCTGGATCAACAATAAAATAAATCTGTAAACATTTATGGTCATCAGGTCGATATGGAAGAAGACTACCTGCAAGGTAGTAAACCTGTCCCTGGACCTTAAATGTTGGCATAAAACCGTGTTCAACCACCCGCTGGGTTTTGAATGATGTCATCTGAAAAGCGTTATTATACCGACGAATATTACGTATGAATTCTGTATGTTTTGGGTGATTTCCAACAAGGAATGATTTTAAAGGATCTAGTGGCACAATTATGTCGTCTAGTTTAGTTTAACTTTACCATTGGAATAACATATACCCTTGGACTCATCTTTCCATTTTAGAGCTGAGTAGTATTGACAAACAATAGAATCCAGCCTATAGATATCGCTGGACCGTTTCTGTAATCAATTGTTGAATCGTAATTCATTGCAGAATCTTCTTTATTGGACCATCTATTAGTATTTTGCGTTCTACTGCTATTATTTTTTATAATATTCCTTAAATTTCTGTACCGAATACGGTCGTTACGTAAGCGGAGTTGTCTATCTTCAGGCGTTTCTGTTTCTCTTTGAGCATTATACCTATCACGGTCCAACGATAAACGAACTGTGCGATCCACCAACAATTCTCATGCTCTTTGGGAAACATGCCTTTTACGATCCAATGATAAACGAACTGTGCGATCCACCGACGATTCTTGTGCGCTTTGGGAAACATGCCTTTCACGGTCCAATGATAAACTAACATCCCTCTCTTGATCATTTTCGTTGCTTTGACTCAAACGAACTCTTCTGGCAGACGATGTACTGCATCCTATATTAGATCTTCGCCGAGGCATGATTAAATTATCATGTGTAGGTACTTTAACATGTTAATTAAACCTAAATAATAGGTAAGTATGTAAGTATCACTTTTATTAACCCTTTCACTGCGTAATTAAATTTTATTTTCATTCTTGAGAAGATGGAATTATCCTCTTTTAGCAGTATAACAAAGTTTTTTAAAACCTGTGAGATGAATCAGATTTCCCCAGAGATAATGTTATTTTGTGTGGATATATCCGCTTTACTCAGCAAAAGGGTTAATAAGTATGGAAGTATCTATCTATCTACCTAAAGACAACAAACAGAAAACAAAAATGCGACCAGAAATTTTACTCTAAAATATCAAAACCAACGCAATTGAAAACTTCCAACAACACCCAAAAAGAAAACAAATACCTTCCAGTCCTCGCCTCCATTCGCTCCAAAAGTCTGTTTATAGGAGTACACGCACATTATCGCTCAGCTTATATAGAAACAGTGGGCGACAGCGGGGGGTGCGGTGCGGGGGTGATTGCATCAAGTGAGTCCCGTCTTCGGTGTAAGAAACGCGCTTGAATTTATTTTCACGCGCGTTAATTTTTTGCGATAACTCCTAAGATATTCATTTAAATTATATGGTGTAAAAGATTATAATAATGTGCATGAAATGCTTAAGGTAACTAACGTATTTAAGTTGATAAGGATTTATATTGTATCCATCTACATAGCTTTCCAATTATCGCATTGTATGTGACCATTTTTTTAGAAGATAGAATGGGTATAGTAAGTTATCCTTAAAAGATAGATATATCCCATCATGGACTTTTTTGTAGATCTATAAAAGGGGAATATCCCACTATGCATTGTTTTGTTATATCTTAAAGGGATTAGGCAGCATTTTCGATGAAATCTCCCAGGCGGCTTGACTTTTTCCGACACTTCCAACAATTATCGTTATATTTCGACCAATTTATACAAAACCTTTACTTCTGAAAATCCGTTCAGTAGTTTTTGAGTTTATCGCGAACAGACAAACGCGGCGGAGGACTTTGTTTTATGTAGTGATGATTTTTGTTAATTTGAGTTTTAATGAGATGGGAAGGGGCTAATATCATTTTTTTTTTTTTTTGGAGCAGCCACTATTAGTGTATGAAGAGACAGGTAAGTGTATCTGGGTAGCAATTTAGGTAATTGTTAAGATCATTTCCTGGGGTTGCAAAAGCATTATCAGTAAAAAAACTCTACAATCACAAAGAGGAGAACTATACGATCATGAGCCAGAGATATAAATTATATCTCATTCTGAATGACACCCACTCTTTATCATTAATGATATTAATCAGGTAGTACGAGGGCATATTGAAAAGTAATGCCTCCATGGCTGTAACTTTTTTATTTTTTAACCGATTTTCAAAATTCTTCTTGTATCTGATACTTACTTTTGTCCTCTATGTAATGCACTATTCACTTTTCGACATAGTCCCCATCCCTTTCCACACATTGCGCCAATGCGTGAGTAGTCGGGTGAACCCGTCGGAGAGGAATTCCCAGGACCGAGCGGCAGGTTTCACCTCGTCGTCAGAACGCAACTCATGCCCCTTAAGGTGCTCTTTCCTCTTTGGGAAGTGGTGAAAGTCGCAAAGTGCAAAGTGTTTTATTTTTGAAAACTTTATTTATAGTTAACTGATTTATTTGGTGATTTTTTTAACTTGATTTGATTTGAGCCTGAACTGAGAATTACTGATTGTGAGGAGCATTAGATTTATTGATGTTAGTTGTTGAGATATTACTGATGAATAAAGACTTATCAATGTTATTGGCACATGGTAATTTTTATCATAACTTGTTTTTTTTTTACTTAATTTATTAATTTTCTTTGTCTTTGCATAAAAAACCTTATTCCAATCATGTCTAGTGTTGAGCCCTTTTATTGACGGAGTGATACCCACACTTCTGGGTCACTCATTTTGTCACAGAATGATTTGTTTGCGCTAGTTGCCCTCCCTACTCTCACAGAACAAACAAATGAACACTTGACTTCCCTATATGACAAGAAGATATTGAGCTGAACTTTTAGATTTTGTCATTAGCACAATGCAGTTTTCACAGAAATGTACAGAAAGACATGGATTTTTTTTTTTTTTTAATAACGAAAAATTTTATTGCCCGAGTACATGTAGTTATATTTTTGTCACTAATTGCTACTCCTCGCATAGATAGCCACCAAGGTCTCTAGACTTCACACTTTTTGATGTTTGGATATAGAGCTGTTTCAAGTCATTGTTGGACAGATATTTGCTGACCTCATTGGCCATGTTAAAGAAGCTATTCGTCATCATGTAATAAGGATTATATATGGCAACAGAAAGCGATCAGCGCATTGGCTCAATAAAGGAAACCCATCGAAACAAATGTCCAAACTCGACTTACTCCCCCAAAAATTCCTTTCTCACTATGGTGGACTGCCAAGACTGTCGTGTATGAGGTTTTGCGGTGATGCTGAAACCTCCTTCAATGCTATGGAGAGTGTTGTGCAACATCCGACAGTCATTCTCATGAATGATGGCAGTCACATTAAACATTTGTACTCCTAGCTATGTTGTAAACTGTGCTACGCCACTGTAGAAATTGCTAACACAACTGAAGGAGATACAGACTGAAGATGGTCTCTGACAGAAATGCGTCTCGAACATTAAAGTTTATTTTGTTGAACATTGAGATTATTTGCAACATGGAACCTAACTCATTTTATGATGATAATCTATTGATGATGCCAATTTTTTAGAAAGAAGATTTTTTTAACTTCCAAGGTTTTTAACTCATAGTTTTAGTTGAAAATATAAGATGGAGTTTTTTTTATTACAAATAAAGATTTCAAAGAGAAGCCTTCACCTACTTTCAATTCTCTAAAATATAACAAAATCTTGTAATGATTCCAAGAAGGAGCTTCACTGTGAGGCAGAAATACAATTATTAATGTTCTAGCAGAACCAGTGCAAAATGATTTTTTGCACAAAAGTCATTTTATTAGTGACTGGATATTATTTTTCACCAGAGTCCTCCATTGCCTTGTGTGCTTTTACTGTTTAGTGATCTCTGATCATATTGGTATTTCAAGTGGTATATTTGTATACATGAATTGAAACTGCACCTTATTAAATTAGCATATTTCGAAAGGCTTATATATTCAGTTTTTGAAGTTTTCTATTAAACTTTTTTCCTGTTAAACTCTTTTCTATTAGTCGTTGTTAAAAACTGTTTTTAATAATTATATTTCTAAATAATGGTTAATAATAATCTGGTTGCAATAATAGTATGAAAATATTTTTTTAACATTTGAAAATTGACTATTTCAGAAATTATATAATAACTTATCATATAATTTTATTTTCCGGTAATTGATTTTACTTTTGAAATGTAAAACAGCATCTTATCAATGAATGGACATTACATTGATTATTATACCAATAAAAATATTGCAACAATAAAGAATTCTTCTGTCCATCCTGAATTTAACAGTGATCCTTTAGTAACAATCGAAACGATTACTTTTTTCAAATAGTTTACAACTCCAATCCCAACAATGGACTTAAAAAAAATTGCTTTCTTTTTGGATAGTTAAATTTGCAAATTTTAAATATCTCAATTGTTAACACTTAACCAAAAACTTGAAATTTCATTATACGAGATTATAATAGATTAACAGCAACCGACAGAAAGTAACAGTGTATTCATTCTTGATGTATCAATTGTTATGACATGCCATTATCTTGGTATTCTTTACGGTCACTGTTTTAGCATGAGAATCCTGAAAAGTTGGTACAACAGAGCTAAGATCTTAGATGGTCATATTTCTTAAAACAGAATTTGAAAAAGTTAATCCGTTTTCAAGTTACCATGCAAAAGGCAGACATATGAATGGCCGCATAAACGTACAGATCAAGTATGCATTCTTATAAGTAACTTTTTGCTAAAACTTCTAATAATAAACAGTTTTGATATAATAATTTTAAATTAACAATGTGAAAGAAGATAAGATTGACAATAAAGATAAGTAACAATGGATAAGTAATAACAACGGAGATACAGAATAATAAAAAGAGAAAAAAGGGTTAAGTAAATTAATATGAATTAGTTATTTTAATTTTTTGTTATTACGTGCCTTTTTTGTTCTATTTATTCTTTAAATACTGTATTTTCCTGGTTTCAAGCCAACTTCTTTTAGAAGCTAGGTCCAGTTTAGAGGCCAGGATTTGTGACCTCATATAAGTGGACCATATGATCCCGTCCACAAAGAGAAAATGAAACTGTTCTGAATGAGGAGAGACTGAGAGGAATAAGGTTATAATTTCAGATGATGAAAATGAGCTGAATAGGATACTGTAATTATGTTTTAAGAAAAAGATTGTAGATTACCTTTGCATAATAAAGGAATGCATTGAAAGGAGGCCTGGTGTCAATTAGTAGGTGACATGCATTTTACAAGAGAGGCTGGGTGCAGCTAACCAAGAAAATACAGTAATTTCTCCAATTTATATAAAAGTGATAAAAAAACAAATTTATAAAGTTTAATTTTTATTTTTAATATTTATAATTAATCGACTTTAGGTAACTAAACTGCAAGCTGCAATCAAATATAGTGAAGATGATTTGCCAGGTGCAAAGGTAGGCAGAATTCATAACTAAAGTTATAATTACAATGGGGAAGTTGCAAAAAATTTCTTTTTTAAAAAGAAGGGCTGTTTTAGATACATTCTTGCAAAACGTTTTTGAATTTCACAACGGTGAAGTTACACTAAGTGGCCAGTTTTTTTTAGGAACACACCCCCTAATACAGTGTAGCGCCACCCCTAGCAGCTATAACAGCACGAATTCGCCATGCCATGGATTCAATTAGCTGCTTGAAGCATTGTTCTGTGATATTTATCCATGCAGATCCAACAGCTGCTCCCAGTTGATGCTTATTGGATGGTGGTGGATCCATGTCTTGAATAACCCATTCCAGCTCATCCCAAAGATGTTAGATTGGGTTCAAATCCGGGGACTGTGGTGGCCAAAAGAGTAAGTTGAATTCATTTTCGTGCTCCTGGAACTATTCCTTAATGATATGAGCCTTGTGACATAGAGCATTGTCCTGCTGGAAATAAACTTCCGATGGGGAAAACAGTAGCCATGAAGGGATGAACGTGGTCGGTAACAATGCTCAGGTAGCCCTAACCATTAAGGTGTTGTTCTACAGGTTTCAACAGACCAAGAGTATGTCAGGAGAACATTTCCAGCCTGAATAGTGGAAACCAGACAGGAGGAGTCCATCGCTTCGTGCTGTTGTCTCCAAATTCTGCGTCAGCTATCTGCATGGTGCAACAGGAGACAGGATTCATCCGACCAGCAGACCTTCAAGTTGTTGGTGATCACTGGCATATTGGATATGTTTTTTGTGGTTTTGGGTGGAGATCAAAAGTACCCAGACAAGGCCGTTGGCTGTTGTAGTCCATCCTTGCCAATATACGGCGTATAGTGCGTTCAGAGATATATTCTGCAGTCCTGTGTTGTACTCCACAGTTAGTTGACGAATAGTAATGCTTCTATTCGCACAAACAAGTATTCCCATCCTACGCTCACCCTTTGAATCGACGAGTCGTTTGCGACCACAGACTTGTCTCTGGCTGGTTGTTTATTGGTTGTTTAACAAGTCCTGGTACCCTTGAAATGGTTGTTTGGGAAAACAGGAAAGACATCCAGTTTTGTAAATACTTAATCCACCTCGCCAGGCATCAACTATCATCCTGAGCTGGAAGTCGCTCAGATCCTTTGTTTTCGTCAAACCGTTGACAGGGGTGTTCTCGCTTTATGATGGTACCGACTATCACATGACCAACTGATATGTAGTAATTGTTATACCAAGAGATTTGCATAGTCATGGATGTTCAATAAAAACTTTTTAGTTAATTCTTATGAAAAATGTAAATATATGACATAAAGAATATGTATTAAGGTGTATTCATTATACACCATAGCCCACTTATTAAGAACTCTCTTAATACAAAATCCCGTTTAATACAAAATTATACAAAATCCATCGATGTAATTTACATGCAAAATTGCCCCAATAATATGAACATTTTTTATGAATATATGGTTAATACGAAAAAATTTTGGCAATTTTTTTTTTTTTTGTTTAAAACAAGGTTTTTTAAATATAATATGAGGTTTTTTCGCGAAAATAAGGTGTCAGAAAACGGAGGGTCGTCTTATAATCGTAATCCCAGATTTGGAAAAAAAATTTGGTCTCACCCCCCACCCCCCCCTCCCGATAGAAGAGCGGCTATTAAAAACCTAGGTTCGAGATCCGAGAACCGGATGTTGGTCAGAAATCCGAGATCCGGAACTTGGATCCGAGATCTGAGATTCGGATCTTGGATCAGAGATCCGAAAATCGGATCCTAGACAGGAAATTGTAGTATATGCAAACTTTTTATAAAAGCTTTTATTAAGTGATAGCCTAGTCTTCTTAAGCCCTAATTAGTCTTAATACGCATCCAGCGAAAGGATCCGAAATCCGGATCCGATATACGAGATCCGAAATCCGGATCTGATATCCGATAACCGAAATCTGGATCCGATATCAGAGATCCGATATCCGAGATCTGGATACGGACCCAGATCCGGATATTTCTAGATCCGAATCCGGATATTATCAGATCCGAATCAGAGATCCGGATCCAACGGACATCACTATTAAAAACCTGCCCATTTTAAGCCTAAGTACAAGATCAGCAATTTTCCACAATAAACATGTAAAAATGATCATGTCCTTTATTTTTAAACGAATATTTTGAATATTACAGTTCAAAATTTTTATTAACGTAAGAAATTATGCAGAAATTTAACTTTTTTAAGAACTTCCACTGCCATTACTATCCCAGAAGCCATTGCCAACTATGGCATCGGGCCCTGAACAGTGTTGCCAACCGTGTAATAATTATTACATTTGTGTAATTTTATAGGAAAAATATAATGTGTAATAGTAATGTAGATATTACACGGAAAAATGTAATAATTTGACATTTCGCCAATAATCCCAGCATGCTTTGCTCCCTCTAGCGGTAGAAATAGCCCCTATTGGTCGCCAAAAAATAGGTCACTGACTGGTCGTTCTTAGATCAATCTAATCTCAAGCCCGCAGCGGCCCTAGCCCTGACTCTTGACTTCCTTGGCTGGGCGTGTCGTGGCACGCATTTCATGTTCGAACTTCGAGGGGGTGATATCCAATTGGTTTGGTACTGGTTTAACCGAAAAGCTGTTTAGATAGATTTAACAGATCTTGAGTGAAGTTTTAGAGGTATGTTAACTTTATGCTAATCAGCTAACGTGAATGTGACAATTTTCTTTGGATCCATCGTGTTCAGCGAGTGCAGAGCAAAAGCCCCTTCGGATAAAGACTCCTTGGACCAAAGCCTCTCTGAAAAAAAACAACAAAACCTTTAGACAAAAGCCACTTCAAAAAAAGCCCCTTTAGACAAAAGTCCCTTATCAGTTTTTAAACCAGAGAATGCCGTTTCTTCGAAACTACGAGATGACTATCTAACATTACTAAATTTTATTTTGGAAGTCCCACGAATTGGTCCCTAGCAACAAGAACTACTTCAAGCCATTGATGACAGGTGGCGGAAATTCCCGTTATTACCGTTGGAAGTTATAACAGCAGGTGATCCCATTGACATTTTCTGGGGAAAGATAGCAAAAGAGAACGAGGCAGGTAATCTGGACTTTTGTCACCTAGCGAAATTTGTTTTGGAAACTTTGTTACTGCCTCATAGTAATGCCGATTGTGAAAGTTTCAGCAAAGTGAATCTCATTAAAACAAGAACCAGAAATCGTTTGGTCATTAAAACCTTTAGTGGAGCTCTCTTGGCGAGTGAATGTGTGAAAAATAGTAAAAACGGGAGGTGATGTGGATTCGAGCCAACGAAAGGAATGTTCAATCGGATGACCACAGCATGTATTTATCGAGATGATCAGAAATCATCCAGTTCGTCGGACATTTCAAATATAGGGCATCATTATACATTACCCAGGGTTCTCCCCAGGCCCTTTTTAACGGGCGCGCCGCCCGGCAGATTTTGGTGACCGCCCGGCTGAATACACGAAAAACTGCGCACCACTGCATAATATTTTATTTGTTTTCAATTTTTGTCCGCCCGGCTACTTTATCTTTCCACCCAGCTGATAAAATTTTCTGGGGAAAACGCTGTTACCTTTATCTGATGATGATAAAAAATTTTTGTTATTTGATAAATTTAATATTTCAGTTAAAGTCTAGAAATCAAAAAAATGTTGAATATGAAATATATAGGAAATGTTAAATATATGTTCTATTACAGTGTTGTTTTTTAAATATTTTCTGCTGTTTTGCTTGTTTGTTCTCATAGGGGCGCTGAGTTGCAGAGCTAGCTGTTGCAAATAACTGCACGTCGGCATCTAAAATATTTTAGTAATTTTGATTTAAATTAAAAAAAAAACCCTTAAAAACCTCTTAAATTGCCTAATCTACAAAATGTAATAATATTGTCTAAAATGTAATATTTTCTGCTACAAAATGTAATATGTTCATTTTCAAAAGCTGGCAACACTGGCCCTGAAGAACCATATGATCGAACGTCTGATGAAAACGTGAAGAGATCGTTTGAATTTTACACTGTGAAACTCTTTGCAAAAGTGACAGATACGGATAATTTGCTTTTATAAGTCAAGCAATTTACAGTGATAATTTTTGACTTAATACACGGTAGAAATTTTGATAGGCGATGTCAGAAAAACTAAAGTCTATGTTTAATCAGTAACCAAACATCGTAATTGTTAAACATTAAAAAATCAACTTTATGTAATTTCTAAGTCCATACATTATTTGCAAGTAATAAATATATTCCTTTATTACAATATATTAACATAAATAGTTATTCAATATCAATAGATAATGATTTCAAAATGGTTTAAGAAAATTGAAATGAAACGTCGATGGTACTGAAGGATTTCGGGGGATAATAATTATGAAAAAACGGTCGAATGGATAATTTGGATAGTTTAGAAAAGACTGCACCTCCTAATTATGATATTAGCCAATTAATGATTATTTATTTATCCACTTACATAACTAAAAACCTTCCGTATAGGATCGGCCAATGGAGGAGAGAATCAAGGCACTCCAGTCAATAATAACAGTAAAAAATAGAATTTATTGGAACATTTAATAAGAATTATAAAACAAATATGGAATTTGGTAAATCAGTTTCTTATGGGTTTCTTTAAATGTAAGAATAAATTTCCAAATAAGTTTCTGAGTATCAGTTTTGATAATTAGAAAATAATATTTCTCAAATTAAACAATAGGGATGATTTGTATCAAGATGTGTCTGTTTGGAAAAATTTATATTAAATAATTAAATGCAATATCAGGTATAATATTGTAAATCAATTTCAAGTATGGGAAACAATTAACAGATCAAAGGTTTCCTTGAATTTACTAGGTAACAAGAAAATGAATGGAAATTGGTGGATTGAATAATTAGAGGCTTTATGTATAAATCGAATAGCAAAGTGGATAATTTATGTTGTAACAATAATTATTAGAATAAAGTGGATACTTGAATAATTGTGATTTGTAACGTTCACCAAGAAAGAAATATTTCGGATGTTTAAATGTCTAACCTGTAAATTTAAATAATAAACTTGATTTAATTTCGATCTACCATAAATCTTCTACTATAATGCGAATTTTTTTGGCCTAAAAAAGCATCTAAATTTGCTGGGTCGTATTATACAAGAGGATAAAAATCAGCCCTCCGACGACTGCGGCCGGAGGAGGTTTTATCCGGAGGAGATTTTGTCCTGATAACATTACCGTATATTATACATTAATTACATTGAGAAGTGGGAATATACTGTGGATAAAGACATGATGCAAAAAACGAACCTCTTGTCCACAAATGTTTTAATGGGCGAATACGTATTTCGATCTCTTTGAGATCATTATTCAACGCAAAATAGGGAAATTTTTACAAAGCAAGCTATTTATAAGAAAAAGAGGGGCTGTTGACTCTCTCCCAAAGGACCAATCAACGAACACGTCGAACGTCCAATGGGAGAGTCAATCAACACCTCGTACAAAAATAATAATGATAAAAGCGCGGACCTAGGAGAGATACAGATTCCATACAATTGGCAA
>JAHWFO010010522.1:118363-144792 GCA_023313115.1 Rhysida immarginata
ATAAAAGCGCGGACCTAGGAGAGATACAGATTCCATACAATTGGCAAGAGTTATACAAAATCCAAAATTATACAAAACAAGGTGTTGATTGACTCTCCCATTGGACGTTCGACGTGTTCGTTGATTGGTCCTTTGGGAGAGAGTCAACAGCCCCTCTTTTTCTTATAAATAGCTTGCTTTGTAAAAATTTCCCTATTTTGCGTTGAATAATGATCTCAAAGAGATCGAAATACGTATTCGCCCATTAAAACATTTGTGGACAAGAGGTTCGTTTTTTGCATCATGTCTTTATCCACAGTATATTCCCACTTCTCATCGTTTGCTTCTCAGGCTCTATCACCTCGGGATTTCAGTAGGTTCGTGTCTTGAAATCTTAAATTTAGATTGATTAAGGCTGACATTTCCTTTTTACTAAATTGCAAGCATTTTAAGGTTTTTCCCAACTTCGTGTTAAGACTGAATTTTAGAACCCTGTCGGTTTGGGATCAGAAGGCCTTGTTCTTCGCTCGATCTAAGAGATTAGATTATGAAATTTCATGCTTGTTCAAAAGACTGGCTATTTTTGAATTACGCTTATATGAGTTACACTTGTTAATTAGTAACAACACCCCCGCAGAACTTTGGGATTCTTTTTCTAACTATACTTTCGCTATTAACCAACACTTATTTGAGAGAAAAATCAATAAATTGGATAATAAATTCCATCTATTTTGTCCAAACAAAGGAAAATGGCCCCCCCTCCACCTTCCTCGTTTTTACGTCAATACGTTATCAATAAAACGGATCTTGAATTCAAGGAAGAGGAACTCAACCTCCTGTCGAAAGGTTTGAAATTTTCTATTTGTAAGGGGCGCTTTGACTTAGAAAATATTATTTGTGATATAGAAAGCAGTATTAAATTCATGCCTCAGGCGAGAAGACAAGCAATTAGGACTGCTTGCGCACAACAGTTAAAGAAAATTTCTGCTAATGCTATTATAGATCGTAAGAACTTGGCTGCACTCAAGTCTCTTAGAAACAAAGACTGTTTTTATTTAAAATCGGATAAGGGGAACTCTATAGTCATCCTACGTCAAACTGATTATTTCACTTGTGTCTCCGAACTCCTAGCTGACGGCCCTTACACTAAGATCCAAAAGGACCCCCTACCAAAGTTGGTCAGACGTGTTAAGGCTGCATTAAAATCCTGTAAGAACTTGATCAGTCCCCCCCTAGCGTGTCGTTTATCTATCTCTAACCCTGTCATTCCCAAGTTGTACGCGCTTCCTAAGACACACAAACCGGGAAACCAGTTCCGCCCTATTATCTCAAATATTTCCGCACCAACTTATGAATTAGCTAAGTTTCTAGCGGGTTTTTTAGGACAGTTGGACATTGACCCGTTGAACCTTTCGGTCAAAAATAGTGTCGACCTTGTGGATAAATTGAAGAACGTTGACGTTTCGGATAGTTGCATTTTGGTTTCCTTCGACGTCACATCGTTATTTCCAAACTTGCCAATTCAAGATAGTCTTGAGTTGTTGCATTCTGTCCTGACAGACAACAAGATCGAAAATACGGTGATTTCAGAAATAACTAGGCTTTGTAAACTCTGCGTTAACAATTATTTCCAGTTTAAAGGTGAATTTTATCACATGTCTGCAGGAACTCCTATGAGGAGTTGCTTAAGCCCGATACTGTCGGAGATTTTTATGAGGAAGTTTGAGGCAAAACTCAGTTCCTCCGGTGCATATTTCCCCGAGGTTTGGTATCGATACGTAGATGATGTTTTTGCGATCATCGATACTAATAAGGTTGACTTACAGGTTTTCCTGGATGACCTCAATAGTCATTACCCGACCATTCAGTTTACCGTGGAAAAAGAGAAGGAGGGCATGCTTCCTTTCCTCGATTTGAAAATCATACGGACTGGCAGTATGTTGGAATTTGATATTTATCGAAAACCTACACACACCGACGTATATATACACAAGTCTTCCAACCATTGCTGGAGCCAAAAACTGGCCTCTTTCATCTTTCTAGTGGATAGAGCTTTAAACATCCCCTTGTCTAAGGATAGATTTGACGCCGAAATCGCACACATCCAAAAAATGGCAGTCGTCAATGGCTACAGTTCTGAAATGGTTAAAGATCTGGTCAGGAGAAGAAGTTTTGTGAAATTAGTCGGGGATTCCACAAAACTTAGCAGCAACGAGGATGCCAAATTCAGATTGCCCATTTCCTATAATAGTGGACTCAACGTCAAATTACAGACAATCTTTAAGGAAGAACAGCTGTTCATAGCATACAGAAATCTGAATACTCTGAAGAACCTTCTCGGAAACCCTAAGGACAAAACTCCACCATTGTCGCAGGCGGGAATTTATGAGATAGGTTGCAGCCAGTGTCCCAAGACCTATCGAGGAGCCACGTGCCGCAACATAAAAACCAGGTTCAAGGAGCATACGGCCCACGCCAGGTTTGGTCGTCCTGAGAGATCCGCAGTAGCCAAGCACATGCTTGAAACAGGCCACGCCGTTTTGTTAAGGGATTGCCGTTTGCTTAGGTCTGTAAAGAACAGGAAATCATTGGACGCATACGAGACTTTGGAGATCGGGAAAAAGGACCCCGGAATATTGCTGAACAATGACTCAGGTCCCCTCGGCGATTCTATTCTATTGAAGTTGCTTAAAATTTCTTAATTTTCTGGTTGTTTCCTTGTATTTTTTAATTTAGTTTTCTCACTGTAATTTGTTGATAAATAGAAGTTTTTAGATTGTATAGTTTAGAATCTTTATTATGTATATTTGGATTTTGTTAACTTTTTTCTATTATATAACTTTTGCCAGTTGTTTGAATCTGTACTGTATACTTTGGTAATTTTGTTTTGTATAATTTTGGATTTTGTATAACTCTTGCCAATTGTATGGAATCTGTATCTCTCCTAGGTCCGCGCTTTTATTATTATTATTATTTTTGTACGAGGTGTTGATTGACTCTCCCATTGGACGTTCGACGTGTTCGTTGATTGGTCCTTTGGGAGAGAGTCAACAGCCCCTCTTTAAAAGAGGCTCTTTTTCTTATAAATAGCTTGCTTTGTAAAAATTTCCCTATTTTGCGTTGAATAATGATCTCAAAGAGATCGAAATACGTATTCGCCCATTAAAACATTTGTGGACAAGAGGTTCGTTTTTTGCATCATTAATTACATTGCATATTCAGTGTCCAGTTCATTATACAATAAATTAATTCACTTTTTATTCGAATTTCTCGTCGCCAACATCTAACAACATCGAAAATAACTTCTCGCAAACATCAATACTTCTAAATAGGCCTACTTCCAAACTGCCTCGAACCAAAGCCTACAAGAAAGCTTATGCAGTGAAAATATTAAACTGAATAAAGATTACTTGTCTTTTTATTAAGATAATTGATGTACTATTGTGTTTTTTTTTATGTGCAAGTGAGAAAGCTTTCCATCTCAATGTAGGGCTATAAACTTCCAAACTGCCTCGATGAAGACTGGGATACAGATGTCAAATTAACTGAGGAAGATTGGAAAGACCTGTTCGAAGACACAGATGAATCAGATTTTGAAGGTTTTTGAATATTAAATATCCAGACTATTTAAAAATAAAGATTTTTTTTCTGTATAAGTTTGCACATTTTATTTCTCGCGAGGAGTCAAAAATGGGGGTCGCATTATACAAGAGGAAAGGATTTTTGTCAATTTTTTGGGCCGAAAAAGTGGAGTCGCATTATTTAATTTACCGCATTATAGTAGAAGATTTACGGTAAATTAAATCCTTCTAAACTTTATAAAATCTTAAATTTCGAATTCCAAATAAACAAATGCTAACGTGAATAATAAGTGATTAATTTTAATATAAAATTCTAAATTTGGATATTAAACGTTCCCAAAATCTTACAGTGAAAAAGCATAGAAAATTCGATGGCCGAAACTTTTTGAACATCGTCACTTTCGGCTACTCCATTTCAGCCATGCATTAATAAATCTAATCGAGGCACGCAAATAAAAAATTTTCCTAATAAATTGAGCATGCAAACGTGCACCTTTTTTAGTGTAATTTCTTAAAGGATGCGTGCACGTACCACATTGGATGAATTAAGATCGTTTTTCTTATCCCAAGATGATGTATGAATTGCTAAATTAACTTTTATAAATGGAACGATTATGTAAGCAAAAATTTACTTGCTAAGAGTAAACAAACCATGATAACGGATTTTGTCCAGAACACAGAATAACAATAAAGGATAAATCGTCTTTCTTAAATTGTCTATTTCTTTTGTCTTTCTCTGATATTACGAAACTCTGATATTACGAAAAGATTTTTTGTTCCTTAGGATTTCGTATTAAACGGGTTATGGTGTAAATACGAAACATGTACTGCATGTTTTATGCGCAAAAATTCTGCAGTTTAGATGTTGAGATATTGTTAAAGACAATAAATGTTGGAAAAAGTAATGCAATATAAATGTGGTACCCAATTCTCACAGGACATATCTGCCTCCATGGCCACTGCTATATTAAAACAGATCATTGACAACGATAATGGGGCTACTCTAGAGGCTGAACACATGAGTGATACAGAAACAATTCAGAGTGTTACAGATGAAAACGATGCATGTGATTTAAATGTGATCGATGATGAAAAACCAGAACTGCCACCGAAGATCTCCAAAGCAGTCGCAGGCTTACAAACTGGACCTAAATTTCTCGAAGCACAACAGATAGATACAGTTTCTATCTTAAAATGGAAACAATTAATTGAAATTGTTAAAAAAAGAAAAAAGGGATAAAACAAGGGATAAAACAGTTAATACTGCATGATTTTTTTAAACACACTGACCATGCACAAGATGGCAGCTATAAGTTGAACAAGTGAATACAAAGAAAAAAAAATTTCTGTTGTCAACGTGACACAACTTATAAAATTAGGATCTCGAAATTGTGGCAGCCCCCATCTCCCAAAATTGATCACCATGTCGACTAGATCTATTACATGGGGTACGCTCCCCCACAAGCAGGATTGGGCCAGCCTCCCCCCCCCCCCCGGAAAAAAATTTTTGGGTACGGCCCTGGGTCAATTGGACATTTAAAGCTTTCAGTAAATGTATAGGAATGTTTGAAAAATCCTTTTCCATCATGGAGTTAAACAACCTTGAAATTAGCAGTTGTTGCGATCAAAATTGTCATTTTTGATGACCTGTTAAGGTGACTAGGGGGTGGAGAGACAAGTTGCTAAATTTTTTTCTGATAACTATGGACAGGGTAGATTTTGACTGTGGAGAAAGAAAATTTGTTTCGTACCCTTTCTTCTTAATTCAGGCTTAAATTTGGGAAATTTTTCATTTTTGCAGATTTCAAGGTCAAATATCTCAAAAGGGGGACCAGATAATTTTATTTTTTTCACCAAGATACCCCTCCTAGTACCGTATATGCTCGTCCATAGGCCGACCCCCGGTTTTTGCCCCCAAAAAGTGGAAAAACGCCTTGACCTGAGCATAAGCCGAGGCAAAAAAGGGGGAAAAAATGCACACGAAAAGCCACAAATTTTTACTATTTTGTATTATAAAATAAAGTCAATAAATATTTATGAGGCAGGTCTGAATTTTAATGATAATTTAATTTCATTTATGATAAAAATGAAACGTGGATAGGGAGGATCATAGAATTTGTGGAGCGCAGTTTTTGCCCCTAGCGAATTATTTTTATTTTTCGAAATGAAACTTTATTTATTTACAGCATGTAATAATAGATTTTAATTGTAACCATATTAACTTTCTTTATTAAACATTCTTGGAAGATTTTCAAGATGCACTTGGCATGAACACAGTGACAGTTTAACATGGACGTCTCCATCTTGTTTTCGGGATTTGACTTTCCATTTGCTTTTTATAATGGAAAATTGAGGAAAAAGATGCGACATGATTTTTTTAATTTAATTCATATATATCGTAATCCAGTATGTCCATCCAGAGCCTGTATGATTAACGAGTTGGGTCTCTGGATGGACCTGGATTAACGACTGCTGTATGATGGTCACAGCAGCCAGGAAGGGGGGGGGGGGTGAAGATCTTGAATCACTGATGGATCGCCTATCTAGTGACTAGCTGTGCCTGATGTTTCTTGACTTCAGAGAAGTTGTTTCAGTGAAAGCCTACCAGGCCATGGCCTCCCCCTAATTAATGATGATGCCCTAATGATGCACTAATTAATGTATTGGTATGTATTGTTTGACATATATTGTATGTATTTGTATAATGTGCTGTAAGATATATTAAATTTTATGCGCTTGGCGATAGTAGGCTATCGATGTTCAAAAGGCATGGGGCAGTTTGGGGCAAATTTCCGCGAGGCAAATGACCGCAATCCAACTAATAACTCGGGTTATGTAAAGCCTAGATTAATGAAATTTGGAGGAATAACATGGTGCATAAGACTGTGTATACGGTTAAAATTTGATCGAATTCCAACGAGAAGTTTCCGAGTTACGCAGTCAAAATTGTAACAAGTGCTGGTTAGTATTTAAAAGTAAACGTGTTATGATGTTGAATGATTAAGTCGAAAACTTCTTGTTGGATCAAATTTTTGTTGGATCAAATTAAATCAAATTTTAAAGGTATATACAGTCTTATGTACCCCGTTTTTCCTCCAAATTTCATTAATCTAGGCTTTACAGAACGTGAGTTATTAACTGTTGATCTTGGTGGCGGCATTTTTATTTCTGTTCATAGGCCTATCTCAGTTAGCGTTCAAATTCGAACCCATGTTTACCTTGACCTCTATAATACCTCCTTAAATTGTTTTACACACGATTTGAATCACCCTATATAATCTTTAAAACTACAATGCGTAACAGATACAAAAAAATTATTTGAAGTATTTTATTGTGACAAGTCACGTGTGGCTGCATTTGTTGTTTTTTTTCTCATAGGAAATGATTTAGTAATTTTGTTTTTTTGCAATAGGTTATTAATCTTTGGGGATTAAATAATAAAGTTTTGATTAGTGTAAATTGTGTTATATCAGCTCGATATCATTTAAATAATATATATTGTTATTTAATAAATATAGTTTATCTTTAATGGAAATAATGTTGCTTTTGTAATAATAACTCCGTTCCGTTTGCATTACCAGCAAAACGCAACAGAAGGCCTGATGGTGTGTATTGTTATTGTTGAGAGCAACTTCTGAGAAGATGAATTTTAGTCATCCTCCAATTGTTGTCGACGGGTTGCTTGTGTTGAATTTGGAATCTTGGAGCTTGTTTTTTTTGGATATAAAAAAGTTCGTCAGGGACGGACGTAGAAAAGTTGTCAGAAAACGATGTTCTGTTGTTATGATGGCGCTGGAAAACGAGATACTGCTTCTTGCGATGCGTTCACCATAATCTTCAAAGATAAGTCTATTAATACTGTTTTAGCAACAGAGAATGAGTACTGTATCCTTTTGTCTGTTGCCAATCCATATTTTAGACAAGTGTTTCTTAAGAATTTCAGATGCGAAATAGAAGGATCGCGTGGATATGTTCGATGGGTGACGAGTTGTGAGCGGTTCAATAATGGAAAGTCAATAATGAGGGTAAGTACAGATCTTAAACAAGTATTCCAAGTTAGTGAGATTCCATAGTTGATGACTGCAGTGGTGAGTGAATTTTATCTTATTTTTTACTCTGACTGAGAGGACACAGAGGCCACGGATATACATTCTATTAGTTACGCGTTGAGACTGACGAACTGCGTATATAGAGTGTTGCGCTGTTAGGCGACATCAGTGTATTGTATCTTGTTTTCTTGGATATGACACTTTTGTGTAAAGAAAAATAAAAATAGAATATACATAGAAAATTTTAGTTCATTTTAATGTAACTATTGAGATCTATAGCAATTTTATTTTACCTGAGTTATAGCAGTAAAATTAGTTGCAAGATACGTTTTCAAGCAGAGGACCATCGGGCTGGGTAGCGAAAGTAATTTGTGGTGTGTGTGTCGGCGCTCTGGATCCCTTGCTTATTTTCTCATTAATATGAGACAAGAGTAGTTCCTGCGATAAGCGTCCGTGTAGCACTCTTACAAAATATGGTAGCTAACTGCACGGGAATCGTCGGCGGGGTTTCCGTGGTTCTCCCAGAGTCGCTCATCGAAGTGACGAGTCCTAAAAGGATCATGTGACGCTCTCCAGCGTTACGCCATAGCCACTATGAAAATGATTGCCCGTGGCAGACCCGGTTTGTAGATGCTTAAGCACACACTAATAGTAAATTATTTACTTCAGACCGATGTGCCAGCTGAGCGTAGACTTGCTTAATAAATATTGATCATGTCCGTTTTTATAAGTTGTTGTGAGGGACAGCATGTGTTCCGCACGCCAGATGGCGTCTAGGCAGCAATAGCGCAATGGCTAAGGGGCCCCTTTAGTGAATTGCGATTGCTGTAGGTTATTCGGCTGACCAGACCATAGCTTAAGAGTGGTACAAACTGTCGTACCTAACATGTAGTATTTGTTCTATGTTTATCAATTTTGATGTCGAGCTGATAAGATTAATGAGTAAATAATTACTGTGCTTTAAATTTGGTCGATTAATTTGTGTAGCCTGAGTCATTATTTTCCACTCCTCTTAATATCAGTCTCGAACTCTGTGGTCACGTGCTCCAGCAAGATGTTAACCAACGAAGGGGGGGTTTGAGTTCTTGCATATTAATTAGGTGGGGGGGGGGTCACATTATAAACCATTTTTCGATCATGGTTTCAATTTTGTTTCGATCATCTTTCAGTAGGCCTAAAGTATTTTTATTTTAGTTATGTATTTTTATTATTATTATCACTGGACCCCAGAGCATTTGCTTTTAACAATGGAGAAGTGGATGGAAAATTGAGGAAAAAGACGTGAAATACTGCACTGTATATTGTTTATACTTGTACAATGTGCTGGTACGTGGCGATAGTATCGATGTTCAAAAAGTTTCGAAATCTAATTTTTCGATCTTCTTTAGGCCTAATCTTCTTGAATGTTCCAATGCTTCAATGTTCCATTTTGAATAACTGTTTAGATTAATGTAGTTACGGTATTTATTGCAATGAGAGAACACGTAAAAATGCGCTGGTTTCGTTTGAAGCCCCTCCCCTTCTCATACTTTTTCCGATATGGCCACCACAGCCTTTTAGAGATTCTCATTATGCTGCAAAGAGAGAGAATACTTTTATTTTATCAGAAATTTATTTATGCAGTGAAAGGGTTAATAAATGAAATCTAAACGGATTAATAAATAAAATTATTGCTTAGTTTTTTGTAAACTCCACTTATAAGAGTTTTCATCAACTCTGACCTGTGCATAGGCCGAATGAGGTTTTTAGGGGTCATTTTTTGGGAGAAAAAATCGGCTTATAGACGAGTATATACGGTACAAGGGAATCCCACATAGCCTGTCCGCTTTAATAATGGAGTCCTTGTATGGCTATGCATGCTCAAATATTTTCGTTTTTGCGGTTTATTTTGTAAGAAACAAAATTTCGCACTTATTTTGCAAGCATCTATAGTAGCTTCAGATGAGTAAAATATTTCAATTTGGTGGAAATCTGTGACATACATGTTCAAGGGATTCCCTTGTTAGTATAATTTAAGAGTGTTCTTCAAATGTTAATAATTTTCTTTCTTTTTTAATCTTCCATGGTGGTAAGGTTCCCCGTACCTCTAAACGTTGAAGGAGGCAACGCAGAAGAAGGATCTGGTGACCAGTGCATAAGAAAAGTTTTGAGGGTCGTTTTCATGGACAAAAGAATGGATCGGCTCAAGACGACAGTTATTCAAGACTAACCTAACCCATTCTAAGTCTTTTGCCCAAAGAGGATATACAGTGGTGGCCAAAATTTAGCACCAACCAAATGGCTCTAAAAATTTTGTTAATATTTGAAAAATCAAGGTTCAAAAGTTAATTCTACCCCTGCTACAAAATAAATGACACTATCTGAAACAAAGTATTTAAAAAAAATTATCTTTTGGAGGATACACTACGAAAAGGGGAGCATGTTTCAGAATATTTAAGTAATTGGCTGGACGTAAGTTTAGCACCATAATGTGTTTGCGACTTAAACTTGGGTTCTGCATTGTAAGTTTGTTGTATTTTAATATACACATGGTATAAGCAACTATTTTAATTTCACTTGTACATGTTTTAACCAGCAATTATGGGGAAATGACAAAACATATCGCTAGGTCTCTGTGAACAAATTAGACGGTTATGCAATGAAGGACTAACATTTGATGCCATTGCCAAAATTGTTAACTGCAGCAAATCATGTTGTATACGTACAATTCAGCAGTACAACAACACTGGTTCTGTCAGAGATCGTTCAAGACCAGGAAGACCTAAAAAACTAACTCCGCACATCATCCGTATCATTCATCATCTCTCCAAAAAAGACAGATCCTTAACCTCAACAATGATTCAAGGTGAATTTTCTGTTCGTCATCATGTTAGCATTAGTTCTCATACTATTCATCGATGATTAAACCAGTTTAGTTTGTTCGGGCAAGTGGAACGAAAGAAACCTCTTGTGTCATTAAAGAACAGGAAAGGTAGGTTAGCTTTTGCTCATGCCCATCTCAACTGGACAACACAACAGTGGAAAAACGTGCTGTGGTCAGATGAGACAAAGGTACAGCTCTTGCATGTGATGGCAGAAAGTACATCAGACGTAATAAACATGAAACATAAAAGCCACAGTGTTTGCAGCCAACCGTGAAACATGGAGGGGGAAATGTGATGATGTGGGGTTGTTTACCTGGCATGGCGTAAGCCCAATCCATCATATAAATTGCATCATGGATCGATTTGTTTACAAATCCATCCTAGAGGACATTATACTTCCTTATGCTGATGATAATCTGCCCCTTACATGGTCATTCCAGCATGATAACCACTCGAAATATACCAGCAGACTGTCAAGAAATGGTTACAGACAAATCATATCAAAGTTATGGAATGGCCGCTCAGTCAACAGATTTGAACCCCATAGAAATGCTATGGATTGATGTCAAAAGGGCTATTAAAGAAAAAATAAACCCAATAGTATTCTTACACTACTCGACACCATCAAAGAAGTATGGAACAACATTCCAGAAGATCGGTGTAAAAGTCTGGTGGAATCCATGCACAGACGATATGTAGCCGTTATTAAAAACTTTGGTTACCCAACCAAATACTGATTCTATGATGTAGTATTTATTTATTCTGCATATGGTGCTAAATTTTTGTCCATAGGAAAGTCACCTAAAGGATTAAAAAAATTTATCATATTGTTTCAACTTTGAATTCAACATGATGGTTATTTGTTGGATCATTTCACACTTAATTAATTCTTTTCTTGGTGTAAATTTTTTTGTAACTGGTTAAGAATTTTTGGTAACAAACAACTTAAACCAATATAGGTGCTAAGTTTTTGGCCACCACTGTATATAAATAAAAAATAAAGCTACGGGCAATTTTGATCTAAATGCAGGACTGTGAATTTTAATTAACAATGTTAGAATCAGCAACAATAAACCTATAAGAGATACTTACTATTAATTGGGAACAACTGATTACCGGAGATTTATTTTTTTTAAATCCAAGATAACTAAGCTTTCTCACTGGGATGGTTATTGAAAAATAATTCATAGGGAAATATGATTAACAAACATGACCATCATACTACAGTCACATACGCCCCACCAGAGACTCGGAAGTACCACATACTTCAAACAACAAAGCTGAGGGAGGGTTCCTAAATCCATACAAGATCGACACTACTCAAAACACGCAAAACCCAGTGCTGGAGCGCATCTTTAGTTCTGCGAGACACTGGTGCACTCTCAGCAACACCAGTGTTAACTTCGTTACTAGTAGAAGCAACCTTCTCAGTATTGGCCACATGTGGTGACGCTGCTCGCTCCTGGGACTCTACGCAGGTCCGTGCTTGAACGCCAGGCTGATCCTGCAACATGCACAGGGACTTTCTCACTGCGTCTGGGAGTGAACTCCTCTCTACGCGACTGGGACTGCCATGATAACTTTTTCCCTGTGCACTGCCTGATCGTGCCTCTAGGAAAAAGCTGGGTGCACCTCTCTTGACCCTCTCCACCTGGGCAATACGAACACGCAACCATTGCACAATACGAAATGAGCCAAAGGACCCTGCATTACTTTGCCACCCCACAGCCACCATTACATGTGAATCGATTTGGCCATGGGCTCTGCGACCTTGCCATGCAGCCTTACCCTTAGACACTGCAGAAAACTTGTATTGTCTATTCTCTTCCACTGCTCCTACCACAAGGGACTTGTGGCTGGTAAGACCAGCCCTTTTCTCTAGGCACCTTCCGGATACAGCCCCTGGGCATGCAACTGACATCCCAGCCACAGCACATCTTAAGGGCTCCACTGCTGCAACGGCACATGGGAATGTGATATGATCCAAAATGTCGGTGCCTAGGATGCCGTCGTAGGGCCTATCAATCAGGGAATGTAGTAAGAATTCACATTGGGGCAACAACCTCCCACGGATGCTAATATCCAGTCTTTACCCCATTCTTGATGTACATACATCCACCATTGACCCCCCCCCCCCCGACGGCCATATCCACATTATGTGTAGGCGCCTGCGGGAGCTGACGGCACAGCACTTCATCTAAGAAAGACACTTGGGATCCCGTGTTGACGAACATGTCCACTAATCGGCCCTGGACGTGGACGCCAACATGGTACAATTTGTCCTCCCTCTCTTCAATACAATTGGGCCATCTACCGAGGTCACCTGTGCACTATCATTCTGCTTGTTGGCACGACAGTCACGGGCGTAGTGGCCCATTTGGACGCATTTGAAACCGTTGACACCAGCCTTTGATTGCCAAGGGGGAGGACTCCCACTTTTCTTCAGGAGCTGCTCTAACAGGCTCTTTATCTCTTGAAGCTCCTGCCGACAGGGGCATTCTTTCTCCACACACTGGCAGCTATTGCCCTTGGGCCCCTTCCTACCTTGCGGAGGGCATTCGGGCGGTATCACTACAGGAGTTGACTGCAGCTCCTCCAGCTCGACACTGCTGGATTCCCCTAGATTGCGGTGCTCTATTTCTTCCGATCCTAGAGCGCATTTCACAGCCTTCTCATATGTGGCTGGAGTGGTCGCCTTCATCATTTTTCTATGTGCAAGCGGCGAGCCATACATAAATCGCTCGAGCAGGAGCTGCTCTCTAGATGCAGCCCATTGCTGCTTCGTCTGGAGGAAGCGGTCCATGGCGAGCTGCAGACGGCTCGAGAGCTCCATGACCGACTCCCTCCGATGTTGCACCACGTCATAAAGTTCTTTGGCATAGTCGCGGTGAACTTTGACCTTACCAAAGATTTGCCCCAACCGCTCCTTCAGCAACTTATATTCCTCTATGTCGAATAATTCATATTCGGCTGCTTTTCTCGTTGTGTTGCCTTTAAGCCTTGCTTTCGCCATGGTCAACTTAACTTCGTCGGTCCAATGGACAATTGTCTCAATGCTATCGAGAGCGCTTAAAAAGCCTGACACACAAATCCCTGCTTTGTCACCGGCGAATACTGGAACAGTGCCAGTGTAGCCGGCCATCTTGGGCTCAGGCACATCCACAGCACCATCCCCAGTTCTCTCATTAGCTCCTTCGCCTTCCATCACAGCCACACACACACCAGATTGGAACATGTTTAACACCTACTGCGATTCCGCTAGGATCACTTCAATGGAGTCAAATCGCTGATCTTTAACCGCAATTTAAATTTTCGGAAGCAGTAAAAATCGCAGAGTGCCAGGGGACAGCGGTCTTTCATAGCCACACACTGCAACCGCACCGGCTATTTACGGGCCGTCAAAACCAGAAAGTTGCCGGATTAACGAGTCCCTGTTCAGGCACCAGAAATGTACACCCACGTATGGGGGCTTATCCGGGAGTTGGACCTTGAACCTATACCACCTCCGCGCGGTAGGGCAGGGCAGGGAGGGTGAGGCTAGTTTAGGGCGATGAAAAACGTAAGCAATAGTCGGTGTGGTTGTAATAACTAGGTGTTTAATGCTAAATCACCAAAGTTCTACAAGCTAAAACTGGCATATAAATAATATTATCTTGTAAATAAAACTGATTTCAGGGGCCCCCTAAAACGTACAGCACAGGAAAAAGCAAAAAAGTATTACATAGTAGAATGAAAAAAACAGTCGTATTAAGGCAATATACAATTAAGTACTAAGCTTTCCTAAGTCAGGCATCTTGCCTGCACAATCATCCTCGAATAACTATTTGAGCCGTTTCTGCTCAACCATGTCGGCACGTCCCTGCGCAACTCAAGCGCACAACGACTGTTGAGGCGTGTGGGAACCGGTAGTACCAGGTAGCCTCGAGAACACGCTGTGCACCCGTTTTCAAGAGCACCCTGCAACCCTTTGGCTTTTATTATTCAGCGGCCATGGTTTTGGGGAGGGGAGGGGTGCTGTAACTCTTTACAATAGCTTAAAAGCGAGCGCCTTGCGCTCCTACAAACAATAGCATATAATAACCGATTATTATATGCTACCCGATCTCTACTTCCGAGCCCACAACGACTGAAAGGAACATATGATGCTAGTTGCACACGAGGGCAGATGCTGGACTCACGACTACAGGGCAACAACCCACTAAAATTCATCAAACAACTTGTGCAAGTTCAGCTTTACACACACAAATATACAGCCAGGTGATTGCTGACACTACAAAAACTATTGATTGTGATCACCATTATACCGCGAATGAATAAAATTACAGTTCAAGTTCGATCGGCATTAAGTTCATGGGCAACCACGACGAACATTAATCATGGGCAAGAACTCAAGAGGTTGAAAACGGAGCCGAAAGGCACCCTCTTGCTCTCGAGCGGGCGCTGGCTCGCATCAGGAGAATAGCGATATCCCTGTTCGATCACAAACCCAGGCTACCTTCGACTGGGGGGAAAACAAAATCGAAGACAAAAACCTCAGGTTTCAACATTAATGCAATGCAAGGGATAAACAAATTGGAAAGTCCTCACCAGTTCACAGCAGGCAAGATGTTTTCTCAACTTAGACGAATAATCGCAATGAAACACTTCGAGAACACGGTCGAAGAACATCAACACTTCCAAGCTGCCATGAGCGTGCTCCAGTGTTCAGCGCGTAACGCTCATTTTTTGCGCACAAGAAAAAAACAATATAATTAACACAACTGCAATTAAGAAACAGTAACTGTGTGTTGCTAATGAAGCCACAGAACCTTCATAGCTTTTCAGCACAAAGGCAGGTTACATATACAGTGAACATGGGATGCCACTGCCATAAGCGATGTTGAGCAAAACCCCATTCTTTCAGAATGTCCGCTCCACATCTTGCTTTGCTGTCGAGTGCGTTACAACAACGAAAACACAGCCAGTCTTCTAAAATATTCAGAAATCTCTGCTACAACAAAGCTCCTTACTGCAGACAAGAAAAACATTGTTTTAATTAATAATAAGAGCCAGATACTGCAAACGGATGTTAGAAGAAACACGAGGAAACCACCATTCCACATAAAATATATAATAGGATGAATGCACATTTCAGCAGCCAAGCTGCCTTCTTCAGCATACAAAGGAAGCTTCGATCAGAGTAGACTAGCTATTCTGATGAATTGTGAGAGAATTACAATGGTTATATAGCTAGATTAACCAACACAAAGAATACAGAGAAAGGTAAGTTATACAGAGATAGACAAAGTAAGAATTAAAAGATATGACTCTATATAAGTTGCGATCTCATTTGTTGGACGTCAAGGTTCGTCATTGGTCCTCATTTGCTGGTCTCCATTGGTTCTGGGGTTATTGTTTTGGATTGCTGTGGTCAGCTTAGGTATTTTGATCAGTTCTCAGACTTTCTTCAGCTGCGTCATGTCCAGCGGGCCACCGTCCGTATTCTCTGGCTATTTTATCTAATCTTCTGTTTAGCTGCCAGTTGTATGGCAACACTAGTCTAGCTATAATTTCCGTATCTGTCTTGAGCATGGTGATTTCTTCCATTGCTAGTTTTCGTTTTACTTTCTTGATAATGCTGTTGATCATCTCCTCCTGTAAACCGTTTTGCGTGGTGAAGTTCTTTATGGTTTTGATCTCGGTCTTCCTGTTTTCTTTGGTTAAGGGATTGTGTAGGCTCTGTTTACCATGTGTCTAAAGGCCGCCATTTTGTGTTGTTGGCAATGGCTCGAGTCACTCTTGATGTAATTTGCCACGAAGTTCTTTTTCCGGTATATGTCTAAGTCTAGCTTATGGTTGATCTAGATATGCTTAGGTCTAGGTAGGGTATACTGCCATTCTCTTCTGTTTCCATAGTGAACTTGATGTTCTGGCATAGACTGTTCAACTTGTCTAAGAAACACTCGATGTTCTCTTCGGTATTAGTAATGGTGAACACATCTTCCACGTATCGTGTCTGCACTCTTGGGAAGTACCTGAATTCAGATATGGCTCGATTTTCTAATGTCCTGATAGAAATGTTGGCGATGAACGGACTGACACTACTCCCTATTGGGGTGCCATCCGTCATCTTATACCAGCGGTTATTGAACGTGAAAACATTGTTATACACAATGAGTTTTATAACCCGTATCACATCACTTACTATAGGTGATGTAGGCTACAACACCTAACGACCAATCGTTGTCACACACAGTATCTGTGAGTACCTCAATAGCCTTAGTCAACAGTATGCTGGGGTATAGAGACTCAATGTCAAAGGATACCATTGTCTCATTCTTCATCAGTTGCGTAATTTTTAGTTTTTGGCAGAGTTCTAGGGACTTTTTGACAGCGAAGTCTAGACCATTTAGTTTACGTTTAAGTAAATAATTTTTAAGGACATACTTGCCTAGAAGATCCTTAGGTGCGTCGATATTGTTCACAAAAGGTCTCCATCTGCTGCCTTCCTTATGGGTCTTCGGAAGGCAGTATAGTCTTGGTGGCATCGGGTTGGTGGGTATCAGGTCACTTGGTTTCAATTCCCTGTTGATGTATTTTCATTTTTTAATACAGTCTTTTGTGTCTGCTATTAGCTTCTTCATAGGGTTGGCCGGTAATTCTTGGTAAGGGCCTTCATCAGAATATCTAGAGTATGGTAGTATACCCTTCCCAGCTAAGAATATCTAGAGTCAATCATAAGCTGGACTTCAACATATACCGGAAAAAGAATTCGTGGCAAGTTACATCAAGAGTGACTCGAACCATTGCCAGCAACATAAAATGGAGGTCTTTAGACACATGGTAAACAGAGCCTATGCAATTCCCTTAACCAAAGAAAACAGGAAGACAGAGATCAGAACCATAAAGAACTGAGCCACACAAAATGGTTTTCCGGAGGAGATGATTGACAGCATTATCAAGAAAGTAAAACGAAAACTAGTAATGAAAGAAATCACCACGCTCAAGACAGATAAAGAAACTACAGCTAGACTAGTGTTGACATACAACTGCCAGCTAAACAGAGGATTAGATAAAATAGCCAGAGAATACGGACTTGAAATAGTTTACAGAAGTACGGATACCATGGGAAGAAGACTGGGTAACCCCAAAGATGTAGTACCGATAGAATCGAGACCTGGAGTGTACAGATTGCCCTGCGCCAAATGCAAGGCTGTTTATTACGGACAATCCAAGAGAGCAGTGTACACCAGAATTGATGAACACCTGAGGTGCATAAAAAATGGGAAATATGGAGGGTCGAGATATGCAGACCACATTTTAGACCAGAAGCACAACTACCGAAAAGAAGATTTTGACATTCTGCATAGCACAGGAGATCCAAGACTTTTGAACTTCCTGGAGTCCTATGCGATCAGCTGTGAAGAACCAGATAGACTCCTGGTTTGGTTTGTTTTGGTATTAACGTCCTTTTCAACTGCTATGGTCATTTCAGGACGGCGTTATAGGGGCCGCAAATTTCGCCTCGCAAGGGTTCTTTAACGTGCAGCCGGCTAACGACTATACGGGACCAACGGCTTTACTTCCCTTCCGAAGGAAGTGCGTGATCTCAGGATTTCCCCCTGAAAAATCCTCGTCGTCCTCGGCCGGGATCCAACCCGTGTACTCGGTCATCAGAGGCGATCACGCAACCACTGAGCCACCGAGGCCAATGTTAGACTCCTGAACAGCGACGATGGCCCGCTGGACGTGACGCAGCTGAAGAAAGTCTGAGAACCGATCAAAATACCAAAGTTGACCACAGCAATCCAGAGCAATAACCCCAGAACCAATGGAAGACCAGTAAATGAGGACCAATGACGAATCTTGACGTCCAACAAATCAGATCGCAACTTATACTGAGTCATATTTTTTAATTCTTAATTTGGCTATCTCTGTATACCTTAATGTTCTCTGTAATTCTTTAATCCAGCTATATAAACCAGTGTAATTCTCTCACAATTCATTAGAATAGCTAGTCTACTCTGATCGGAGTCCCTTGTATGCTGAAGAAGGCAGCTTGGCTGATGAAATGTGCATTCATCCTATCAAATATTTTGTATGGCATAGTGGTTTCCTCGTGTTTCTTCCATTGTTTTAACATCTGGAGATCGCTCACACATTTTAACAAACAAGTGAATTATTTTAGCGCTCTTAACAGAAGATCGGAAGGAGATGTGGAGGCCAAGTGAAGAAAGGAAATTAGACGGGAATTGCACGATACTGTCCAAAAGACTAATGCATCAAAAGGACGCTTAGAACTTGCAATGGATAGACTAATCAAGGTCAAGCCGGCATGGGCAGCCACCAGGAATGAGGAGCTTTTGGAATGCTTCAGTAATAGTTGCCTGGTGGCGCATCGCCGGTTTTTGATGGCGGTCAATCCTAAGACATATAAAGATGCCGTAATAGCAGCTCTGCGGTCAGAGAACCTAGAAAGGAAAAACAGAGGCGTATCCAATTTGGCCGAAGCTGGCAATGGTGGCGTTAGAAATGAAGCTGGATCGTCACAGGATCATTCCGCACCTAAAGAGGGACGAGGGATATCTACTTCGAAGATGTCCAAGGTTGTAACCGCAAGTTGCGGATGCGAAGAAAGACTCCAGCAACTGCAGAAGACTGTTGAAAGTCTGGCCCAGGCGGTTAGTCAGTTGCATATAGAGAAGGGGAAGTCTAAGGATCCTGCGGTGCCTAAGAGGCCGGCAGTGGGTACAGGTTGTTTCCGATGCGGGCAACCAGAACATTATGCCCGAAATTGTCCACAGCAGGGGGCAAGACCCCGTGATGTTAATGCTGGGATAGCGACCAATGAGCCAATCTTGATGCATAGTGGGGAAGGCGGTCTTTATATGACCACCGTGCATATACAGGGACAGCCGTTAATAATGTTAATAGATACCGGCTCTCAGGTCTCTATGATCGATGGTGAAACATGCAAGCAGCTTTCATGTAATCTAACTCCCGTAGCCGATCTGATGATCAAGGGAATAAATGGAAGCTGTTTGTGTCTGAACCAGGCCGCATCATTGACTGTTAATATCCAGGGGCATTATATGGGTGTCCGCACCTTTATGGTGCATTCTTTTGTTGACCGCCCATATGAAGGTATCCTGGGTATGGACATTTTATCTGGTATGATGTTTAAATGCGCCTCAATAGTAAATGTATGCAGTGCTAATGTTTACACTGGGGCGAGAGAAGGGTGTTATGGGCCACAACGAATGTCGGGTCGTGGTAAAAATCTAATGGCTGGTGGGTGGTCTAAGGGGAAGTGTTACCAAAAGCAACATAGAGTTAGATCGCAAGCATCTGGGGCCTTTGGGGAGGTAGTAGTTAAAATGCCTATGAATGCCTGGGTAACGGATGATCAACCACAGGAACAGTATGCAAATAAGAGGCGTTGTTATGCACATGACAAATGTGGGTGTTCCAGTAGGGGTAAGATGCGGTATCGGGGACCCTTTAAGAGAACACAAAAATCCTGGCAGGGTAGGAAAACTCAGTCTCAGGGATATTATTTTAATCCTGGGGAGCAGGTAGCGACTCGAGACAATGCTTGGTCGGTTGGTGGGAAAAATAATGAGATCCACTATGGAAATGGGCCGGTATTGTGTAACATGGACGGAATATGCCAACCAATGGTGGTTCGGGAAAATGTTCCCAATGGGGGGTAACGAGGGAATGATTGATCCCTATCGTGATGGCTCTCGTCCTGATATGTGGGTGGTGGCCAACATGGTTGGTGAGGCAGTGGGTACTGGTGGAGAATGGCGACCGATGGAGCTAATGCCAGTGGGTACTTCTGGCAATTTACCATATATGGGACTGGGAGAAGAATATCAGAATCAGAAATTCTGTGAGTATTCAGGCGAGTCGTCATTACCCAATGACGTAAATGACAGGCCAGAGGAGAGTTGGCCGGAGCAAACAGGAATTGGGTTAAGTGAGATTGTAGTGGTAACATACGATGTGGGGACAATGACAGACGCTTGGGCTGAGGCGTCAAATGAAACGTCTGAAATGGTTGTTGTAGTACAGGATGCGGCAACCATGACAGAAGAATGGGTTATAAACGATAGTACCATAGATAGCAGAGAAGTGATGAGGATTACTATTGAGAACACAGTGGATAGTAATGCCCAAACTTCAAAAATAGCTCTATCCCAGGATGAAAATAAAACGCAATATGAAATTATTGAGGGTGTGGATCACGTGGAAGACGAGAATGTATTTGATGATGTAATAGAGGAGAAATATGTTTCTTGGTGGCAACAGGAAGAGGATTTTGAACCAATAGGGGAGGGTAGGCAAGAAGGTAGTATAGTTTTGCCTAGTGCAGGAAAAATCCAGGATGGGTTGAATAACATAAACAACACTAATAGTGATGTGGACAGTACTGTAATGCACCCTCAGGAGGTGGTGGTGGCGGAGACACCGGTGGTGGGTGGAATTAAGGTGGCACAAGGGATCAGCTGTTAATAATTAAGTTGGGAATTGTAAATTGGGTATTGTTTTGGCATTTTTAGCACTGGTCCTCCACATGACTAGAAATAATAGGAATGGTGATTGTTGGTCTAAACGTGACAGGAAGGGTTAATGTGGCCTCCCTTCTAATTGTTCAAAAAAAGGTGCACTCGACGTTTTCATGTACATCAACGGTCCGATCAAAGTTTATTAACAGACTCTGGGGCACCAGTGGTATGCATACACTTGTAATGACAATATCATTTATTTAAGAGCGAACCTTGCAAAGCCACAGGCAGGTCAGAAGTGAGAGTACACTGCCAAGGGGACGAGGAATGTATGATTAGGAATAGGATACAGATTAATTTAGCAGGGGCCCCTAGTAAATATAATGTTCTGAGTTGTTGTATAATTGGTAGTAGTAAGGTACAAGATAACGAATAAATAATGGCAACATAATTCTTAGTGTAATGGCATCTATTTCAAAATGTGTCGCGGCTAAATCTGTAACAGGTCCCAAGAACCCGTGATCGTGTCAGGGTGAATGAGAAGGTTACATTTTGGAACCCCATAATAATAGAACCTCCCCACCCCCCCTTGGCACGTCACAGTTGCTCCTTCCAAAACATCTATTGTTGATGTCCACATTTTAACTTTGATAAACAAATATAATTTTGCATTTATTTACAACTAGCAAACCCGCGCCCGGCGTTGCCTGGGCTTTTTAAATCATGAAATAAAAATACAGTATAGGTAAATTTTAAAAAGCATTTATTTAATGTCAAAAAATTAATGGAAGTTTTTGGACTACACCTAAGTCTTGAGTACTTCCTTATAAACGACATTTAATGTTGTTGCATCTTTACTGCAAATGTATAAATTTCTAGGGTCGCTAACTCTAGAACAGGCAACATACAGTTGGCCATGTGAGAAACAATCTTCTTGCAAATTTACTCCAGCTACTTTCAATGTTTGGCCTTGAGATTTGTTAATTGTTATGGCAAAGCAAATTTTAACTGGAAATTGAATGCGTTTGAACTGAAAAGGTAAGTCTGTAGGTATTAAAGGGACTCTTGGAATTAAAACTGTTTCACCAAGACCACTTCCAGTAATAATTGAACCTCCTATCACATTATCTTTTAGTGATTTCACAATTAACCTTGTTCCATTACAAAGTGTTGGAGGATTTAAATTTCTAAGTAACATTATAGGAACACCAATTTTAAGTTGTAATAAATGAAGTGGAAAACCAGAAGGTTGTAATGAGTTTAAAAATTCCACAGGGTAATGTACTGCATTTTCAGTTTGTAAAACTGTGTTGATGGAACAATACTGTTTTACATTTCCTTCAACTTTGTTCATTATTTTTAAGTTTATTAGGTTAACAGAATCGTTACGTGGTGTTAATATAGTCCTCTCTTGGAACCATTCTAAAGACTTGGACTGAATATTAGAAATATCGGGGTAAATTTTCTCAATCAAAGAATCTAGTGATTCGACATAATTGCACAATGAAGAATCAAGTTTTATCCTACCATTTACTTCTGGTTCACTGCCACAACCAATTTTCAACAATTTTGTAGAAAATGCATCTGCCTGTTGATTATTATTTAAAAGGACCCTCATGTTTTTAGTGAGTGAAAGGTGAATAACATGCTCCCAAATAAAAGACTTTTTTAAGCAAGCATTTACTTCGTCAGCAACTGTACCTTTTGTTATAACTGGTAGAGTTTGACGAAAGTCACCTGTGAATAAAAATGTCAAGCCACCCATTATTTGATTGGAGTTTCTAAGATCTTTCCAAGTGCGATGCAAAGCTTCTACAACAACCTTATTTGCCATAGTAGCTTCATCCCAAACTATCAAGGAAGATTGACGAAGTAATTTTGCAGTAGCACTTTGTTTTTTTATTTGGCAGAAAGGAGTGTCCCCTGGTATAATTGTGAGGGGAAGTTTAAAAGTGGAGTGTGCAGTTCGTCCCCCCCAGTAACAATGTTGCTGCTATTCCTGAAGATGCAACGGCAATAGCTATCTTATTGAAACTTCTAATTTTGCATAGTATTAAGTGTGTTAAAAAAGTTTTTCCTGTGCCTCCAGGAGCATCTAAAAAGAATAGCTTTCCTTCACCATATTGTACACTTGTAATAACCTTATCGTATGCGAAACGTTCGGTTTCGCTTCGTATGGTTTCTGTTTACACAGCTGTTAGAGGAGAAAAAAGCATGGCAGCCTATCGCAAAAATTGTACGTATTTCATTGAGTTCTTTTGAATTTTTTTGCGTTATATATTTTTTATTTTTTTATTGAATTAGTTTATTGAAATATTAAGTTGTGGAGTTACAGTATAGGTAAATTTTAAAAAACCTTTATTTAATGTCAAAAAATTAATGGAAGTTTTTGGATTACACCTAAGTCTTGAGTACTTCCTTATAAACGACATTTAATGTTGTTGCATCTTTACTGCAAATGTATAAATTTCTAGGATCGCTAACTCTAGAACAGGCAATATACAGTTGGCCATGTGAGAAACAATGTTCTTGCACATTTACTCAGCTAATAAGATGAAGTAGAATTAGCTTATGTTTGTTTGTTTGCTCAAGAGATGGCGCTAAGCGTTTCGATCGCCGATCACCATATGATGAGCAGCCATGTTGACGCATTTTGAGAGCTATTAACGTAAATAATTTAATATAAAACCAATTTTTATGAATTAATACCTAGCCTACAAAGTTTCTACATAAATCCCCTAACAAACAAAACTTGTTTCATAAAAATCGATGCAGTAGTTTTTAAGGTTATCGAGCACATACACCGGGGAAGTGACTTAGATTTATACTATGTATAGATAACAAATTTTGTACGAAACTATATTATAAAAAGTGATTAAATAAAATATCTTTTTTTATTATTAATAAATCAACCAACAGTCTCCTTGAACGGTATTTTGTTGTGATTTATGTCACTAGAAATGTTGCAATAGCTGGTTGGTATTGATGTTAAGCATAGTATTAGTTGATATTGCTGAGTTCCCTTTAAAGACAGTAATTGCTATGCAAGGGTGTGCGGTTGAGGCTGTTGCGTGCTGGGTAGAGCCATATAGGTTGTCACGCGGCGATGGAGGTCCTGGCTGTGAACGCCGAGTCTGAGCATTTATGCAGAGGCCAGTGAATGGGAAACATAGAAGAAAAGTTTGCTAAACGAGGTCAAATGTGCGTCACCTTGGAGAGTTTCGGTGATTTCCCCCTCTTGTTCCCTTATGTTCCATTAAAAAGGAATCATGCGACGTCATCTGGGACGTTGGTTGTTTCAGCTTCTGAAAGGCGGCGCCATTTACCCAGAAGTTGTGTTCAGTTAAAGCCCACTAGCACTATTCACCCTTCAAGACCCTCAAAAGAATTATAAAAGCTGAAATAAACCTTTCCATCCATCGAAATGTATCTAAAAATGATAAAATTGGGTTGGGGGCATCCCCCAGAAACGGTGAGTGATGGGGAAAAACGGAGGTCATATTCTGATTCAGGAGGTCATTTTACGTAAGAATCGGCCAAAATTGAGTCGAGGCTTTTTTTCATGCTGACCAGTGTAATTTATTCATTGTTGACTCTTCACTATGAATCGGTTGTTACATGATATGCCATTATCTTGGTATTCTTTAAGGTCTCTCTTAGAGCACATGCAATCGACTTGAAGGGGTCCACGAAAAAGCCTGAAAAGATGATATAGCCGAAATAAGACCTTGATGATGATATTGTTGAAAATAGAATTTGAAAAAGTTAATCCGTTTAAGTTTATCATGCAACGGTGAACGGGTAAACGTACAGCCCAAATGTACATTCTTTAAGTAGCTTTTAGCTAAAGCCCCTAATAAGAAAGCATTATTATGCTGTCCATTGTTAGGATTGGCGGTTGCAAACAATTTGAAAATAGTCTTTTTCGTTACGTATAATAATTAAAAAAAAAACAAACATTTTTGTGAAACTCAGAATGGTCAGAATTTTTTATTGATATAATAAACCACAGACAGCAAAGGCATTTTTGTTTGTTTTTTGAAAATGTAGAGTCTATTGATTGATAACATTGTTTTGACATTTGAGAAGCCATGTAAAAGACCGTAAAATCTTATAAGTTTTATCACCATAGTATAATTAATCAGCTGGAACAGATACTTAATCTACAGGGGGGTCCCATAAGTTTTCATACATAGGAAAAATAAACATTTTTTTATGAATACCATATTGGTTTATATAATATGCTCTACATGAGTTCAATTGTTTTGAAAACACATTTCGATGCGTGTCTTCCACTGCTGAAGTCGTGAACTTATTTGACACCCTATGTATGAATAAAAGCCAATGTGTATGTATTCTCGATAATCTCTACAACCACGAACCGATGAGCTTTAACATAATTCGGGAAAGATTTTTAACTAGTTTGGAATGGATTTCATTGCAAATCAAATGGAGTACCATACATTGATTTTATGGTAGCATGTTTTCATATATTAACATTTTCCATTTTCAATAATTACATCCTACACAATTAGTCAAATTTGGCAAAAAAAATATCCTGAATTTGGTTATTCTAAAATTTATAAATGTTCAACTAAATTGAGTGTAGCCAGGTGCCTATTCTAGTTTACGGATAACAGAATTCTCTACGTCAGTTTCTATCATAAGTGAATATTTATGAAAAAATGATTTGCTCTGTACAATGATAATGGACAAAACATGGCTTGATTGTGCAGGATTGTGCCACAGATCTCCAGATACTTGGTCAATTTGGTCTTTATTGACTCTTTCTGCATACTGCTCCTGTAAGTTTTTGCACCAATAGCCATCAAGTCCCGCTGTATCTTAGCTGCTGTTCTTACAGCTTGGCTTATCTTAAATTTATCTGAAAAACCAAAAGGGAGAAAAGTGATTTTTTTTTATAAGAGTTGGATTGAGTCATAGCCTACAAAGATAAGAGAATTTTCTGTCGGGCAGAAAGAAGAGTGCAGGAAGTGATGTCAGAACATTTTCTGCCTTGTGGTTTCTGCTGTTGTTTTTTGTTTTTTTTTCATGTGGAATCCACGCCTTAGGCTGGCCAAACAGGGAGGAACCTCTAATTCATAGAGAGAATTGAAATACCGGATACATATTTTGTCCTCTTCAGCAATGAGAGACAAACTTCAACTTTTACAATGGAATAAAGCCAAAAACTGTGGACACAACTATAGAAAGAAAAATAACTGAAAACACTATTCCACATAATAAATTTTAATGACTCAGATGTACATTTCGGAAACGAAGTTTCCATCATCAGTGAGTAAAGAACAACAAGAGAAGCCGAGTATTTATAATATATAAGAACCAATAAAAAAATTTTACAAAAAATATTACAAAAACAAAACGCGAAAATCAAAAGAAAACAACCAATACAAACTACCTTCTTAGCTTAGCCCTATAAAAGCCAAACAAAACCCCTCCCCCCCC
>JAHWFO010010522.1:144892-172733 GCA_023313115.1 Rhysida immarginata
AAACAACACAAGAAAAGTAAATTATTTTGTAAAAAATTTTGCTAAAGGGGGCCATTCTACCACTGGCATGGGGCCATCATCACTATTCAGGGTTTTATTGGTTGCTTTGTTTCTTACAATTTCAATCGATTCAAGGAAGTATAACATTTTAACATCTCTACATCTATGAATAACTTCAAACAAATCTGTAGAATAATTGTCTTTCATTAATGATATGGTCCGCAAAAGATGATACCCCTAACCTAGCATTCTTTACATAAGAAATATGTTCCTCCATCCGTATACCCACTCCTCTTTGCGAGCTTCCCAAATAAAACATGTCACACGTTTCACACTTAAACTTATATACCCTGGGGCAATCTTCCGCTGGGATCTTATCTTTTATTATACTTAGTTTTCTTTTTAATGTATTATTGCTCCTATAAACTACTTTACATCCAAACTTACTACAAATATTCTTGATCCCTTTGTTTAGTGCGTTGTTGTAGGGAAGGACTAACACATTTTTTGTATTCTTCATTTCTTTTCCCTGTCAACGTTGTGATTTCATCGATCTTTATATGTCTGACGATCTTATCTGCTATTCTATCCACTAAAAAAGGCAGCTTACTATCTTCTTCTTCTTCTAGCGTGAACTTGATATGCGGGCAAAGCGTATTTAAGGCAGCTAAAAATCCATAATGCCCATCTTGGTTGTGTTAAATATACAAAAAATATCGTCAACATATCTATGCCACACCGATGGGAATTAGTTAAACGAGGTGACAGCCAAATTTTCTAATATAAAGATTAGCCAAGAAGGGGCTAACGCTACTACTCTTCGGCGTGCCATTTAACATTTTGTAGAATTGTCCATTAAAACTAAATACATTATTAAACACAATGCAATTCATTACTAACATAATATCTCTTACCAAACCTAATGGCACATCGTTTTCGTATAATACATCTTCTAAAAATGCTAAGTTGAACTTTGAACTTAAGTTGACTTTTGTTTTTCAACGCTAAAGATGGCTACTTAGTAGCCAAAATATGCATTCAGTATTTCAATTCTCTTTGTGAATTAAATCAATTATTTAAACATCTGACGTTTGGCGTTAGAAAAAATCCTCTTTAGATCATTCTTTACTTACTTGCACCGAGTTTATAGTTAAGTCGTCGATAAATGCCCTCGATCTTAACCAAAGACTGTTGCGACGCTGTCGGGTCGAGCTTACTCTGAAGTTTCGTACGGAGCCAGCTGTTTTGTTATTTCAGTCCAGTTTGGATTGTATGTAAATGTGTTGAAGAGATCCTGGTAGTTTTGCTGCAATGTGCATTTGCTCCCGGTAAATGACGTAGGTAGAACGCGGACCTTTCCTGCTTTCATATTAAAGTTATCAGCCTGATTGTGAACAATCCATTAAACCAAGTGGTAAGCCTCCACTCTCAAACAGCCCTGTCCTTTTGTACAGTTTGTAGGAATAGAAGGCTAACATGCTGAGTTTTGTCCCTTCAATGATCCTGGATATTATCTTCCAGCCTTCTTCTCCATGAGGAAATAGCAACAGGTAAATCATTGGATCACAGTTCGGATTCAAAATCGACATGTGTTGTAAGTTGTTCCCCGTGCATAGATCTCGCTTAAATGGTGGTTGGTTCTCCATCGTCGCTTCAAACACTGCAACTACCGCATTGAGTTGACAAATTATATCTTCTGTGATCTTGCTGTATTATCGACATTTAATTTTCCTGTACTGTCAATATTTTTAGGCCATATGATAAATAAAAATCGACATTTAAACGTTTTCTGTTTAAAATTCCACAGACATCCTTCATCATCTTGTACGCACAAAAGGGGTCGATATTTCTGATGTTCCTGTGAAATTTCTGTTTTGAGGATCAGAACCGTATACGTTGAAAGTGCGAAGGCAACAGAAATTCACGCACCTGTATATCCACTCCTGTAGAGTTATAACAAAAAGGAATTGGTATAACTACAAAGGCATTGATAATATGACCATTAGATTAGGCTTATTTTATTATTACTCGGAGCAAAAAATGCTGTGTAATGTATTCTAGATTTGAGTACCATTCCATTTACCTTAGAAATGTATGTCAGTGTTAATTTACAAACGGGTACATGCAAATTACCTTCCAAAATTTCACAGAATACACAGTTATAAATATAACTATTAGGATCATTGGAGAATACTTTTCCTTGCTTGGAGCATGATCTGAACTGAAATCAAAAAGTCTGCTTTGTTTTTTCGAGGCATGTCAACAAAGCAGAGTGAAAAATTGCTGTAGCTTCGTTTCCGCAGTGGCACGCCAGGCCAACACATCCTAGACAGAAGGCCTGATAACGGAAACTTCATACATTGTTACATCATTAGTCGACCAAATTTAGAGTTTATTATTGGTAGAAATAGGATTAACAATGGTCGACTAATGATATAACAATGTATGACGTTGCCGTTATCAGGCCTTCTGTCTAGGTGGTCTTGGCCAGACATGTTAACAAAGCAGAGTGAACAATTGTTGTCAGTTCCGTCTCGTATACCACTTCAGACTTTAGAGAAAGAAAGATTTAATACAATTTTAAATGAATTTAATACAATTTTAAATAATTATAAGGTGTGTAAATAAAGTTTAATTACTAAGTATTCTAAAAATAATTTTTTAAATTTATTACTAAAACTATTTTTAAATTTTTACAAAGTTTTAAATTAATACTGTTTACCTAGCGATAATTTATAAGACTAATTTTACCTGTAAAAATGCTTCACCTAACGACAAACATTTCCAAAGCAGACGATTGTAAAATTACTAACATTTCTCGTTTGTAAAATCGGATGAAAATATGAATGCACAGGAAATACAGTAGTAGTACATTTAAACAACAGCAGGTTTATTTGCGATCCCAATTCCACTGAAGAATCTTGCGAAAATAAATTAAATGTTGTAAATAATTCAAATGTCAACTAATGAAATTCAAGCCACTACATCTCAAAAAATCAAACGCGGCCAGTACATTTAAAATCGTATTAAATTCATTTAAAATTGTATTAAATTCATTTAAAAATGTATTAAATCTATTTAAAATTGCATGAAATTCATTTAAAATTGTATGAAACCAATTTGTAAAACCTGTAAATCTTCAATAAATTTATTTTTCAAGGATCAGTAAAAAAAAAAATCCTATGCTTTTGGATTTTTTCTCAGGAAATCCCTTAATCCCTTTTCAAGTGAAAACGCCCTATGCCGAGGGATTAATCCCTACACCTGACAACATTGCACCTTATCTTATTCAAATCGAAACCTTCGCGAGTGCCATCTGTGAAGAAAAAATGCAATCGATTTGCTTTCATTGTGAACAGCTGTTCAAGATTATGTTTCAAGGGTTTTTTTATGATGTTTTTCTTCTAAACTATTTCTTAATAAAAATAATTTTTTAATGATGAATGAATTTTTTAAAATATATTAATTTTTGCATTAAATAATAATCATTAACAATTCCTTCATCAGTTGCCAACTTTTTTCTTTTTTTTTTTAAATGGGGGCAGACATCCAAGATTTATCATCTTTCGTGGGTTTTTTTTATGAAAAGGACTCTTCCTCCCTTAATTTATTGTTTTAGTTTTCATCAAGGATTTGTGAAGATTTATAAAAAATGATAATACAATAAATTGTTCAACATTTGTGTTTAAATCAAGGTCAATAGATATTCATGGTCATTGAGCTTCGGCCATTTTCCATTGTTTTGAGAAGCTAAGGAAAACGGAAGCATAAGGAAAACGCGCCAGGTGCCGCATAGAACGCACTAAGGCCGACCGCAACCTGCGATAGAGATTTTCGTTGAAACTGAATATGAAAGTAAAGTTTCTATCTGCCAATAAGGCAGCGCCGCAGGCACAGTCGGGCCGATTGTATATGCAGCGCCACTTTTCAATAGAGTTCCTGCCCTACCGGGAGCTAGAAACTTTAGCTTCATTTTAACAATGGAGCTCGATGACCATGAATATCTATAGACTTACTTACTTACTTACTTTTCAAACCCGCTTATCCGTTAGGGTCGCGGGGGCAGCAGCCCTATGGAGGATCTCCAGCGATCGCGATCTTCCGCCATCAGGCGCATGTCCTCCCTGGTAATATCCAAGCGACTCGAACCCAGATTCTCCATGTAGTCTAGCCACCTGGTTCTAGGCCGACCCCTTGGTCTCTTACCCACCGGCTTGGAAAATAACAACTGCCTAGGAAGACTAGTTTGCGGCATCCGTATCACGTGGCCATACCAGCGCAACTGAGATCTCTCAATGCGGAGAAGTAGCGGCTCAACACCTAAAGATTCCCTTATTGTGCTGCTGTACACTCTATCTAGTAGGGTAACACCTGCCACACCTCTCAGGAATCTCATTTCGGCCGCTTGTACCCGCGATCGCACTCTTTCGGTCATTACCCAAGCCTCATGACCATAGGTGAGAAGTGGATGCCCCCTTACCGTGGGTCAGGGGTTTGGGTGCTTCAGGGATTCTGTGAGCTATGCTGGTTGTAGCACGGCTACCTTAGGGTCACCCTTACCAGAAAGGTCATGGTTGAGAAGTGAGACGAAGAGTATCCAAACAAACATATCTCATCTATAGACCATGGTTTAAATTTATTCATAAGTTTTAACCTTGATTGAATGCCATCTGTGAACAAAAAACGTCATCAAAACACGATTTTTTTTTTTTAAGCAGAAATTCAAAAACTAAACTCCGAAACTTGTCCTATCGAAACACGACCTTTGCACTAACAAAACTGGATCATGACTTACAGAAACTCGACTGTGACCTATAGAAACTCGACCTTTTGACCCATTTTAAACTAAATGTATCCTTGACCTTGCGAAACTCTATCTTCCCACTAGCAAAACTTGACTTTTGACCCACCAGGCAGCCTTGCAAAGTCACAGCAACCGCCTATGGCGGTTATTTCTCAACTACTGACATGTTTGATGGCGACAGCTTCCATGTCCATGGTTATGTCCATAGCATTGGGATGGTAACCCGAAGGTCCATGGTTCGAGTCCAGGACGTGGAATTTTCTTTACTCTTTTTCTTTATTTATATATCATTATTGGAGGTAATAGGGTAAATTCTCCCAAGACCATTTTCCAATTATTACAATCGTAAATTGTTTTCAAATAGAGCCTTGTTTTAGCGTTTTTAAACTCAAATTTAATAAATATTTAGAAGTTATAGCATTTTTGACCACGTTTTTCAGATTTAGCATGTCCAAATCTATAAAAAACAATTGTTAATTTTTAAAAAAAATCCATGCACAGTCTCTATGGTTGGGGGCAATTGTCCTAGGTGGCAGTTGTCTGGATGGTGGTTGTCCTGGTGGCAGTTGTCAGTGTGGTGGTTGTCCTGGTGGCAGTTGTTCTAAAACCTGATTTTTTATTTCAATCATCTCATTTATTTATCTTGATACCATCATAATCAGTGTCTGTTGTGATAGAATTATCACGTCTTTTGTATTTTATTGTAAAAAATATTATTGCACTCATCTAAGCCTAGCCCACCTGTCCGCTATGTCTTATTCTGTTTACAATGCGTTTGCTGTTCGCATTGTTTGGAGCCACTTCTGCATTGTTCATGCATCGTCGTCTGTTGATCTTGTGACTGTTTCGTGTTGTTTCCACCAGTTGGCATTCAGAAGCGCCGATAGTTGAGAGAACGTTTTTTCCACTGGAAACCAATCACCATTTGATCTCTTCAAGTTAGCCAATCAGGAGTGACTTTGTTCTTTTGCACACGATTTGAAAGTGCTGGAATCCTCCCGTGATGCACATGGACAATGCTTATTTATTATTTATAGAGGAAAATTGTTAATTATGGCGACAGGCATAGACAGCGACAACACCTGGCTGAAGGAGAGACTTTGGAGAAGCCTGATGACCAGCCCCACTTGACGAGATGCCATCCCCATGGAAGGAGTGACCAACCCGGCCTAGGCAGTTGGGTTGCCGGACCATCTTTAGGCCTAATATCTCCCCTACCCGTGCCTACGGAGCCCTTCTGTCAAAGCCGGTGTTGATGGATCGGATGTGGCATATCTTTGGAATCTTTTATGCAATGCTGTTTTCTCATCGTACTTCACTTCGTGGTGGATGGACACTGCCAGCAAGCGAGCTTCAACTGACCAATTTTAGTGGACTTGTGTACGGCAGTGTATGTTTTGTCTAGCGGTGGTGTGGTGGCCCGTTAGCATTTCTTCAGGTGATCGGAACTCTCGTATTTCTGTATACAGAACTTCGTTGTTGGCTACGGCTTATTTTATGTCTCTTTTCATTGAGTGCTTTATTTGTATTGTTTTTTTATAGTTTTTTTTTGCTTGTTTAGGTAGCTGAGGCGGGAGACTTTTTGTATTTGTTCACGGAGAGTGTTGCTGCCTCTTTTGTTTGTAAGATTTCGAGATTCATTGGTTTGTTTTGTAGCTACCAAAACATTGATTGTAATTTTTTTGTTATTTTTTTTAGTATATAAGTGTTTTCTAGGCACGCTTGGAGTTCTGTGGTGGGAGACTCATGTTTTAGTGTGGGATTAGGCCTGGGGGTAAGTTGTTGTTGGGAGACCTTCCCAAATGAAGGTCTATTTCTTTTAGGCATTTGTGTGAAGCAGATGTGTGTTACTCGTTGCGTTCTTGTTGACATTGAGTGATTTGGGACTCATTGGGAATCCGTGTCGATTCCAAGTGGTCATGGAAGATGTCCAGGAAGCGCAACGTAGTATTTATTCACATTATTTTGAATGTGAGGTGGGTGATTTGTTCACCAGGCTGCTTCCGTGCCAGTGTTGAGTTCCCTAGGCCTAGTTTCATTGAGCCATTGTGTTTAGCCTCATTTGTCTGTTTCTTACGTAGAATTCCAGTGCATTGCAATTGTTATTTCTTGGGATGGGGTGATTTTATTATTCATTTGTGTTGTTTATCTTGTTTTAGGCACGCTTGATATTCGATGGTAGGAGGCTAATGTTTCTTGGTTGGTAAGGCTTATCTTGTGGAGGCTTGTTTTTTTGTGACAATTTTTGGGAAGCATTTCTTATTTTGGTTGCGTTCTGTTAACAGTAAGTAGTTGAGCTTGGGATCCATTTGGAGATCCCAAGTGGTTATGGATAACTAACCTCAGATCGCAACAATTTTAGAATTCACTTTGTGGTGAATATTTTGGGTGGAGATTTAGTCACCAAAATGCTTCAGTGTCTTTATGGTGTAGATTAAGCCTCATGATTTTTTAAGCCTGGTGTTTTGTTTATGCCTCACTTATTGGTTGTTGTTTTAGAATTTCAAGCGTTGCATTTGATTAGTTTATTCTTGGGAGGGGTTTGTTTATTGTACTTGTTGGTTTTTATATTGTTACTGTTAATTGGGTTTGCTTGGATCTTTTTGTGGAAGACTATATCAAAAAATGTAGCTTCCAATAATGGATCCAATGTTGGGATTGTGATTTGCTTATTGTACTTTCTTTGGGATTTTTGTTTGAAGATACTTTTAACTTTGAGAATTAAAAGATGTTAACTAAACAGGTGGTGGCCTTACAGTATAACAGAAGGACAGCAGGAGTTCCAACTAGTTTCGCCATTTATTCCAAGCTTTGTCAAGGATATACACAGCAAGAGGCAAACGAGCCTTTATATACAGAACAGTGGTACAAATAGGAAATAAAATAAGGGAGCCAATAGGTCCAAAAAGGAAATAATGGCCAATAGAATAAAATAGAATAGAAAAACACAACTTTGAATTATACAAAGGAAAGAAAAAAATTACAGAAGTTATAAATAGATGGTGCGTATTCAACGCGGACCGAAAAGAGAACTTATCCGGTTGTCTGGGGACAAGAGGATTTACAGAATTGAATAAAACAACGCAAACAAGAACTGGCTAAGAAATATACAAAGAGCAAAAGGCGTAAAATAATACAGAAAACGAGGGGAAAAAACATAATAGATCAGACAAAGAACCAAGTATTGCATGCACGTTAAGGTCTGTTTGGCAGTTGAGAAGCAGGTGGGGGTTGGACTTCTTGGCCTTGAATATTTTGATCGCTTCAAGGGTAGCAGTTTTTTCTGGTTTATTACAGACATGCAAGACAGACATAACCTCTTCTTGTGTTTTCAACGAGTGTCCGGAGTCTGTGAGAAGGTTTGCATAGTGGGAAATACGATCCCGTTTTTTTATACGAATCAACGTGTTCTTTGAATCGCACTGCAAGATTGCGGGTCGATAATACCACAGAACATGTTGCAGAATGCACAATCCAAGCGATAAACTCCAGGTTGGGAATACTTGTCGGTGGTGACAGGGATTGAGCTGATGGGGTAGGAGTACGGAAAGATATTCGGAGGCCGAGGGACGACAGGAAATTAGAGAGCTGGGTGAAATTATGGCCCAAATATAATAAGGATGTCCATTTCGTAGGCGAAATGGGAGGGGGAGGGGAGATGAGGGCTCTTCTGCGGCGGTGGAGGATCCGGGAGAACGCGGAGGAGGGAATATCCATTGGCATGGGCGAGGTAGCGGATTATGCGGAGTTCGGAAGATCTAGATAGGGGGTTGAGGGGGAGTTTCAGGGCATGATCAATTAGAAATCTTAATGAGGCTTGTTTGTGGTTAGGGGGGTGTGAGGAGGAATGATGTATTAAGTTGGAGGATGTGGTCGTTTGTGGAAGACTGAAAAGGAGAAGCGGTTTGTGTGGGGATTGTTGGTGATGAGGATGTCAAGGAAAGGGATAGATCGGTTATTTTCTAGTTCAAAGATGAATTGGACATGGGGGGAAAAGGAGTTAAAGGTGTTAACAATATTAGTGGGGGTAATGGAACGTGAGTCAAAGAGGATGAGGATGTCATCGACATATCGGAAATATGCGATGACGGAGGAATTATTGAGGAAAGGGGTGACATATGTTAATTCTAGGTGCTGTAGGAAAACCTCAGACAGAAAACTGCTGAGTGGTAATCCCATTCCTAGCTCTATGGGTTGGGAATAGTAGGAGTTGTTAAAGGAGAAGTAGTTCTGCGAAGAAATTACAGTGAGGATAGCTAGTAGGTCGACAGTATCGGGTTTGGGGAAAGATGCAGCAAATAATAGGGACTGAAGGATAGAAAAGGTGGGGGTGATGGAGATGGTGGTGTATAAGTTGATGTCAAGGGACATAAGGGAGAGGTGCTCATCTGTGTAAATGGAAGAGAGGGACTCAGTAAGGATGAGGGAATTGCGTATGTTGTAAGTATTAGGAAGGATTTTCAGGTTAAAGAGGAAGGTGGAAAGGGATTTGGCAACGAGGTGGGCAGGGGAATAGTTTACGACGGAACACATAGTCATGTTAGGTTTATGGATCTTGACTAGGGAGTTGTTTGGGTGGGCGAGGGTTAGGAGAGATGAGGCGTCGGAGGTATCTGAAGCGTGGGGATTTGTTGGCGACGGAAATAATAGATTTGTGGTACTTAGAGGTAAGGTCTGATGGGAGGGTGACGAAATTGTTGGTGGTGATGAAATCGTTGACTTTATCTATATATGTAGAACGGAGATGATAACAGACATTACCTTTATCGGCTTTGACAACGAGGGCATCAGAATCTTGTAACTTCGTTTTCAAGGTGGTAGAGGCAGCAGCATCAGCATCAGTGATTAGTTCATGGGGTGGTCTAGACGTGGACGCTTCTTTGAACGATTTGTGTATCAAATGCCCGGTGATGGCTCGCGCTGAAGGACGGTCAGTCTGGGGCAGTAGGTTGACGGCGTGTTTGACATCTGAGATGACATCGTGTAAATCGGACCGAGTTGGCTTCTTATAGACAACGTGCTTGAGGCCTTTGTCGAGGAGTCATTGTTCGTTGTCAAAAAGCTGGATTGATGTTAGGTTAACGACGTTAGCGTGAAAGACAAAATCACCTTTAGGAGGATGTGGACATGTTGGAGGTGGGCGTCGGAGATCGTCTAACTTCTTGCAAAGGGTTAAGAACTTATTTTCTTTGAATGATTGCAGCCTAACTTCATCTTCCTTGAAGAGAGGCATCAGTACATCAGGCGGTAAGATGGATGACACGTGGAGGTGCAGGCGGAATATCTCTTGGTTGAGACGGTGGTTCTTATGAACTAAGGTGGTGGTAGCGTGACTTGCCTAGTCCTCATGGCGGTGGTCCGTGCAGCTTGGGCGGCGGTGGTGGATCTATTCCGAACGATGACATGGGCATACTTGGGTTCTAGGCGTTCACGGGTTCTAGGCATACTGTCTGAGGTTTTTATATAGCACTAGAATTAACATATGTCGCCCTCTTCCTCAATAATTCCTCCGTCATCGCATATTTCCGATATGTCGATGACATCCTCATCCTCTTTGACTCCCGTTCCATTACCCCCACTAATATTGTTAACACCTTTAACTCCTCCCCCCCCCCCCCCCATGTCCAATTCACCTTTGAACTAGAAAATAACCGGTCTATCCCTTTCCTTGACATCCTCATCACCAACAACCCCCACACTAATCGCTTCTCCTTTTCCGTCTTCCGCAAACCGACCACATCCTCCAACTTTATACACCATTCCTTCTCACACCCCCCCTACCCACAAACAAGCCTCATTAAGATTCCTAATCGATCGTGCCCTGAAGCTCCCCCTATCTGCATCTTCCGAACTTCGCATAATCCGCTACCTCGCCCATGACAATGGATGTTCTTCCTCCACGTTCTCCGCATCCTCCACCGCCGCAGACGAGCCCTTATCTCCCCTCCCCCTCCATTTCGCCCCATCCTACAAAATGGACGTCTTATATTTGGGCCATAATTTCACCCAGCTGTCTAATTTCCTGTCGTCCCTCAGCCTCCGAATATCTTTCCATACTCCTACCCCATCAGCTCGATCCCTGAACCCGCCCTCCTCCGTCACCACCGACAAGTATTCCCAACCCGGAGTTTATCGCCTGGATTGTGCATTCTGCAACATGTTCTATGTGGGATTATCGACCTGCAATCTTGCAGTGCGATTCAAAGAGCACGTTGATTCGTATAAAAACCGGGGTCGTATTTCCCATTATGCAAACCATCTCGCAGGCTCCAGACACGTTAAAAACACAAGAAGAGGTTATGTCTGTCTTGCATGTGTGTAATAAACCAGAAAAAACTGCTACCCTCGAAGCGATCGAAATATTCAAGGCCAAGAAGTCCACCCCCCTACCTGCTTCTCAATTGCCAAACAGACTTTAACGTGCATGCAATACTTGGTTCTTTGTCTGATCTATTATGATTTCCTTCCCTCGTTTTCTGTATTATTTTTACACCTTTTGCTTTTTGTATATTTCTTAGCCAGTTCTTGTTTGTGTTGTTTTATTCAATTCTGTAAATCCTCTTGTCCCCAGACAATCGGATAAGTTCGCTTTTCGGTCCTTGTCGAATACGCACCATCTATTTATAACTTCTGTATATTTTTTTTCCTTTGTATAATTCAAAGTTGTGTTTTTCTATTCTATTTTATTGTATTGGCTATTATTTCCTTTTTGGACCTATTGGTTCCCTTATTTTATTTCCTATTGGTTCATGTATCTTAAAAAACACTCATTGTATATTTTGTACCACTGTTCTTTATATAAAGGCTCGCTTGCCTCGCTTGCCTCTTGCTGTGTATATCCTTGACAAAGCCGGGAATAAATGGCAAAACTAGTTGGAACTGCTGATGTCCCTCTGTTATACTGTAAGGCCACCTCCTGTTTAGTTAATAGGAACAGTATTATGATCGACCCTTCTACCGATAAAAGTTGTTAATCCTGTGAAGTAAGGAGCAATCCTTTATATGATTTTGGTTTGTACTTTTGTTTACAAACTTTAAAGCTTTAGGGTTACACACAGCACTTTCTGTGCTCAATTGCTGTTTTGTGTATTTTATTGAACCTCACTCTTTTATTGTTCACTTTTTGTCTTTTTATTCATTCTTTTCTTGTCATGTACAGGGTGATTCAGTCAATTTCTGACCATTTCAGTACTATGATTTATTGACCCATTAATGTTTACAAACTTAGCATTTCAGTATGATATTTTAGGCAGTTCGGAGTTTTTATTCCCGTGGAAAAGTCTTGATGATATGCTCAATGTGGCCACTATGAATGTTTTAAACTGCTCGCAACCGAATGGTGAAGTTGTTCATAACTCTATCCAGGATTTCTGCATCCACAAGGGTGCAGCAGTCGACGATGCTTTGTCGCAGCTGGTCTAGGGTTCTTGGTGCTGTAGTGAACACACAGTCTTTAAGGAACCCCCAGAGATAAAAATCACATGGGTTTAGGTCAGAACTCATAGGTGGCCAAAGAAAGCCACCCCCGAATCGATCTGGAAACCTGTTTGAAATGACACGATTTCCGAATTTCTGATTGAGAAAGTCTAGCACTTCATTAGTGGTGTGAGGCCTAGCCCCATCCTGTTGAAACCATTGATGTCGCAGCGGTATACGCCTCCTTCGCAGCTCTGGGATGAAGAAGGTTTCCAACATGTTAAGGTAAGCCTGTGACGTTACGGTGCCCTCATAAAAGAACGGACCAATGATGTCTCTTTTGGAAATCGCGCACCAAGCCATAACCTTTTGTAGATGAAGAGGTGACTTATGGATCTCGTGAGGGTGCTGGGAACCCGAAAAACGAACGTTTGTGTTTATTAACGTCACCTGACAGATGGAAGAAGGCCTCATCTGACACCCACAGGTTGTCCACAATGTCCTGATTAGTTTCCATTTCTGCTCCAAACTCCATCGCAAATTGTTGTCGCTTCTGTCTTCCAGTGTCTGTTAACTCCTGATAAACATGGATCTTTTACGGGAACAGGTGTAAATCCTTTCTCAAAATTCGCCCTGTCCTGGTATATGACAACCCTTCTTCAATGGATAGGCGGCGAACAGATTTTTTGGTAGGGGAATCGACCAACCTTGTGCGAACATTTTCGACAACTTCCAGTGGCACGAAATTGCTTGACAAAATCCATGATTGCTTGCCTGCCTGGTGCATCTCGACACTTGTACTCCTTTCGGAACTTTCTTTGCACGGTTACAGGCGATTTTGTCTCGAAATACCATTCGACTACCTTGCATTTCTGCTCTGTTGATAAAGCGGGTGCCATTTTTCAACAATATGATTTTCATGCAGCGCCGTTGCAACAATACAAACTTCAGCTATTTAGAAATTCGATATGGCGCTCATATTCTTTCAATTGTTTATCCCTAATGCACGTCATTCAAGTGAAATGGTCAGAAATTGACTGAATCACCCGGTATTTATTTTATTTTCCACTTTAATAAAGACCACATTCTTTTTACCTAAGTCTGACTCCCTTTCTATGATGAGAGTGACTCTTTCACTTTGGGGTTACTCATTTCATCACACTGTCATACAGAATTGAAGAAACTGACATCGTTCCATTTATTTTTTTATACATGTACCGGTATTTTACTTTCAACTTTTTGGCATCATATCTGACTGGAGAGTTTGGCACCATCTGGAAAAGAAGTCATCAGTGTTTGGTAACTGTGCATTCTTAACCTGGAGTGTCAACAGGGGTTTGTCATCTCCATCAAAGTTGTCATGAGAGTAACATCCTGCATTTTAAGAATACTTTATTGAACTAAAGTACTTTTAAATTTGAAATTTTCCTAGGGTGGAACTTATAAATCATCATTTAGATTAAAAGAAAAAAGAATACTAGTTCCGTATATTAGTGATCTAAGCTATTGAAAAAAAATTGTTTTGAATATCATGCAACTTCCCCATTAAACTTTTGGTATATTTATGTATTAAAGCCAATTTCATGATTTCTATTAGAATTTGATAGATCGTTGTTCAGCTGATGATTCAGACACAGACATCAATCTAGGTTGTCTCTTATATAAGGTAAATGCTTTCCTGTTTGTCGTCCAGAGAGATTTTTTTTATTAATGGTATAAAAATAATTGTAATCCCTCTCTATTTACAATATGATTTCAATGAAATGTATTAAAATGATTTATTAGGAAGGAAGGTATGAAGAAGCTTTAAGAAAATTTGTGACAGCAATGCATGTGACTGGCTATAGCCCTGGTTAGAATATGTTTGAAAAGTATTTGAAATTGTCATTCACCATCATATTATGTTTAATAACTTACTGATCTATTAATTCATAATTATAAATCCATTCATAATTTCAATACTGAAAAATCTATTTATAATTTTCATTATTGTCTCAATGCAATAATAAGTAAACTAATAAAGACTAAACTAACAATATAAGAAACTGTTAAATTTAGAATCACTCTCTTTAACAAAAATACGTTGTAAATTTGTCAAAAATAATATATGTAAAAATTTTTGGTAAGATTGTGATGGAAGCAAATAGGCTTAAAAAGATAAGAGTAGAAATTCATTGCTTAAAAAGCAAGACAGCAATTGCAGTACACTCTAATGGATTGCATGTTGAAAAAAAAGTGAATATTTTGTGACAGTAAAACGTCATATTGTCTATCTGTAGTGATACCCAAGGCTGTACGTTAGTCGCTTAATACCACTTACCTTGATTACTCTTATATAATACAACCATAAACGTCCTCCCTTTAATGTGATCGTATAGTGCCTTGTCCCTTTGATTTCTCACTCAACAAAATTAGAATAAAATTGGAAAGAACTGTACCCTAGATCGCCTCCCCGTAAATGAAATTCCAACTTAAATAGACCAACTGATCAATAATAAACAAGGAACGTCATAAAATTAAATAACCAAATTACATTTATTCTAAAAATAAAACAATCATAGAAAACATATCACTAAACATAAGAGGAGATCAATAACTATTTTTCCTTACTTTAAATTTTGTGATTTTTATATAAATGTTTTATCCCTAACAATATTGTAACTTGGTACATTACTGAATTTATAAATAAAATATGATGCCTAGGAATTAATAATAATCAAAACAAAACAAACGTTTAATTAAACAACTTGAACTTAACCCCACCAATTACTGAACAAGCAATTTACAATCAAGGAACACTTGACCCCGTGAACCTTACACTAATTAAGATAGGCCTAAACCCTCACCACATACTTATTTCTCAATTTGCATATAATGTATTCAATGACACTAATTATTAACAGAAACAAAATTTCAATGAAACCTTGAAAGAGATAGAATATTTGGTTTACATTAATCATTTAAATTTGGGAATTCGGATGTTCTATTGTGATTAAACTGTCTATTGTCTATAACTTTCGTTGGGGCCCTTACTTACAAAGTCAGAAAGACACTGTTGCTCTGTAGTACGTCGCTAGATTCCACAATCGTTAACCTTGCAGTCGTCCCACTCTTCCCTTAGCTGCCACTGGTTTGAGCCTTACGTAGATCCTCTTGATTCCAACGCCGTGTTGACCTGGCTGACCACCATTCGTTTCGTTTCCAGTTTAGGACTCCTGGCTCGATCTTGCAATTTCGCCACAAGAAGCCCTACGCCATCCTACCCCGCTGGAAAAACTCTGGTTCTTGGCCGACTTACCTCACGTCATCCACGTTGCCTTCTGCTAGGTATTGCCTACACCTACGGTCGTTGCGCTGGTTGTTGAAGATGCCCCTTACACCGGCATTTTTGGCTAAGGACGGGCTTGATTCATCTCCAAGGGTTTGTAGAGCGATGCTGGAACTGGAATTCTTGATAGAGGAAAACTTTCTGACTGCCTCTTGTGCTGGCTAAAGACCATCTCTCCTTTACCACACTTTTCTATAACCCATAATCACAGTTTTTACATTGCATTCTGGGTTTTTATCCGACGTAATTCCATTCATCTCTGTCAAGTTTCCTGCCCTCGTTCCCTCCTTATCTCTATGACTAATCCCCTCCCCGTTTCCTTTCTTATCAACAAAGCTTGACTCCCGGATCTTTCTAAATTTTAAAACTTGCACGTGTTCAGAATTTAGGCCTTCTTTATCACAAAGTTTGAATAAAAAAAAAATAAAAGGAATTTTCTCAAAATAATCATCTTATAAATACATTTTCATAATATTCTAATTAATTATGGTTCTTTCGCTACGTTCCTTCTTTATTCACTTTTTTCTTTATAGTAGTCGTCCCCCCTTTTTTCATTAGCTCCCCCCTGTGAAATAAACTAGCTTAAGAAAAAGAACAGATATGGCTTTTCAATGCCATATCTTTGTGCATATAAATTTATTAACAATAAACTTATATGTCAAAATTTATTAAACAGTTTTACTATAGGCGCTCATGTTGATATCTACTAAAACTCGGTGAGTTTTCCTAACAGAAAATGAAAATCTAGTTTTTCTGTTATTATTTATTATTATTATTATTATTATTATTATTATTATTATTATTCTAAGAATTATTAATGTTTGTTATTGGTAATAATTCTCTTAGGCACCCTATATTTACATCAACAACTTATGAAAAAAATTTAAAGTTTTCTTTAACTAGAATTTACATGAAGTTCTTACTGTCGACTCGGATCTAGGACGAAATTTCCATTTTCTCTTGTGCAAAACGATAGAGATCAATATACTTAGGCCAGAAAAACTCGGTTCCATTACGGTAAAATTGGATAGCAGACTCATTATCGCAAAATAATTTCACACCTGCAGAGATAGAAACAGCCCTTTGCATTCTTTTAAAACTCCACATAGCCACGGGATTTCCTTGACTTTATCAAAGATAGCTAGGGACTCTGCTTCCATTTTCGAAAGCATGACCCTTTTCTGTTGCGATGACTGCCAGGTTACTGGCACTCCGAAAACGAAATCCATAAAACCACTTATTGATTTTGCGATCATCCAAATTTGCTGCCCAGTTTGATACTGTTTAGAACTGCAAGACATTCTTCTAATTCGTAGGCATCAATCTAATGCAGGACAATTTGTAGGGGCAATAAAATCCAAGACTTGCTCTAAACAGTTCCAATGCTTGATCCCTGGATTCTGTTGAATTGAGATAGCAGTATAATCGAATGCAGAATGTCTGGTCTTGTCCACAGAGACAAATACCTCAGGGAGTCTATTAACAACGATAGGGTATCTAAACATATATAGCAACAAAACAGTGGATACATACAATCAAGAAGAGAGAGAGAGAGAGGTCCTTTTACCACTACATATTTTATTAAATCATAGATGTAAATTTTAATTGCTATGCAATCATCATTCAGTTTGAAACAAAGAAATAGAGAAGAAAGGTATACAAATAGAGGGCTGATTATCAAAAAGAGGCGTTTTTTGTGATTAGTAACAAGATGTGACGTACCCCCCCCCCCTCTCTAAGATATATACCGTGTTTTAAGGGTGCACTGGGTTACTAACCACTCATTCCGAGTTTATACTATTGAGGCTAAGACTGTCGCTGTTACATGTACACTGACCCAAGTGATGAATACTAATGTAGTTTGCCGGATGAATGGCGTCACCTTGCAGAAGCCAATTTGACGTCCTTCAAACATCACGTGATTCCTTTAATAATGCACTAGGGAGTGAGAGGGAGAATCCCCGAAACCCTCTATGGTGATCGCATCGGCCTCGGTTTGCAAACTTTATTTACGGAGGTCCCGCTTACTGGCCTTGGCGTGTGCGCTTAAGAGAACCAGCGTTACAAGCAAGGATCTACCCACCACATGTCGGCCTATGTGGCTCTACACAGTGCTTAACAGTCTACAACAAACACCCTCATAAAACAATTATGTCCCTCTTTATAGGAAACAAAACAATAACATCTTACAACAGCGCTTAGTGACTATTCAAAACAACTACAGCACATCTTCTCGGGAACGAAATTATTTCAACGACATGGAACCACAAGACTTGAAAGAGTCTGCTCTAAGGCGCCCCACACGAGCACGGAACAGTTCAGTTCTCATAGGAGCTGAACGATCAAGGTATGATTACTCCTGGACACCAACCGTTACTTTTCAACGTTCAATTGTCCGTTGTGGAATAACCCCTCCGTCGCGTCATAAAGTACAGTAAAGCAACTCACCTGCTGTTGTCGTCTATTTGCACTGGTGATCTTTTATCCGTCCATCCGCCTCGAATGGGCTCATCTCAGGTCTGCGGCCTAGCCGCGGCAGTGTTCGATTTGATGAGACGGCACGGCGTCGTGGAACACGTTGAAACAAATGAAATTTAAAAAAATCAGCAAACACTAAATTAACCATTTAACGTTTAATTAACAAACATACGAGGTGTGTCTAAAAAGTTAAGTGAATAGTGTCATATCTGGACGGCAACTTGGTGCATGTGCTTGCACATGGTTCTTCAGAGACTTGGGGAGAATCGATACACAGCATGCAATGCTTGTGACTGGCAGTGTAAACAGACTGCGGCCAGTTGAACATAGTCAGTGTCAGAGGAAGTGTCATAGCGCAATGGAGCAACGTGTAAACGTCAAGTTCTGCTACAAATTGGGGAAGACTGCAACGGAGACGCATGGAATGTTGGTGCAGGTGTACAGGAGGGAAGCAGAGACCAAAAAAAAGCTGTCAGCAAAAATCCAAGGTGAAAATACTGTTGATTGCCTTTTTCGACAACAACTGCATCATTCACAAGGAATTTGTTCCTGCAGGTCAAACCATTAATGCTGCATTTTCCAGTCCTGTGCAACTCTGGCCGAACCCGTACACCTGCAACGACTTGCCATGTGTCTCCGTTGCAGTCTTCTCCAATTTGTAGCAGAACTTGATGTTTACACGTTGCTCCATTGCGCTGTGCTACTTCCTCTCACACTGAATACGTTCAACTGGTCGCATTCTGTTTAAACTGCCAGTCACATGCATTGCATGCTGTGTATCGATTCTCCCCAAGTCTCTTAAGAACCATGCGCATGCGCAAGCACATGCGCTAAGTTGCCGTTCAGATATGACACCATTCACCGAACCTTTTAGACACACCAAGTAATTCCGGAGGATGCTTCCAAGAATAAACTTAAACTAAAAACTATCATCTTGGAGTTTAATCAGGTAAGCAGATTGCTTAAACCCACCGTCGCTGATTTTTTTTTTTTTTTTTTCAAGCTCTCAACAAGCTTTTTCCTCTGGCTTCGCACAGCACAGAATTGTATTCTCATCAACACAAAAACTTCCTCCGTAACCAGGACATAAACTATAACAATACAATGTCGGTTCCAACAAATCACGATCTCTGAAAACAGTGATCGCTCAAAACAACGGAACCACAATAAGTTAAAATAAACACCGCTATAATCGGGATGCCATTAAAATAAAATAATAACATATAATTAAGAGCCATAACCAACACAATTTATTGATAGATCAGAAACAAAGCAAATTAGTGGCTCAGTGGTTGCGTGATCACCTCTGATGCCTGAGGACGCGGGTTTGACCCCGGCCGAGGATGACTAGTATTTTTTCAGGGGGAAAATCCTGAGATCACGCACTTCCTTCGGAAGGGAAGTAAAGCCGTTGGTTTCGTGTAGTCGTTTGCCAGCTGCACGTTATAGAACCCTTGCAAGGCAAAATTTGCGGCCCGTATAATGCCGTCCTGAAATGACCATGGCAGTTGAAAAGAACGTTAATAACAAACAAACCAACCAACCAACGAAAAAAGCAAATTAAATAGCAAGGAGGTTATGCATGCCTTCCGCCGGGCTATATGCTAATCACTGACATGGAATGTCACAAAGAAACGGGGGAGAAATAACTAGGGAACCAATCATCATTGAGCACAGTTACTGTGATTGGTAATGGAGAAATATGACTAAATATACAGAAAGGCCAATCAGCAAGAAGGATGAAATTCCATGTGAATAAGTACCAGGGGAGGAGAGTATGATGTGACAGATGCAATAAATCCATTATAGTCCTTTATTAATTTACTCTTGTTGCATTCTTGATTCCTGTGAGCAAAATTGCTTATTTGGCCAGCTTTATAGATATTGTGTGATACAGAGAAAAAGACTGAATATTTAATGAGATGGTTTTTTGTTGCCCTTTCTTTAATATGTGCTAAGATGCTCTGTTTGTGTGAGAGGAGGAAAAGAGCAGACGATCTTGAGAGAGTGAGGATGGAGCGGTGTGGAGCTCCTGAGCAACATCTATTGTGATGAGTTCCATGTTCGAAAAGGTGACGTATACAAACTAGAAAGATTTTTTATGACAGAAATGGGATCATTGACAAGGAAGGACAGTAAAGTGAAGGACAATGTACAGTGATAACAGTTTTGGGGACCACCTGCTATGTGGACCACTTTTCTGTAGAAACCAAAATTTTACCTATTAAAATAATACAATTTTCTACTGTCTAACAGGACCTGGACCACATTAAACTGAAGCCTGCATTTCAAAAACCTTGATAAGGGAACCGGAAGTTCGTGACGTAATCAGATTTACCAGGAAAAAATAATTGAAAAGTTTAACCCAAGCAAACATAACATCTTTTTTCAAACCAGCAACCTAATTTATACTACATGTCTGTATTTAAATTTGTATAAGCCTTAATAAACACCATATGTATCAAGAAAATGCTTGTACATCAATTTGGGACACCCTGTATATAAGAACCATCTGCCATGAGGACCACTTTATACAATACAAGGAACCAAGGAAGGTCCCCTTAGACAGTTTTCACTGTATATCATAAATTGCACTTGGTGTCCTTATTGCTGTCGCGAAGAACTGTCAAATTGATCGAAACCAAGAGGGAAGTCCGATACACGAATAAAAGCACAGTAGGTCACTGAGAGCGAGCAGCAAGGATTTTGACCAGAGACAAATCTGTATATTGATGAGTGAAAGCAAGCATCAGATGGAACATAGAGACAAGATCTAATAAACAGATGATTGATGGCAGCACAAGTGGATGAGCATCTGAGGTAGCGGTGCGACGAGGATTGCCAGGCATAGGTGCATGTGGAATAAGTTAAGCTGCAGCATTCAAGGAGAATCACCAATTATTTGTGTGTTCTAACTTCTTCCCTTCAGTGTTATTTTAATTCTTGTGTGCAGGAAATTGTACACAGAAAAATAAGAAGAAAAAAAACAAGATTTTTGAAGATATTTAGAGAAGGAAAAGTAAAACTGAATTGCATATGGAGTGGTGTGTTAAGAGTTTATTTTTGGGTAGCTATCCTTTTGATAATTGGTTTAAGAAGTTAAATAAAAATAATTGTGTTTAAAAAAACGTCTTAGATAAAGAAAGAAAAGTTGCACGATTGTTAGAAGCTTAGTTTGCTACAATGCCATAGTAATTTTATGGTTTTATAAACGAATGAAATATGAATTTTATTATTTTAAAGATAATAATTGGTGGATAATGTCAAAAAAATATTCTACATGTATTTGAATGAAGAATCATTAAAAAATAAAGTAGTCAAATCGGAAGACTATGATGGAATAGACAGTTATGTTTTTGGGGAGATGGAGGAGCATCTAAAAACAATGGTTAGCTTTACACAAAGATGGCTTGAACTGAAGATTTTTAGGAGTACTAAAAGGGACCCTAATACTTAGTTATATTGCTATCTCCTGTATGAATTTAAAATGGGTTTTCAGCTCGATTAGTGGAGACAGCCAATGCAGGATTTTCTTATGATTTGCTTTTCTTATGAACAATTATAATTTGGTGACGGATGCCATCTTCGCTGTTTTGGAACAACATTATAAAATCTTAAATTTAATTACAGAAAGTTTGAGTTGCAAAGTTTGAATTCAAGAAAAACTCTTCATCACACAGAGACTAGGGATAATTTTCACTGCCAAATGATAGCCAACATATTTCGGTAAAGTTATTCTTGTTACTCATCTTCATTATTTTTGAACATTTTTATGGTTATATTTTGTTGTTTGCAAGTCATGAAAGCTGCGGAAGAGTAGCACCTTGAAGAGATGTTTCCTTTGGTTGAACCATGTTAAGAAGATCGTTGGAACCTAACCAAATCTTTCAAAGATTACCTTGCAAGGAAAAAGTCGCAATGAGAATGTTGGTCTCGAAAACATCTAAAGTGCAAGTTTTGTTCCAGAGTGTGGTAATTTTCATTGCCTTAACCAACACTAATTACCTTACCCTTCTTTACTGTTTCTTCTTCCTGTTTTTCCCTTTCTCTTTCTCTACCACAAAAATTATGAGTGACTTGCCCAGTGTTCACTACTTCTTTGGAGTTATAAAGAAAATTTTGGTCCTATAGAACTTCAGTTAACATCTACGTATTAGATCTTCAATTATAGAGCTTATCAATCTGAGATTTTGTGACAACCCTCCCTTAATTATGTATGCATGAACACACATGGCCATAGCCAATGTATCGGAAGGCGATCGTCAACGGGTTCGGGACTGATATGTGAAGAGTGAGAGGTTGTGAGTCTAACTACACAATTAATCAAGCAATATTAAAAACAGAACATCAATTTTATTAACATTATCAGCCCAATACAACATTTAAAGTATTAATCATAATTGTATTTAAGGTGAATTCTTGACCAATCGTGTTACAAATCCAGCCAGTAACGTTAGCCTAAAGGGGCCCCTTAGTCTAACACGCTACTGCTCTGCAAATCGCCACCAGGCGCGCGGAACACATGCAGTTCCTTACAAAAAGATGCATAACTTAAATACTCTTCTTCAATATATTTAACTAATGACTTTTAGCAGGAGCAACAGATGTATTACAATAATCCTAAGCATGAGGACGCAGTGTGAATATTGCTAAGTTGGGTCTGCCATGCGCAATCGCCACCCTTTAACTGCAAAGGCATGACGCCGGAGAGCGTCACGTGATTCTTTTAAATTTTACACTCAATGAGAGACAGGAGGAGAACCACAGAAACCCCGTCGGTGATTCCCGTGCAGTTCGCTACCAACTGGCAAGTATACACACTACTACACACAGTCTTCGACCTCCCCTTTAGAATCAAGGGATCCACGGCAAAACTTTTACTGCCTCACGATTATTGATCCTTGAAATCGATAACTCACTGCTTGAAAGTGCTCCTTAAACATATTCCATATCGTTAAAGATAACAGGCAGATCAGTATGCTATACATGTTACAACACTCGCACTAAATTCAATGTTCATTAACTATATCACACAAACTGTGCGAATTAAACGAGAACAAATAGTTCTTCATATATATTCTGCGACGATCTGTCTGTCAACGACAAGCGCGACATGCCACCTTTTACATAACCGTCATATATCACACATCAATTGTACTAGTAGACCCTCGCGTCGTTCCACGGACAAAGTAAAACAACAAATTAAATTCACTCACCAATTGACGTCATCAATTATGGCAAGCGGAGAAATTTGAATACTGCTCCAGCAGAGATACCTGCTCACTGATAAAACTTTCCCATCGGGACTGCCAAACGATAACTCCCGTCGAACGCTCCGCTCGAGGTTAGCAACACCGCATCTGAAAACGCTCGTTCACACACACACTTCTTTTGCCGAAAAGAAACAAAATAATCTATCTTTTATAGCATATACATTAGCTTAATATTGGTCATGTAAGTTATACATGCAGACATCAATGATAAAAAAAAATATCGACTTAGAACGGTGGCGTTACAGTCTGATGCCATTATCGCTATATCTCCCCAAAAAACGGAGAAACACGTCCTTCCATTACGAACTTTTCGGTCCAAAAAAAAACTTTTATTCTTTATAATAACAAAACAACACGTTATCACAACAATTAAAAGATGACGAGAACCTCATCTTCCAAGAATTTCCCCCCAACAACAATATTAGACAGCCGTAATCTCACTCTGTTACGTTGCTCTATTGACGCAACAGGGTTGAGACCGACGCAGTGAAAATGAATATTTATATATAAAAAGTACCTTTTATTACTAAACACCGAATACTAAATAGTAATTGTAAAGTTATAAGAAAGAATTATATTAGGCTGGTAATTAAATAACAGAATTACAACTTAAGAATTGCTAGCTAAAATATTGAAACTATTTAATTCCCGTTGGGCCCATGTAACCCCTCCAGCAACGTAACTTGTCACAATTTAACTGGTTCACCTAAAGGAAATTATTGATAAGTGTAAAGCAGGATTGTTCCGCCCTTAGAAGCTGTGATTAAACTTACTGCTTCTAGTTGATGCATAGCTTGACATTGTTTTTTAGTATACTGTAAGCTCACCATCTAAGTTTCGTATAATTGTTTAGTCGGAATATAGATCGAAAAAACTAACTTTAATTGGACTCTGGATTAAAAAACAAAAGAAGAAGAATAATTATATAATAGTTTGAACATTAGAATAAAACAGTATTCAAAAATTAGCTTTAAAACGTTTTTCAAAGGTTAAAGAACTTAATGTATGCTATATTCCTATCAAGTAATCAATGAATTATGTAATTACTGTAAATCCTGTGCTATAATGTGAATCATTTTTGTCTAAAAAAGCACTTAAATTTGTGGGATCGTATTATACAAAAGAATAACGTCTGCCTTGCAACCACTGATGGCAGCTGGGGAGATGGGGGGGCAGTTACATTCTGTCCTGATGAAATTCACACGAAATTACCATGTATATACCTGAAATTACCGTGCATTATACATTAATTATACGGCATTTCCGTGTCCCGTTCATTATACAATAAATTAATTCACTTTTTATTTGAATTTCTCGTCGCCAACAGCTATTAAGAAAATAACTTCTCCCAAAGATCGCTACCTCCAAACTGCTTCAAACTAAAGAAGTTGCTGTCTGTCCTGATGGAATTCACACGAAATTACCATGTATTATATATTTATTATACAGCATATACAGTGTCCAGTTCATTTTACAATAAATTAACTCACTTTTTATTTGAATTTCTTGTCGCCAAAAACTAATATGAACTAACGAAGTTGCATTCTGCCCTGATGAAATTTGGACGAAATTACCATATAATATACATTACCAGTAATTATATCGTACATACAATAAGGTCATGGTTGAGAAGTGAGACGAAGAGTATCCGAACAAACATATATCTCATGATGTCGACGAATGAGAGAATTCATGCTGCTCTATTCGTACTGCTCTATTCATTCTCTATTCGTTGCATATGCTCTGAATGCAGTCACAGAGTACCCACTTTTTCTGATGAAGTTGATGCTGCTCTTAGCAGGAGAGGGAGTGCAGATTCTATCATCCTGATGGGCGACTTCAATGCACACGTAGGGGCTGATGACCAAACGTGGAGGGGCGTGATTGGGAGGAATGGTGACCCCGATTTAAATGAGAATGGGAGGTGTTTATTGGATCTCTGTTGCAACAATGGACTTTCCATCACAAACACCTACTTCCAGCACAGGGTTGTCCATAAGTATACCTGGTACAGGGATGCAATGGACCAGAAGTCACTGATTGATTTTGTAATTGTTTCAGCCGACTTATTCCGATCAGTGTTGGATACTCGTGTGAGAAGAGGGGCAGAACTATCAACTGATCAGCACCTTGTTGTCTGCACTTTGTGGTTCTCTGAATCCATGCCAACCAAGCGAAATACTAGGTTCAGACAAACTTGGCGCATCAAATGGGAGGCATTGGAGGATAGAGCTGTGAGAAAGACCTTTGCAGATAACATATCTTCAAGTTTCAAAGAACTACCCAGTGATTGTGGTACTGTTGAAGAGGAGTGGCAGTTGTTTAAAACTGCTGTGATTACTTCGGCTGCATTGTGCTGTGGTTGTAAGCGGCTGAGTGTGGCGCAGGGCGGTGAGAAAAGGACTGCGTGGTAGAACAGTGAAGTCCAAGAAGCTGTCAAGGCAAAGAAGGAAACCTATTTGCTATGGCTTGCAAATAAGTCGACTTCGAGTCGAGTGCGGTACACTGAGGCGCGAAAAGCAGCAGCAAAGACAGTATCAACAGCTAAAGCCAAGTCCTGGGAGAAGTTCGGGGAGAAATTAGAGGCAGACTATGGTTTGGCAAACAAGGAGTTCTGGCAGACCGTGCGCCGCCTCAGTGGAAAGAAGTTTCTTTCATCACAAACTATTAAGGGTTTAAATGGGAGGATTCTGAAAACAGAGGAGAGCGTATTGCATAGGTGGAAGGAATACTTTGCATCTCTTCTTAATCCGGTGACAACAACAACTGAGGCATACGAGGTGCATCTTGGAGCGGAGAATAGTCACAGTAGTATCACTGAAACAGAAATCAGATGGGCAATTAAGTCTTTGAAGACTGGCAAAGCTGCAGGTGATGATGAAATCCAGTCCGAGATGTTAAAGGCCTTAAATCAGGATGGTATCCTGTGGCTGACTCGAGTGTGTCAGGTTGCTTGGATATCTGGACAGGTCCCTAGGCAATGGTAGACAGGAATTGTGATCCCATCTTCAAAAAGGGAGATCGGAGAGATTGCAACAATTATCGAGGCATCTCTTTGCTCAGCATTCCTGGGAAAGTGTATGCTAAGTGTCTGGAGAAGAGAAGTCGGGAAATAGTCGACTCCAAACTGTCGGGGGAGCAGTGTGGTTTCCGACCTGGTCGAAGCACAACTGATCACATCTTTGCTCTAAGGCAAATCTTTGAGAAATCCTGGGAGTATGCAAAAGAGGTCTACGCTTGCTTTGTGGATCTCGAAAAAGCATATGACAGAGTTCCTCGGGAGAAGCTCTGGCAAGTGTTGCAAGAGTATGGAGTGGATGGGCAATTACTGGTTGCTATCATGTCTCTGTACTAAAGCTCTGAGATGTGTGTCCGGATAAATGGCATTAAGTCAAGACCGTTCACCGTGGGTGTTGGACTCCGCCAAGGGTGCGCACTGTCGCCCCTCTTGTTCATTATCTTTATGGACTGGATAGACGGGCAGCCGAGGCGATGAGTGTGTTTGTGTGGGTGACTGCCTGGTGGAGGGGTTGCTCTTTGTTGGCGACGTTGTCCTCCTTGGGTCTTCTCGCACGAACCTTCAGCATGCACTAGACCGGTTTGCAGCCAAATGTGAAGAAGCTGGCATGAAGATCAGTGTGGCTAAAACCGAGGTTCTGGTCCTTTCAAGACAGCCTGCTCAGTGCGCTCTCCATGTTAGGGGAGCCTCATTGAGACAGGTGGAGAAATTCAAGTATCTCGGGATTGCATTCTCGAGTGATGGACGGCAGGAGAAAGAATTGGATGCTCGGATCGGTGCAGCAAGCTGTGTCAGACGTGAACTGTGGCGATCCGTGGTAACGAAACGCGAGCTGGGTAACAAAGCCAAGCTCTCCGTCTTCAAATCTATCTTTGTCCCCATTCTCACCTATGGTCATGAGGTTTGGGTAATGACCGAAAGAGTGCGATCGCGGTTACAAGCGGCCGAAATGAGATTTCTGTGAGGTGTGGCAGGTGTTACCCTACCAGATAGTGTACAGCAGCAGCACAATAAGGGAATATTTAGGGGTTGAGCCGCTACTTCTCCGCATTGAGAGATCTCAGTTGCGTTGGTAGGGCCACATGATACAGATGCCGCAAACTAGTCTTCCTAGGCTGTTGTTATTTTCCAATCCGGTGGGTAAGAGACCAAGGGGTCGGCCTAGAACCAGGTGGCTAGACTACATGAAGAATCTGGGTTCGAGTCGCTTGGATGTTACCAGGGAGAACATGCACCTGATGGCGGAAGATCGCGATCGCTGGAGATCCTCCATAGGGCTGCTGCCCCGTGACCCTAACGGATAAGCGGGTTTGAAAAGTAAGTAAGTAATAATTTAAATTATGTATTGTCCCCAAAGTGTCTTTGTTCAAAATTATATAAACTTTTGCTTGTTAATGTCAGGTCCAGGGGAAAAGTTTTTCGTTTCTTCACACTTACTTTTTTGAATTACTACAATCCTCTCATAGGATGATTTGAATACCATAAAATCTTGAATACATGCCCGGGCGTCTATTTGTTTCAAT